>JASAOG010000114.1:1905000-2222500 GCA_030265305.1 Biomphalaria pfeifferi
AAATGTTTTTAACCTTAAATTACAAGATCTACTTCCAGCGCGGGGTATTGATGAAACAACAATATTTCTATGGAGTAAGTAGATAGGCCTACTAAGAAGAACAAAAATGTTTTGACTGATCTGCTTCTGTGAGCGTCATCCGAAACAAATCTATATAACAGAAAACCAGCGAAAATTCAATTAGAAATATGAAGGCGCTTATGGAAAAATAAGGAATTCCTCTCGCGCCACTCCATTTTTTTTATTAAATGTTTCCAAAATAGCTTCTTATGTACGAATATCTTTTTCTTTTTAAAAATATTTATGTTATTGGAATAATTAGAATTTCTGTAAAATTGTAAAATATTTTAGTAATGTATTTTTTTTGTATTAAACTAGAAATTTTAAAAAAAATGATGATTTGGCCGCCCCTAACATTCGGCCGCCTGCACACATTGCACAATAGGTAGCGGCGGCCCTGTTTGTATATCTTGTCTAAATATTATTATAGCTTTTATATAGCGCTACTTTCATGCTTATAGCATGCTCAGAGCGCTTTTGGTCCAATCTCATTTGTGGGGGTATCTAGGAGTTGGTTTTCCGTGCCTTTAGGCGCTCAGTGAACACAACTCTGCCCGAGTCGGGTGTCGAACCTCGAGCCCCTTCTAGGTAGCCAAGCCAAGCCAAGTTCAAGCACACTTAGCCTCTCGACCACGCTTCCCACAACTAATGTATCCCAACCCAGACAAATTACAGTTACAAATTTTGTTTGGTTACAGTTACAGTTATCGTTAAGGCTGCTTTTTTTTTTTTTGAATAAATAACAGACTCGATATGATAAACACAAAACAAAAAAATAATAATACAATTGGCACCCGATCTGCATAGATGCTAAAACAAACAACGGTCTTTAATTGGATAGACTTAAGGAGACAATGAAGGATAGCTTGTACAATTTAAAATATTACATAGGATTACAGCAGCCGATTAAGAATATTGTTTGGGTTACATCAGATCAATGTTTTCTGAAATGTAGAAACTTTATATTCCGGAGGCTTACACAGCAACGCTCAATCTATTCAACAGACTGGATAGGTTTGGTTTTTAGCTGTAAAAACATAGAAGATAGGCCAACTGCAGTTCAATAATGGGACACAAAGTACCTATTTTCATTTATTTTGTTCTTATTGTCTCAAGAGTGATTTTGGATTCTTCATTCTGTACACCCTATAACATGCACCTATTTATTATTTATACATCACTCTAGTGAACTTTTTAACTTTGAACTCTCTAAATGGCGGTTTCAGTGATAGAGAAAGAGAGGTGAGAGAAAGAGAGAGAACAGGTCAAATGTATTTAAAAAATACTTTGTTTTCTTTAAAAATCTACAACCTTATATTAAGTGAAACTGCATCAATTATTTTGAATCAATCTCTAATACATTTTCAATTCTTTTGTTTGACTCAACTTTCATGCTTATAGCATGACTCATTTTTCATGCTTATAACATGACTCAACTTTCTTGCTTATAGCATGACTCAACTTTCATGCTTATAGCATGACTCAAATTTCATGCTTATAACATGACTCAACTTTCATGCTTATAACATGACTCAACTTTCATGCTTATAGCATGACTCAACTTTTATACTTATAACATGACTTAACTTTCATTCTTATAACATGACTCAACTTTCATGCTTATAACATGACTCAACTTTCATGCTTATTGTCGGTGCGTAAGTTATGGTATTATAGCACCAATGTTTATTAAGTGCACAATTTTTGAACGCACTTTCTTTTTGTTGCCATGCTTGTAAGTTTATGGAGTGGTTTTGTTATGCTGGTGAAACGTTTTCTTTTAGATTCTTCTGTGTTTCCCTGTTTAGGGTGAGTATCTAAGGCATGACTGCATTTCGCAGTTGTTTTCGATGTCATAGTATACTAGACTTTATTTATGTCTCTACAGGGAGTTAGTATGGGATTGGAGTTCTACACTAAATACTAGACTCAGCAGTGTGTTTTGGTGTGATTGCGAGCATTTATGTGTCGCGTTGTCGGACAGCAAGGTGTAGAATAACTGCTTAATTAATAGATCCACAATATTATAATGTTCCAAATTCAATGTCATTACTCCATCAATTTGTCATCATAACTTATATTCATATCAATAAACAGTTACATTGTCAACAGTGAGTCATTTATTTATTGCAAGCACGAAGGTGCCTGTTGAATGTCAGGGGCCCAGGCAAACGAGATAAGGCCTTAACATAACCCTGACAGTTATAACAAGCTTAGAGCGCTATGGTGCAGTCATTTACTATTTTTTTGACCGAGGGGGTGAGGACCGGTGTGAAAGGTTAGCCACTGAGCTAACCAAGTACTTGTAAAATAAGAAGGCTATATAGTCTATTGTTAACTTTTAAACTTTAGCGAACGACCTGATACTCTACACAAGGCTTATCTTTCCGTAACTTATTAGGTCCTGCCCTGATGTCTCTTAATAAAACAAAATTGATTAGTAACGACTAATTAACTATCACGTTATTTTTAATGATTCATTTGTTATCGACAATGAATAATTGTGCAATAAAAGTTTCAACCTGATCCGAGATTGGGAATTAGGAGAAAAAAAGTGGTACGCCATTTCACCCAGACAGAGTGGGTTGATACATGCTTGGTAAAAATAAAGAGAAAAGAAAGAGAGAAAAAAGAGCTAGAAATAAAGAGAGGAAAACATAAAATACGAGGGAACGAGAAAGACAAAGATAGAGAAAGAGAGAGAGAGAAAGAGAAAAAGAGAAATAAAGTGAGAGAATGTAAGACAAACAGAGAGACAAAGGGAGAGAAATAGAGAGAAAAAAAACTATGAAAAGATAGAGAGAACGCTAAAGAAAGAGATGTGGAGAGATAGAAAGAAAGAAACAGACAGAGAGAGAGAGAGAGATTCAGATATATATTGATTTTAATTGAAAGAGAAACATGTTCAAAGTTCAAACACTCAAAGTCAAGGTTGCTACATGTTTATGAAAAAAGGAAAGTAAATGTCTGCTTCCGGCATGGTATCAAAACGAGGTATGTAATACACTCAGCGCTATAATCGAAATTCTTGTACCCACTTCCGTTTATCCATTTCAGCCAAAAAGTAAAGAAAGTACACTAACTTTATCAGAAATGTCTCTCTTCAAAAAACATACATCGTCTATTCCATCACAGTACCTCCAACAGAACAAGTCTCTAATTGAATTCAGCGCGGCAGGTGTTGAAAAAGACTCCAGCAACCGTTGCGTCTGATTGCTATGCTAATTTTCCGTCTTGTTTCTTCTCTTTCTTGACAGAAGAGTACCGCTAGTTCTCTCTATTGTCTCTGAATTGAACTAACGTGTTAGTGGGGGTGTGGGGAGGAGGGCAGGGAGGGTACAGCTTAAAACTATGGCATTAATCAGCTGAAAAGAAAATAGTCCAGTCACGTGACTGTAACGTTTATTTTTAGCTCTGTTTTTGGCGTGGTGGCCGAGTGATAGAGCGCTTGGCCTGCGATCCAAGGGGTTTCGGGTTCAAATCACCGGGATTTTAAATTTTGGATCTTTTGAACGCCTCTGAATCCACCCAACCCAAATGGATACCTTTCTTGTTTCAGGTCGCTGACCAAACTGCTGATGTTAAGGCATTCAGTATAAGCTAGTCCTTCTCTCATATCCACAGTATTATGTTCATACTTAGATTTATCTTGTACAAGTTTTACTTTTTCATTGTCTGTATATTATTGTCAGAGGTCATCTGCTGCCAGCTACTTACTTCTATGCCAGTGAGGGCAAAATGGCGTCCGAGTTGATCTTTAAAGCCCCTACGGGTGGGGGGTGGGGGAGGGCTTCGGGACAAACATTTGAAACTCCAAGAAATACCTCAGAAGATGGAAAGAGAACTTAAATAGACCGCTACCGGACAACGGCTTTGTCTGCACGAGATACAAGAAAATATGTAGGTCGCAACTGGAATTGCGTAGTCATGTGAAACACTGCTTTCATCCTTTATCTTTGAAATGGAAGACATGCCATTATTATTATTTTATTATTGTCAATAACCATCGTATTCTGTACTTAGGAGTTAAATTATTATATTTGAAGCCTGCAAGTAGTACCTAGAGTTGTAGTTGAGTTTCTGAACAGCACGCTACACACATGCTACAAATGGCTACCATATCGTTCTACTATGTCAATTATTCCATTCACACTAAGAATGCGATATATATATATATAATGTATATGTTTCTCGAGTTTTTTTTTTACGGGGAAATAACTTTTAAAAAAATGGAGCTGGATAGGACACACCTTACGAAAAACCAGCTACCAAAGTTGCAAGGCAGGCACTTGATTGGAATCAGTAAAGAAAGAGGAAAGTGGGCAGACCCAAGCAAACCTGGAAGAGATCAGTCATCAGTGAAGAGGATACTGGAATAACATGGGAGCAGATGAAGAAAGCTGCTCAGAACCAAGCTCGGTGGAGAGATGTGGTCTCGGCCCTATGTTCCCCTGGGAGTGCACTGGATTAAGTAGGTAAATAATTTTACTTTATAAATTTGATGTGCAAATCTTTGTTTAGATCTACTGTGTATATGTAAGCATATTGTGTAAATCTATTTGTAAATCTACTTGTAACTCTACTTGTAAATGTACTATCAATATCATATTTGTGCATCTGCTGTTTAAATGTACTATGTAAATTTAATGCATAAATCAAGAGTCCAAATGTAATTTGTAAATGTTCTGTCACAATCTAACGCGCAAATCCAATGTGGAAGTCTACTGTGTAAATTTAATGTGTAAATCTACCTTATATTTCTATTTTTTAAATCTACTGTTTACATTTACTGTGTAAGTCTACTCTGTAAATTGCTTAGATATACTATGCAAGTCTACTGTATAAATTTAATTTGTAAATCTATAATTCTAATTTGTAAATCTACTGTGTAAATTTAATTTGTAAACCTATTCATAATTCTAATTTTTAAATCTACTGTGTAAATTTATTTTGTAGGCTAAATCTATTTATAATTCTAATTTGTAAATCTACTGTGTAGATGTACTTTGTAAATTTAATTTCTGAATCGAACCTATTCTTCTTCTTTGTTAATCTAGTGTGTAAATCTACCCCATAAATCTTCCGTATAATTATAATTTTTAACTCTGCAGTGTAAATCTATCTCATGATTCTATTGTGTAAATCTACCTTAAAATTCTACTATGTAAATTTACAGTTCAATAGTTCTATTGTGTAAATCTACCTTATAATTCTACTTCGTAAATCTACCTTATAATTCTACTTCGTAAATCTACTGTGTAAATCTACTGTGTAAATCTACTTCGTAAATCTACTGTGTAAATCTACTGTGTAAATCTACTTCGTAAATCTACTGTGTAAATCTACCTTAAAATTCTACTTCGTAAATCTACTGTGTAAATCTACCTTATAATTCTACTTCGTAAATCTACTGTGTAAATCTACTGTGTAAATCTACTTCGTAAATCTACTGTGAAAATCTACTGTGTAAATCTACTTCGTAAATCTACTGTGTAAATCTACCTTATAATTCTACTTCGTAAATCTACTGTGTAAATCTACCTTATAATTCTACTTCGTAAATCTACTGTGAAAATCTACTGTGTAGATCTACTTCGTAAATCTACTGTGTAAATCTACCTTATAATTCTACTGTGTAAATCTACTGTGTAAATCTACTGTGTAAATCTACTGTGTAAATCTACTGTGTAAATCTACCTTATAATTCTACAGTGTAAATCTACCTTATAATTCTACTGTGTAAATCTACTGTGTAAATCTACTGTGTAAATCTACCTTATAATTCTACTGTGTAAATCTACCTTATAATTCTACTGTGTAAATCTACTGTGTAAATCTACTGTGTAAATATACTGTGTAAATCTACCTTATAATTCTACTTCGTAAATCTACTGTGTAAATCTACTGTGTAAATCTACCTTATAATTCTACTGTGTAAATCTACTGTGTAAATCTACTGTGCAAATCTACCTTATAAATCTACTGTGTAAATCTACTGTGTAAATCTACTGTGTAAAGCTACTGTGTAAATCTACCTTGTAAATCTACTGTGTAAATCTACTGTGTAAATCTATCTTCCAAATCTGTTGAGTGAAACTTCCTCTTCATTTCTCACTTTTCTTTTGTCTCTTGATTCTCACCCTTGAGAACTGACACTTATTTCTTCATCGGTTATGGACGACGCGAGAATTCACGAGAAATTAATCTTGTCACAATTGTTTTCTTCTGTTTTCTCGCAGACGACACAGTTTTCTTAAAGTGTAAATGAATCTCACATCACTTTTAATTACGATAGGGCAGTTTTTATTTCTTTCTTTATTTATTTTAAAATTATTTGGATGGCTCACTTCATTCAAAGTACAAGAATCCAATAATTTAAAACTGTCTTGGGCCTCAAACCATCCCATTCAAAGTGTGGACCAAATGAGAAATAGTGATCCCACATTCATCAAGCCAAATGGCAATCAAAATTATGAAAATGATTACCAAAACCATAAACAGGAACATAGAAATCATAGAAGTTGTCAGCCTCTCAAACAAGTCATCTGTTTTGTAGGTCCAAATATCTATTTTGTTAACCTTCCTCAAAAAAGCCCCCAAACCAGATAAAACATATATTAACTCTTTCTCACCAGATTTGATTTTTTTCCTCGTTCGGATTCATTTTGCTAATTTGTTTTTCACTATGTTGTTTTGATAATGCATGCTCTTTTTACACAACACAGATAAAAGTTTTTAAAAACAAAAATCTATTTAGTTTAATAGGGTCAACTCAACGTTGGTATCGTCGATTAGGAGAGAAAGAGTTAACACCTTGATTCTGTTCCGTTAGCCAGCTAGTACGTCGCGGGGTCTTCAGAAATGCATTCTCCAGGCGTCTACAACACCACTATCTTTTTTTCACACTTCAAAAAAATAGCGATGGTCAAAAACTGTTACATGAAGTAAGGATTGGAGTGGCTGGAATGTTAGAGACATTCGAAGGAGGGGAGAGTCAAGAGCAGGGGTGTGTAAGAGGTGAGATATCGTGTGTGTGTGTTTATTTTATTAGTTGTGAGTTGTGAATTGTTTTAGCACGGGGTTTTCAAGGGTGACAAGAAGGTTTTCGGTGGTCAGTCTAGTCAGTGGGAGTGCTGACCTGGTCTGAGTAGGGTGTTTGTGATAGTTTTTAGTTATGTCTAGATTATTATTCTTGCTATGTGTGTGTACTGAATTTTGAGGTAATGCTATGCTGTGTCATGATACCCATAAGTAATCTATTTTTGAATCTGGCACCCTGGAGTATTTAATTTGGGCACATTTAATACTCTTAGTATTGCTGATTATGTATTCTATAGTATATGTGTAACCCATTCTAATGCTGTAAATAAATACTAATTTTCTACTCCTTTGTTGAGTGTACTTTGTAATACTTGTACGCTTTAATGATCTACAGTTGGGGCATTAAATTACGCCCCATCAAAGAACTAACCCTAGTTCTTTACATGGAGCTTGTACGCTTGTAATGGGATTGATCGTTTCTAAGATCCTACTGGTACAAAGCAGCACGTGTTGTAACCGCCTCTAGAATTGCATTGGTGAAGACGCAATAAAATGTCTTCTTCCCAAAAATGTTCTTAATTCCTCTTGTTGCTGACGACTTCTGCGAGAGAAGCATTAAAGGTCCTACTAAGGAGATGATACGGCGTCCATTATTTACTGATTCATATTCTCAAACAATTGGTACTGATCTCGTTTCTGCTTGTTTAATTCTAAAACTCAATTTAGAACTACACCACCGTGTGAGACATATCGTTATAGAAGACTTAAGCATTGACCTACAATGTCCACGTCTGACCACCTGTTTGAGCCACCTGTTTGAACTGAAACCATTACTCTCCGAACCCACCCCTCTTACGCCATGACCGAAAAATTTCCAGTGACAATATTTTCCTCCTCAAGTGTCACGTGACACAATTCATTACACGCTACACTGTTGTTGACGATCGCTGACTGGTAGCACCAAACAGACAACTAAACCTCTGTAGCCGTATTGTGATTTAACTTGTAAAACTTCAAATAACTTCTTGGTGAACAAAACTAAACATTACTTTTATTAAAATATATACGAATTTTACTTGCGACATAATGAAATTTATGTAGTAGACTTTAGTAATAATATATTATGGTATTTTGAACACAATCTAACTCACTACAAAACATGTCGTTTCACTCTGGTGTTCTTGAGTTTTCTGTCCTCCCTAAGACCGGTGACGACAATCCCACTTATCTTGCATCATGCACACTACATAGCCACCAACCAAATTGCTAACTTCTTCCCACCGTTACCATAGAAACACACACTCTATAACATACACGTATTCGACTATTGGTCATTATAAATAGTATATTTCATATCGATACTTCAAGGAATCTGTGTTGAGACATTGCTTTGTATTAGAAAAAACATTGGTAATGTAATTTTAAATCTAAAGTTGAGCGATGGGTGCGCTGAAGTCCTAGACTACATTTAGTTCACATCAGTAGTGGACATGCATCACATGTCCCTCACTAGAGTTGTCTTCCCCATTCTCTTTATGTCACTGTATCTCTCCTGTTACAAGATTTAAACTGTGCCAACGCCTAAACTCTCAAGGGAGGTCACATGTAAACATTAAATCTCTAATCAAGTTGCATCGAAGATCAACATCCCCACCAATGTTTGAAACTGGAAGACATTAGCGCACAGTCCTAGTTACTGAGTGAAAGGTCCTGGGGACGAAACCTTAACTTTCTGGTTCATTACATTTACGAGATATGTATATAATATGAACATTTCAAAATTTAATATTTCCACCTTTGTCCATCTGCATTGTTTACGTATATTTCATTGAGTAAGTATGAGATGAGTGAAACTCTAATACACAAATATGTTGAACATAGGAAATGTAATACAAGCCAGTGTCGTAGTTAGACTTGAAAAGGCCCTAAGCTGTTTGAGATATGGGGACTTTTTAGAGCTCTCCATACTTTCAGATATTACATGTCAGTGCTAAATATTTCTTGGGTGCATTAAACTATAACTCGTGTTTTCGACAGTTTAACTGGGCCCTGTTCAGGGCTGGGGAGGTGCAGGTCACCCAACCTTAAAATAAAGTGATGTATTTAAAAATGACTTGAAGAAAGAATCAATGATAGATCAACATGGATGATAATTTTAAAGAAAGGGTTTTGGATAATAGATCCCAATGTATGACAATCCTAAAGGAAGGGTCTTGGTTAATAAATCCACATGGATGGCAATCCTAAAGGAAGGGTCCTGGATATTAGATTCACATGGATGACAATCCTAAAGGAAGGGTCCTGGATAATAGACCCACATGGATGACAATCCTAAAGGAAGGGTCCTGGATCGCAAATGTTCACACCAGAAGTAAGGAAAATACTGAAAGTTCTGCAATTTCTGATAAATCATGGAACACCAACAATTAGCCTGAGACAGTTTAGGTTTATTAAGGATTAGCCTGAGACAGTTTAGGTTTATTAAGGATTAGCCTGAGACAGTTTAGGTTTATTAAGGATTAGCCTGAGACATTTTGGGTTTATTTAGGATTAGCCTGAGACAGTTTAGGTTTATTAAGGATTAGCCTGAGACATTTTGGGTTTATTTAGGATTAGCCTGAGACACTTTAGGTTTATTAAGGATTAGCTTCTTTGATGAGAGGCGAAGTTGCAAAGATCGTTTCCAAACATACAATGTCTTAAGGACATTGTTAGGAAGCAACACATGAAAGAGTCACAGAAGAAGACGTATTCGCCAACCTGCTTCTCCATTTTGATTTAACATTTAACTAAACATGTTATGCAGCAAAACACCCCCTCCCCAGTCATCACATTCCCTTAATAGCTGTACTGTACTCGTGTCGATCTGGAGATTGAATGTACTCTAGGTATCGATCTCATTACAAATCTCGGCCAATAGATACTATCGACTAGACCGAACATGTCACATGCTTAATGTTAGAACTAGGGACATAAAGGGCGGGGGCGGGAAGGAAAGCCGATTCAACTTTTTTTTTTAAAGAGCTCATTGTCTAGAGGTTAGATTCGATTACTTTGATGAATACTCATGCGAATATTCTGTAGTGGTTTTGCACAGACAATGATTATGAATGAGTACTCCCACGACGTCAGAAATTCTATTGACAAAGACAAAATGGTACAGCAATAAATGTTGGGAAAAATATTATATTATCTGTCAGCAAAGCGACCTAGGTCACAAACTATAACCTTAGCCAAAAGGTTATAAAGTCAATGAAACATAACTTGAGTTTGGAGCTTTAGTGCTATAAAATAGGTTTATCTTATGTCTGATTAAGTCAATCATGGGCGTAGCCAGGGGGGGTTTGGGGGTTTTTAGTTTGAAACCACTACCTAGGGGTTTTGAGTTTGAAACCCCATACCAGGGGGGTTTGAGTTTAAAACCCCATACCAGGGGGTTTAAAGTTTAAAAACCCCCTACCAAGGAGTTTTGAGTTTGAAACCCACTACCAAGGGGTTTTGAGTTTAAAACCCCCTACCAGGGGGTTTTGCATTTAAATCCCCCTCTTGTATTAAACAAAAAAAAATGCAAACGACAATTCCAAAATTCCAAGAGCACATCTAAGGAAGATTTTGATTTTAAACCTCTTTCCAAAATTTACGATAAAAACCCCTCTTCAATATAAAAAAAAGCAAATTACACACTCAAAATTGTATGAGCGTAGCCAAAGGGGTTTTGAGTTTAAACCCCTCTTCAGCTGGGTTTGAGGCTAAAAATACTTCTTCAATATAAAAAAAAGCAAATTACGCACTAAAATTGTTTGAGCGTAGCCAAGCCAATGGGGAGTTTTGAGTTTTAACCCTTCTACTACAGATGGCTTTTTAAAAAGTTTAAAACCTCTCAAGATATTATTTGTAAAGCAAACTACAGTCACCAAATTATATGACCATAGCTAAATGTGGTTTTGAATTAAAAAAACAAAACAACTCCAGATATATTTTAGTTTAAAACCCCCCAACAGATGATTTTGACGATAAAACTTCCCTTTTCGATACACATCTAAAGCAAAATAGTCACCTAATTTCAAGAACGTAGTCAACAGAAGTTACACATGTCTACCAGTGGCTGGGCTTCATTAATAAAGTGCAATGAAATTGAAAAGAACTAAATGTGGCTCTACAAAGATGGCTAAGAAGGACTTTAGGAGTCAGTTACAGAGATCGGGTCTAAATCAAGGAAATCCTATGCCGAAGTGGGAGTCGACCCCTTAGTAAGGTTGTGACAGAGCGTCGCATGAGGTTTGCGCGACATGTTCTCCGACAAAATGAATTACGCATAATAAGAGTTGCGATGACATCCTAGTACAACTTGGCGCCACACTTTCATGGAGGGCCTCAGAGCAGGTTGGAGGAGGCTTCAGACATTACCAGTGACAGATTTTGTGGAAACAGCTTGCCAGCAAATGCGCCGAACGGTGCGGAAGGGTCTAAGTCAGTAAGAATAGCACATTAGATTTTTGAAATAAAACTTTTTAATAGCAAAATAATACACTGTAGGTACCTCAGAATATGCATTTAGTTGGCTTTCAATACCAGAAATACTGCTTGGCGGCGGGGCTCCGCTATCAGCGCTCCCCCAGCCCCCTTGCTGGCAAGGGAGAGGAGTCTACAATTTTTTCACTAACTCCAGGAAGAACCTATTCTAGGGCACAATAAACGTCTTCCAAAAGAATGAAGGGTCAGAATGTAATAGAGACTAATTATGTACACACACACACACATCCATCCATACGAACATATATATATTTTTCGGGGGGGGGGGGGGAGCGGGGGTATGTAGAAAAAAATCGCCCCCAACCCCCCCCCCCCCCCCCACCCCGGAAAAAAAATCATGGCTGCGCCCAAGAAGTCAACTCTATTGAAATGTATTTAATTCTAAATTACTTCCCCTCCCCCCAATTTCCGGCAAGGCCCACTACCGATTTCTTTCATTCAGCATTGTCTCATAAACATCAAGTTTTAACATTATCAACATTAATGTGTACAAATTGTTTTCAACGTCAAGTATCAACATTATCAACCACAGCGTGTAGCTGAGTGACATAAACCGCTTGGCTCAATGGAGATCCGAGTTCAAAACCCTACTAGAGCTGAGTTGTGTTTGGTGAGAGCCAGCCCTAAGGCCAGAGCGGAAACCATCTCCCTGCTACCCCCCTCAATACCCCACCCACATATCTACAAAAAACAACAACAATAGAGCGTTTATTGTAAAAAAAAAAAAGATCTTGACAATCGCCAGTTAAAATGTTAGTTCTCATACATTCACCTTCACCTGCACTTAACCCCTTAGTCTGTTGAACCGAGACCAATCGTCATATAAGGCCTGAACACTGAACTGCAACGTCACAACCTGTGTGCCTCTTTTATGTCTTTTGCCTTACGTGGAGTATCTGCATAGTGACAGGCCTGTCTTTTATTTGGTGCTGTCTTTACCATCGCTTTCATGTACGCGTCTTCTTTTTTTTTTTTGTTTGATACTGTTTCCTAAAGCAAAGTCTTTACGAGCCCTGACGATATATTGAACATTGTTTCACTCACAGGACTGAAGCAGGACGTTGTGGCGACGCCGATGTGGCGAAGTGGAGACGCATTTTTGGCAACTTGACCATCTGAGTCTAACTATTGTCGACATATATTAAAATTAATTGAAAATACCTTCGTCTTTTCTTTACCTGGTCACTTCATGTCAGAATTCTGGATGTGGTCAGATACCAGGAAAAGAAGAGAAATTAGTTTGTACTTTCACAAGTCAACACTCTGGCTGGCAAAAAAGGAAACTCCTCAATAATTTGAAGAGAGCTGAGCTGGTTCGACCATTTTGTCCTACATGACTCAAGGTCGAAGTCATCCTTCAAGGTGCAGGGGAAGAAGCTCGAAGAAAGGGTCGTTCAAAGGAAAGCTGTCAGGACAACGTACAAGAGTGGACCGGCCTTTCTCTTGATATTCTGCTAAGAACAAGCTGCTGACCGGGAAAAGTGGAGGGATTGGATTAGGCGAGCTGAAACAGAAACCCAAGGCGAAAGTCTAGGGGCAAATGATGTTATGATGAATTAAGGCGAATTTTATTATTTTTTCGAATACGGCTGATCTCCTCACTTCTAATATAAGAATGGGGGTTGTGGGTCACGTCAGGTTGGAATCAAGCCTTTGGTATAATGTCATACCAACATAGTGGTTTTGGCATTGCAGTGTGGGAGTACTCAAATTATCTTCCTGTCAATGACCACGTCAGCTTAAATGTATGGGAATGTGGAGCTTTATGTATTGTCCATTCATGGCGTTATCGGGTACGAAACTCACTTGTTGTAATTAGCTCTATTTGAAAATATGTTGTGAGAATTCTAAAAACAAGTTCCAGTATCCATGGCGACAAAACATTCGTGGCTAAAACGGCCATCGTCAAAACGGCGGCGCATTAAAGGCCTCACCACGTCCTATACCACTCCAGGCCGAAAGGATTTGGCACCACTGTTTATTGTCACCGTTGTTTTTATTGTATACCTTTTCCCATTGATATCCTGTTTCTCCTAACACTATTGTTGTAAGTTTATAGTTACTAACTTCGACAAGAAGTCATATCAGTCTGCAAAAGCTTTCTATTAAAGAAAAAAGAAATCCGCATAGCGAGATGCTAGAGATGGTCTTGAACGAGAATACGGCAATAAGATCTTTTCTAAACCATTCTCATCCTTGTGTCATGTTTCTATGTGTGGGCGCTACAGAGATATTATTTGCTTTTCTCAAGTTTTATTTTTATAATATTTCTTTTTTTTTTTTTTTTTTTTTTGTACCATTGCTTTTACTCCTATGGGACTTAATAATATTTTTTCACTTATGAATTTTCTTAAATTAATTAATTAATTTTTACTTTAAAATATAAAAGTAATATAATAAAATATTAATTTAGACAAAAAAAGTATTTAGAAAATGATAAAATGAAAACATCAACCGCACCATCCTGATTCTCCTACCCCCACCTAGCCACGCTACTGCTCACCGCATTCCTGTCAAGTCATGAATTCCAACTCATCGTATGATGATTAATAATCAGCAAGGATTCAATTCCTCGAGATTTTTTTTTTCGAATCACTCCAAGCCAATAACTGGTTATAACTATGAAGGCTATTCAACGCCAGGAGAGGGGGTATTCGGGGGAGGAATACGGGGCGCTCGGCCTGCACAATGAAGATTTTCTCTCATAAGATGCCAAATTATGGGCGTTTTCCTCCCTTCGATAAAGAGAAAGAGAACAACAAATTAGCTTCTGTGTGTGAGTATGAGACTCAGAGGATGGAATCAATTATTTGATAACTGATGCCGCGTCAAATGAAGTCTGGTAGAAAAAGGTGGAGAGAATTAATTGTCTGTTATAGAGTTTGTTAATGCAGTGCAATGAAGACTGACTGTGGTATAACTTGGTAGAAATGTGATGTGAAGGATATCAAAGGAGGCGCCTGGGAAAGTCAAAAAAATACTTAAAGGGAGTGCTAAATGTTGTAATAGAACAGAACAATTTAGAGTAATTCACACATGCATATGTTACGTGCTAATATAACTTTTAAAATATAAGAAAAATTCTTATAACTCTATTATGGTATACAAATGCATGCGTCCTTCAGAGTAGAAGTTTCACAATATTAATTTAGTAGAAAGCTTATTTTTACAAAGATTATATCCACTCACTCTGTAAAAAGTTTGTGCACCGTATTTCTCCCACAACCAATCTCGGATGAAGCTGAAATTGTGCACAATTATTTCTTTTACCTGACAACACAAGAAGCAATACAAAAAAAAAAAGACAATAAGTCAATTAACTATTGGTAATAAAATATTTTGTTTGGTATCTTGAACAAGGGAAAGAAATTGTACTTGACTGAAGTGGTGTAAGCTGCATTACTCCCTTTTCTAGATCACCGCTTTAAAGTAAATTTCAAACAAACAATATATATATATGAGAATGTGGCTTGCGCGATGAGAATTAGTTAAACTGAAGAATGTTTGCGCTGTATCAACAATATATACTATACATCATCTATGGTCATAAGCATCTCACTTGAGCAGTATTTTGGCTTGCGTGAGACATAAGTTCAAATACAGGTCGTACCCCCCCCCCTTTTTTTTTAAAAATTATTTTAAAATCTGGTTACGGTAAAATTCTCCAGATATACCTTTCTACTATTTTCCCAACTGGTCCAGACAAATGAAAGGAACATGTTGTATTGAACAAATAAACAGACAAATGAAAGGAACATGTTGTGCTGAACAAATTAAACAGTCAAATGAAAGGAACATGTTGTATTGAACAAATTAAACAGACAAATGAAAGGAACATGTTGTATTGAACAAATTAAACAGACAAATGAAAGGAACATGTTGTATTGAACAAATTAAACAGACAAATGAAAGGAACATGTTGTATTGAACAAATTAAACAGACAAAATGTGTAAAAATATTTCTAATTGCACAGAGTCCAGGTCTATTAAAAAAATTAATTACACGACTGATCCAAATTAATTTATACAACCCATCCTTCGTATAAGCTTTGTTTTTTGTTTTAAAAAAAGTATCTTGAATGTTGCTGTTTTTTTTTGTGGGCTTTCTGTCTGTTAAGTCAGTCAGTTTAAAATCTCAACAGACCCTTATGGACACTCTACATTCCCTCTACAGACGTAGACTAAGTAATTACTATGTATTTAGATTGGTGTATTGTAACAAAAAGGGAGACAATTATGTCTTCTGTTATGTGCCTATATAATATGTCGTATTTATCAAATGTACGTTTATTTCATACACTTATTTTATCCTTTCAATTCTAAATATTACTGGTAAACATTGAAAGCTTATGACTGTGATTTAGGAACACAACTATAATTTATATGATATGCAGACACGAATAAACATCGATAAAGGAAAGTTTCAATGCAAGAAGTATTGACATCTTTTATTGTATATGTCAGAATCATGGTCTACCATCCTATCATTATCACTATCCTCCCAATCTGACGTAAAGTCATTATTGAATGGACCTCCTCCCAATCTAACGTGAAGTCATTCCTTAATGGACCTCCTCCCAATCTAAAGTGGAGTCATTCCTTAATGGACCTCCTCCCAATCTAACACAGAGTCATTATTGAATGGACCTCCTCCCAATCTCCCGTGGAGTCATTCCTTAAGGGACCTTCTCCCAATCTAACGTGGAGTCATTCCTTAAAGGACCTCCTCCCAATCTAACGTGGAGTCATTCCTTAAAGGACCTCCTCCCAATCTAATGCGGAGTCATTCTTAAATGGACCTCCTCACAATCTAACGTGGATTCATTCCTTAATGGACCTCCTCCCTATCTAACGTGGAGACATTCCTTAATGGACCTCCTCCCAATCTAACGTGGAGTCATTCCTTAATGGACCTCCTCCCAATCTAACGTGGAGTCATTCTTTAAAGGACCTCCTCCCAATCTAACGTGAAGTCATTCTTGAATGGATCTCCTCCCAATCTAACGTGGAGTCATTCTTGAATGGACCTCCTCCCAATCTAACGTGAAGTCATTCTTAAATGGACCTCCTCCCAATCTAACGTGAAGTCATTCTTAAATGGACCTCCTCCCAATCTAACGTGAAGTCATTCTTAAAAGGACCTCCTCCCTTCTATTCCTCCTTTGTAAAACATAAAGCAACTTTTGGGCCGAGTGCGAGAACATCCAACGAAAGAGTGTTTTAAATAGCCACATTTCATTTTAAGATGATTATATTTTACAAAATTTTTAACGGTCAAACCATTACAAAATTTATAACGGTCAAACCAGAGTTTTTACGGTGTGGCGAATCAGCTAGTTTGTTTTTTTTTCCAAATTTATACAGAAATGGTCAAATTTCTAGGCAATAAAAAAAACAGGGTTGATTTCGAAAAATTCATCCGTTGTCCAGGTTTCATTCATTTTCCTTGAAGCGTTTGCAAGCTGATAGGAGGAATAGTAAAAAAAACACCACTTAGATACATCATAAACACTATATACATTATATGCATTATATACACTATATACATTATATACATTATATACACTATATACACTATATACATTATATACACTATACATTATATACACTATATACATTACATACATGATACTTAGATCCTCCCAGGATGTTCGGCGCCTTGGGCGGCAAGCTGTCTCCACAAAAATCTGTCACTGGCAATGTCTGAAGCCTCTTCCCACCTGGTGTCCACTGCTCTGAGGACCTTCATAAAAGTGTGGCGCCAAGTTACATGAAGACTTCTCTGTTTGCGCTTCCCTCGTATTGGCCTCCATGTCATCACAACTCTTAGTATGCGTAGTTCATTTTGTTGGAGAACATGTCCAGCAAACCTCATCCAACGCTCTGTCAAAACTTTACTAAGGGATCGACTCCCAGTTTGGCATTATATGCATTATATACATTACATACATTATATACATTAAACCTATATAAACTCTTATTTAAAAGTGCACTTGTTTAAGGCATAGGCACACACATACTTATAACCGATGACGATTTATACACGTAGACAATTAGTCAAAATGTTTAGACACAATTCTAGAGAGTGAGCACTTGGGAACAAGGTCAGCCTCATCGTCGAGACAATCACACACACTGGATGCTAACTCTAAATGAAGCCTAACGGAAACCCAGGACTCCAGAGCGCTTAGTTGCGTTAAGTGTGGCGGGGGTGGATATTCGAAACTAAAAGTGCAAGCGAACTTTAAAGACAAGAAATCTTCAGTTCTGAAAGGTGAAAAGTTGATTCCAGTAACAACAGATATAATCCGTTTTTATCGCTCTGTGAGTAAACTCACGGAGCGGAACCTATAGCCGACAGCGCCCCACTGTGCAGACTGTATGGTTTTATGGAGAGGAATATTTAAAAAGTGAATGTTATGGGACCGGTGTTCTCATGTAAAAATAATCTGATTTTATGGTGCGGTGGTTGGAGAAAGAAACAAGTTTTAAGAATAAAGTAGAATTGAATTTAAAGCCTCGATCGCCAAACAGCAGGTCGACGGCTTCGTTACTGCTTCTTACAAAGTGTGGATCTAAGTTAAACATACAGGGTAGAAATATAGGTGGGCAAACAAAGTGTGCAAAATATAGGGGGCAAAAGATAGTGGGAAAATATAATTGACAAAGCATTGTGAAGAAAACATAGTGGACAAATCAAAGTGGACAAAATATGGTGGACAAAACATAGTAAAAAAAAAAACCAACCCGGAGACAAAATCTCCAACGAATGAAAGCTAAGCATGCAATGATAGTGCATCGAATAACAAAGAAAATATATTATTAACCTTGCATACAATATTATTTAAAAACACAAAGCTTATATGTAATGTAATAGTATCAATTAGTTTGGGGTCAGTCATGTCAATAAATTGGATCTAGACCAACAACAATAAATCTGTACGGTTTATAATATTATTACCAGATGTTTTTGTTTAGCGCAATTACATGCTTGTAGCTTTCTCAATACGCTATGATCCTATCACTTTTTGACAAAAATCTAAAGCCGTTAGCATAAATGTGTTAAGAATATGGTAAATGATCATCTCCCCTACTAAACAGCGTCTCTTGTTTGTTTCTATCAATAGGGAATAGTTGTAAAAATGGAGTATTTAAAAAAAAACTGCTTACATAGTTGATCTTAAAAATTAAATTGTTCTCTATCAGAAAAGAAAAAAAGTAACCTTTGCATCAGAACTTTGAAAGGTCTAAAATATCATGATGTAGGATTTTTAATATCTTATCTAGATTACGAGATCTAAACGGGACGGACGGACAGACAGACCACACAAAAGTAATAGCGTCTTTTCCCAATTTGGGGGCCGGATAAAAAAAAAAGAGATTTCCCACAGGCCACAGCCCCTTAGAAATACAATACGAGGACTCAGCTTTATGCATATCATATGCAACCGTTGTAGACCAAATCGTGTGGAATTGCCCAGCCCTGAATTAAACGTAGTCTGAAACATAAGTCGTAGTTATTTCAGATAGAACCCTAACCACGTTTGTTCAATAAACAGAAATCCATGCGACTTCTATCTTTTGTCTATGTAAACAGAAATCCATCACACCATGCATTCTGTAATTGGTCTACAACTAGGGCGGACTGCGTGTGAAAATTTTCAATAGCATTTGTGTACTTTCCACTAATCGCGTACCATATGATTATCACCCATTTGTAACATGTTCTACAAGACTTATAAGATACAATGCTGAAATTGTTTGTTAATAGCTCTGTATAACCAAAGCTCACCAGAACATCACCATAACCACTGTCTAGGGTGTAGGCTATAACACCATAACAGGTAAAGTGAAAGGTCTGTAAAAGATCTTTTAAAAAAGATGAGGGCCAGTCACAACAATCCGTAAGTTCCTTTTGATAAGAGAATATACAATCGTTTACTGGGTGAGTTTATTTAGCTCTAAATCTGTACAGACTAACTCTAAACCTACTGTCTCCGTATTATCTGAGGAAGATATAATATACTAGTCGACCCATGGCGTAGCATACGCCGCTGTTCAGCATTCTATGTGACCGCAGTGGGCCCCGCACTTACATAGGACCCGCGCAAATTTTCTAGGTGTAAATTATTAAATTAAACCATTTTATAACTTATATTTTCCAACGACCTCCTGGTTTACCAGTAGCTCATTGAAATCTCCGAAAATTATTAAAATCTTTTTGAAAACCCATAAAATTCTCCTAAAATATAGACACATTTGTCATTTTGGGGTGTCATCAAATATAGTAAACACCAATCCTACGCGCAATTTAAAAAAAAAAGGGATTATACAATACCAGTAATTAAACTATTTTATAGCTTTTAACAGATAACAGCTCCTAGGAATCTCCTGAAATTGCAAAATATACGAAAAAGTCCCGGAAATCTCCGGAAAATATTAAACATCTTTTGAAAACTCATTCAAATCTCATGAAATATATAGACGAAAATCGTCATTTTGGCGTGTCATTCTATATGGAAAACGCTAATGCTACACGCGATAATTAAAAAGGGCATTATGCATTGCCCTTAGTTCTGTAATCTGTTGAAAGAAGCGTCTCGAGCCTCAAACTATTGAAGAATTACTTGAAGTCAACAATTCACGAAGATAGATTGGAAATCCTTGCTATTGAGCATCACGCTCAATGTAGGAATTGTTTTGATATATTGAATCACTTTGCTCATAAAGTAATTTTGTACATAGTACAGAATGAATACATTGCAAAGACAAATATATTTTCTAATACAAACTTTTAATGTTCACTTATTATCCGTTTCCCTACCCAAACTGTGTCACTAGAAATTCGTCTCGCAATGGTTAAGTCAGGCCCTGCTATGTAGTGACGGGTGAATACAGAAAAAAATTACTTGTTTCCCCCCCCCCCTCTTTTTTTTCGCGCGAATGTTGCGTGGGGTAATGTAGTTCGTTTATTTTCTTGTCTCGTCTAGCAGCTCTCTTCTAGATTTCTATGCCCCCCACACAAGTAGCCTTGAGCCACAACCTTTTTAAGTTTCCTGTATCAATGTAGCATATATATTCTAAAACAGTATTGAGTTCTTAAACAAAAAATTAATATTTTTGAAATACGTGCAAGGTTGTGTGATTGGGTAATATCGTCTGACAATGTTTCAGTCTGAGATTGTGCCACTTTGGGTGACATTGCTTACTGTGTTACGTTGAGTCACTTCGTCTTCATTTTTGATATTTTAAGCCTATGTATGTATTACAATATGTTTAATAAAATCATCTTTACACCTTTACAATAAAACAGGTGACGTCAAGATTACATAACTATAAATAACAATGTATCATTTTTTATGCCTAATGAAATTATTTCCATAACAGTATATGGGAGACAAGACATTCTCAGCTGTCGTTCAGTCTTCATTTCAGTGTCGTACGTAACAAAAAAGTTTCCCTTTCAGACCTCGTGATCTATAGGACAGATGATGTTTCTGTGACCCACGGTTAATGGGGCCTCCATAACGACCAACCGCCTTTACATTTCCTCAACTAATGTCAGGTACCCACTAGAGCTGGGTGGACTCTGAGGCGCCCAAAGATTAAAAAATAAAATCCCAGTTTTCACCAGGAATCGAACCCGTGACCCCCGGTTCGGAAACCAAGCGCTTTATCGCTCAGCCACCGCGCTCCAACTGTCGTACGAGATAATCAAAAACAAAAACAACAAACTATTCAAATATAAACAAATTCTTTTCAAAACCCGTTTGGCTTGTATGGAATGACATTACATTGGCTATTGCAGTTCGGTCATGGAATTAATGGCTTGTCTTTTTTACGTTGCATAACAGTTATATAACAGGTGTGTAACAGTTGTATAGCAGGTGTATAACTGGTGTATAACAGTTTCGATCTTGAAGGTCAACTTTCTTAAATGGATGTTGACGTTTTTTTGTTGTTGTTTTTTTTAATAACTTGTCGTCTGCTCTCCGATTGGTATCGCTGGCTACGCTTGTTAGTCGGTGTGCGACTGAGCGCAATTATTGTCACAGGTCGAGCGCTGCCGATTGCTAGTACAGTTTTTAAATATAAATCAATATTAATTAGTTACGATTAATTGATTTAATAATTTGTTTCATTTGATTGATTCATGTGTTGTCATCGCCATTAAAAATTGACTCTCAGTCTTAACTTGATCCGAGAATGGGAAGTGAAGGAAATAACGTTAAAAATTTGACCAGACAGAAGGGCAGACAAATGCATGGGCGTAGCCTGGGGGGAGGGGGGTTGTACCCCAACCCCCCCCCCCCCCCCCCGAAATGAAATTCCCCGCCCCCCACTGGGCCGGGCGGAATATAGTGACTGACTTTATCCTTTGATTTTGTATATTTTAGGTGAGATTTTAACACTAAACCATCACTTGCCCCAGCAAAGCCAAGGGCGTTTTGAGTTTAAAACCCCTTACCAGGGGGGTTTGCAGTTTAATCCCCCTCTTCTATAAAACAAAAACAAAAAAAATGCAAACAACAATCCCCAAATTCCAAGAGCACAACCCCCTCCGAAATTTACAATAAAACCATCTCTTCAATATAAAAAAAACAACAAATTACACACTTAAAATTCTATGAGCGTAGCTAAAGGGGTTTTCAGTTTGAACCCCCCTTCAGCTAAAAATAAATCTTCAATATAAAAAAAAGCAAATTACTCAAAATTTTATGAGCTTAGCCAAATGGTGTTTTGAGTTTAAACACCCCCCCTTCTCCAGATGGCTTTTTTTTAAAGTTTAAAACCCCTCCAGATGGTTTTGAGTTTAAAATCCCCCTACAGAGAGTTTTGAGGTTGAAAACCTCTCTCTTCAATAAAGCAAACAACAGTCACCGAATCGTTTAAGCGTAGCTAAATGGGGTTTGAATTTTAAAAAAAAACAACTCCAGAGATTTTTTAGTTGAAAACCCCCAACAGATGATTTTGAAGATAAAACTTCCCTTTTCGATATAAAATCTAAATTCCAAGAGCGTAGTCAAGAGAGGTTACATATTTCTACCAGTAGCTGGGCTGCATTAATAAAGTGCAGTGAATAGTCATCTGCCAAAATTGAAAAACACTAAAAGTGGCTAAAAAAAGTTGGCTAAGACGGATTTTAGGAGTCAGTTATAAAAATCAGGTTTCAATCAAGGGAATCCTGTGCAGAACTGGGAGTCGACCCCTTAGTAAGATTGTGACAGAGCGTCGCATGAGGTTTGCGGGACATGTTCTCTGACAAAATGAATTACGCATAATAAGAGTTGCGATGATATCCTAGTACACCACACTTTCATGGAGGTCCTCAGAGCAAGTGCGAACGGCGCTGGAGGATCTAAGTCAGTAAGAATAGTACATTAGGTTTTTGAAATAAAACTTTCTAATAGCAGGATAACGCACTGTAGGTACCTCAGAACATACATTTTGTTGGTTTTTTAATATCGGCAATAGTGTTTGGCGGCGGGATTCCGCCCCGCGCTGGTGGAGCTTTGAGCGCTCCCTCAGACTCCTTTGCTGTCAATGCGGGAATCTACATTTTTTTCACTAACTCCAGGAAGAAACCTATTCTAAGGCACAATAAACGTCTTCCGAAAGAATGAAGCGTCAGCACCGTCAGAATGTAATACAGATTAATTATGTACGCACACACACATGCATACAAACATATATATATTTTTTTTTGGCGCGAAGGGGGTGAAAGGGGGGGGGGGGTAGAAAAAAGTCACCCCAATTCCCCCCCCCCCGAAAAAAATTGTGGCTACGCCCATGAAGTAAGACGAAAATGGACGGAAGGAGTGAGTAGATTTAAGCTTAATAATGAGTAAACTCTACTTCAATTATTTTCTCTAATTGTCATGTTAGAACATTTCCTTTCACAAAATATTCATCCGAGGTAGTCATAAGTTTGAAAAGAAATAGATCCAGAATGTATGAGTCTGTATCGAGTAAGAGGGTACATACTCAAGTAACAAGCAACCTCTGAACCAAAAGTTTCCTTGAACTCTTGATCTAAATAATCTTAAATGACTAATGGTTCGACTCTATCAAAGGTCATTTCCAAATTCAAATCTTCCCATCATGCACTCTAGCTGTTAGGTAGTTTTGAACTTGCTGCTTGCTCCAGGTCGACTTTTAAAAGTTATTACAGACTTTTGACTGTTATCTTGTCTTTCCTTAATGGTACTGGAGCACTAGATTCTCGGTGGCTGTCAGATTTTTGGTTTTCTATGAATGTGTCGATTCGTGAGGTTCATAAACCTTTAGATTAGAGTAACTTAAGACAGACTGAAATCTCTGATATAAATCTCTGACACCAAACTTATTGAGCATACCAAACTCCCATTACGTTATTTAGTATGATGAAAGAAATTACTTCTTCGTATCATCAATAACTTTAAAAAATAATAAAGAAAATTCAATCACATTTTGTAGACAAACTCATAATATTTTAGTGTATCTAAAGTGCACAGAATTTGATATTTATGAGTTGTTTTATAGTAACTGAATGTTAATTTGGACTTTTTTTTTTACATTTGTAATTGAAGTGATTCAGTTTGACAGTCTGCTTTGCATTTATTAATTACCAAAAGTTAATTAAGTAATTGTTTGATTTTTTTTTTGTTGTTGATTTTTCTTTTCTCAGGTATTAGAAATAATAGTGCAAAATGTCAACCTGATTTCGAGATTGTGTGTGGGAGAAATAACGTGTACAAACTTTTTACAAGAAAGACAGACAGACAGACACACAGACAGACAGAATGTGTTGATATAAGCTTTGTATCAATACATATTGCCTATATGATTCATTAAAATGATACTCTTTTATACTAGACATTTAATAATGCATATAATGGCAACTTAGGACTTTGATAATAGCTTATAGACCAATCATTCAGAGTTCTTAGTTTAATACCGTTGTGGATGAGATGTAAAGATCCCCTTTCAGACCTTGCGATCTATAGGGCAGATGATAACGAGCAGGGTGTCATGTTGCCGCATGTACTTTACCCAACGAAAGTCAGGTACCCATTAGAGTTGATTGGACTCAGAGTTGCCCTAAATATTCCGAAATTCAAAATCGCAGTCTTCATCGATATTCGAACCCAGGACCCCAGGTTCCGAACCCAAACGCTTAACCATTTAGCAAGCGTATGTCTTCTCTACTCTTTACTGCCTTGTACCTCATTTGGTGTCATCTGGACAGCACAACGACCACCAGCCTTTACTTTCCCCAACTAAAGTAAAAAACCATTAGAGTTGGGTAGATCATGGGCGTCCTAGAAGTCTCGAAATTAAAAATCCCAGTCTTAACCGAGATTTGAATCCAGGATCCAAGGTTTCGAAGCCAAGCGCTTAACTTGTGCTTAACCACTTAGCCACCGTATGTCTATAAGTATGTCTTTTTATATTAAATCCCAATATAGTTGTGACTTCCTTGTACCTCAATGGAATGAGCGAATATGATGGCTATTACATTAGAAAGCTAGAAGGCATTACATCTGGGGGTTCTTTGAATACTAATGTGTCTGCATGTATCTGTGTAAGTGTTTGTACTCACGTATGTGTGTGAGTGTTTGTTAGATTGAGGATATTTCGTTATAGAGCCAATCAACCCTCCCCCCCCCCCTTTCAAAGAGACGCTTCTGTTGTATTGTGTCAATTATAGACAAAATAGGTGAGCCAATCAGTTGGCGTAGCCTGAAGGCGGAAGTGCTATAGTACAAATAGGGCTGTTGACATGACCGAGATGAAACATGGGGTAATAACCTGACGTTACTGCATGGCCTCCTTGCGACATAGCTGATCAAGCCAGAAGCTGACAGAGGGGGTGGGGAGAGACAAGGGCACTGCAAATATTGTCATGATCCTTGGGTTAACACGCCCCTTTCTTTTGCACCACTCAAAGAACGCTCAACCAAATAAAAAAAAATTTAAATAGTGTGGTGCGTTTATATGAGATTCATTGTTCTGAGAAGTGTCTAGTGGGGAACTACCGTGAATGTTTACAATGGTCTTGCTGATAGCTTCTACTGAGACGTCTTTGTTGATCAAACTTTAATGACATTAGCTGCTCAATGGAAAGTGTGCTGAAAGGTTGACGAAGAGATTATTGAAGTGCTTGGAGTTAAAGGGCATTTACGAGAGATCTCACTACCTAATAGATGTTTAAAGACGTTACAATGAGATTTAGGTCTCTGGAGGATGTTTAAAGACGTTACAATTAGATTTAGGTCTCTGGAAGAGGTTTAAAGACGTTACAATGAGATTTAGGTCTCTGGATGAGATTTGAAGACCGTTATAATGAGATTTAGGTCTCTGGAAGAGGTTTAAAGACGTTATAATGAGATTTATATCTCTGGAAGAGGTTTGAAGACGTTATAATGAGATTTATATCTCTGGAAGAGGTTTGAAGACGTTATAAGGAGTTCTTAATCTCTCACTGGAAGAGGTTTGAAGACCGTTATAATGAGATTTAGGTCTCTGGAAGAGTTTTGAAGACCGTTATAATGAGATTTAGGTCTCTGTAAGAGGTTTGAAGACGTTATAAGGCGTTCTTGATCTCTCACTGGAAGAGGTTTGAAGACGTTATAAGGAGTTCTTGATCTCTCACTGGAAGAGGTTTGAAGACGTTATAATGAGATTTAGGTCTCTGGAAGAGGTTTGAAGACCGTTATAAGGAGTTCTTGATCTCTCACTGGAAGAGGTTTGAAGACGTTATAATGAGATTTAGGTCTCTGGAAGAGGTTTAAAGACGTTATAAGGAGTTCTTGATCTCTCAATGGAAGAGGTTTGAAGACGTTATAATGAGATTTAGGTCTCTGGAAGAGGTTTGAAGACGTTATAAGGAGTTCTTGATCTCTCACTGGAAGAGGTTTGAAGACGTTATAATGAGATTTAGGTCTCTGGAAGAGGTTTAAAGACGTTATAAGGAGTTCTTGATCTCTCAATGGAAGAGGTTTGAAGACGTTATAAGGAGTTCTTGATCTCTCACTGGAAGAGGTTTGAAGACGTTATAAGGAGTTCTTGATCTCTCACTGGAAGAGGTTTGAAGACGTTATAAGGAGTTCTTGATCTCTCACTGGAAGAGGTTTGAAGACGTTATAATGAGATTTATGTCTCTGTAAGAGTTTTGAAGACGTTATAAGGAGTTCTTAATCTCTCACTGGAAGAGGTTTGAAGACCGTTATAATGAGATTTAGGTCTCTGGAAGAGTTTTGAAGACCGTTATAATGAGATTTAGGTCTCTGTAAGAGGTTTGAAGACGTTATAAGGAGTTCTTGATCTCTCACTGGAAGAGGTTTGAAGACCGTTATAATGAGATTTAGGTCTCTGGAAGAGGTTTGAAGATGTTATAATGAGATTTAGGTCTCTGGAAGAGGTTTAAAGACGTTATAAGGAGTTCTTGATCTCTCAATGGAAGAGGTTTGAAGACGTTATAAGGAGTTCTTGATCTCTCACTGGAAGAGGTTTGAAGACGTTATAATGAGATTTAGGTCTCTGTAAGAGGTTTGAAGACGTTATAAGGAGTTCTTGATCTCTCACTGGAAGAGGTTTGAAGACCGTTATAATGAGATTTAGGTCTCTGGAAGAGTTTTGAAGACCGTTATAATGAGATTTAGGTCTCTGTAAGAGGTTTGAAGACGTTATAAGGAGTTCTTGATCTCTCACTGTAAGAGGTTTGAAGACGTTATAATGAGATTTAGGTCTCTGGAAGAGGTTTGAAGACATTACAAGTAAATCTTGCTCTCTGGCAGAGGTTTGAAGACATTACAAGGAAATCCTGCTCTCTGGCAGAGGTTTGAAGACATTACAAGTAAATCTTGCTCTCTGGCAGAGGTTTGAAGACATTACAGGTAAATCTTGCTCTCTGGCAGAGGTTTGAAGACATTACAAGTAAATCTTGCTCTCTGGCAGAGGTTTGAAGACATTACAAGTAAATCTTGCTCTCTGGCAGAGGTTTGAAGACATTACAAGTAAATCTTGCTCTCTGACAGAGGTTTGAAGACATTACAAGGAAATCTTGCTCTCTGGCAGAGGTTTGAAGAAGTGAATGAAAGATCTCTGGGAGACATTAGAAATAGTTCTTGAAAGGTCTCGGTATGCGGCAGAGTTTTGATGAAGTTTTTGAGGGATCTTGGTATGTGACAAAGGTTTGAGTATTTTTAAGGGAACTTGGTATATGGTAGACGTTTGGCGACGCTTCTATGAGACATAGGAGGTGCCTGGCAGTAGGATAAAGCCCTTCATAAGCAAAATATTTAGCTGGCATCTATCCTGTATTGTACAAGCGATTTTATTCTTGTATTAATATCTTTTAACATGAAATTCACCCCGTCCGATCCACAGCATAGTAAGTTACAATGAAAATTTTCATTCACATTTCTTTATTTTTCTCGCAGCGTCTGAGAATCTTAATCTTAATACAATTTTTTGGCCAGACAGACAGACATACAGACACATAGACAGAGTAAGTTGATATAAGCCTTGTAAAAATATTTAATATTCATGGCCTGCCTTTGGGTTGCCTGCCTTTTGGTTTTTCCCGGGTTACAACCATTGTTCCTTTGTTGTTGTTTTTTAAATATTCCCTTCACTACCGGCGGGTCTTCATACAACTGGAATAGCTCCGAATTAGGGTACGCCCTCCACCAAACATTTTTCTAAGTATTTTCCCGTTCCCAAACATTTAGCCCCCCCCCCCTTTTTTTTATAGAAAAGGTGTCAAAATTATAATGTAATGAAGTAGATCTCTGCACAAACTGCAAGGTTAGAATGTAGGCTTGAATGTGACAAGTTGCTGCTCAGGTGTCTGCCTTCTCACGATTTGTGTAGGTTTGGCTCAAGTGTCTGTGGCCCGGACAGACTGCTATATACATTAGTAATTAGCAATGAGTAGCAAATGAGCCGGGTGGTAATACAACTATTAGGTAAGATGAATTTATACATTGTGGTTGGTGATCAATAAATTATAGGCCTATGCAATGCATGGTGGGCTTTGGCCCTCTCAATGACCTGACCTATTTACATGCATAATTGAAAGTGCATGTTTGTATCCTATGTCATTGTGCACACCTTATAATAATTATCCCGAACTTACAGGGCACGCATTACTCAGTAAAGCTCCCCTTTCAGACTTTGTGATATATAGGGCAGATGATGTAAAGGTTATCTGTTTCTGTGGCCTACGGTTAAACCAGGTTTCATGTGGCCAGCACAACGACCAACCGCCTTTACCTTTGCCCAACTAATGCCAGGTACCCATTAGAGCTGGATGGACTCAATGGCGCCATAAGATCCCGAAATTGAAAATCCCAGTCATCACCAGGATTTACCCAGGACCACCTTTTCAGAAGCCGAGTGCTTTACCGCTCAGCCACCGCGCTTACAGCTCCTCATAGAGGCCATGAATTAGCATCATTGGTCTCAAGGATAACTCAACAATAGTTACCGACTATCTTGACTACAACCTAGCTCTCTGTAGACACACACAGATCATTGTCATTGTAACACTATTGTGACTAGCGACTAGACGAGATGATGAACTCTCACCAAGGACTTACTCTAACAATGGACAAAGGAAAGCAAATTCCTTAGCAGAACCAAAACAATATCTTGAACTTTGACCTAACGAGGAAAGCAGCCCGAACACTTATGACATTAGCAAAGGCAAATTAGGTCCGCCCAATAGTGTGTACACAAAAAGAATTCGTGCGCGCACTATAAGAAAACATACGCAGCAAGGACAAGCCTTAAAGTTGAAGTTAAGTTTGATCCTAAAAATGACATTACTTGACTTCTGTCTAGACATAATGACCAGGAGTCATTTAGCACTCTAGAGATTCTCTGTTTGAAATAGTACACTTTCTGAACTCTGGAAGTATAACACCCCGGTACATGGAGGTCAAAGATTAAGGCTTATGGTAATAAAATAAAATGTGTCTCATCTGGTTAAGCCCAGTTTCAAGATGATATATGTTTACTTATTTAAAGACCTACTCAAGGTCAAGTTTAGAACTCATAAAAATGTTAAAACTGAACTAACCAATAGCCAATACAAACAGACAGGACTTGTATGTTCAAGCTGACCATGTATAAGACATTCTTTGCAAACACACAACTTCCTCGTCGGCAATTACGTAATATCTATTAATAGAGTTAAGCAGACTGTTCAAGGTAATCTGATATACTCTTGAGGGTCGACTCGGTTCAATTTTCGGCTCTGTGGTTTGATACAACGTACACATCGGATGATTCTTACAATATAAAAACACATTCTTTCATTTATTTATTATATTTTTTTAAAGCAAAGCTTTCTCTACCACAAAATTATAAATAATTAAATATCTCTCGTGATATATCAGAGTTCATGTTTTGATCTAATCGTATTTGTTCTATTGCCCAGCCATTTCTATGTATACAATGAAACTAATGTATATCGTCTTTAAGTGCAAGATTTTTTACAAATACATATTTGGTTGTGTGAGTGTTTTTTGCTATTCGTTCAAAAATTATATTTTATTTTATTAAACTACTTCTTCATTAATTATGCCATATAATTTATGCAAACTTATGCATTGTCTTAAATAAACTTTTGTCTTTATAGCAACAAAAAGCATGAAGTAGGGGCCTAGGTCAACAAAAAAGGTTAGAAAACAATTTGGTCAAATTAAAGGTTTGTGTTGTATTTTCAAACTAAAAATAGAAAATGTTGTGGCATGATAGTTTTACACAATGAATATTATCTTTTGGTAATTGCTTAAATATTTTTGAAGCTTTAGGTATTTAAAAAAAAAATCCAATATGTCGGCCGCTGCCATGACAACAGAAAACAAAAGAACATAATTTTAATCACATATGGCTTTTTTTATGGGTTATATATGTGAATGATGGATAAGTTTGATTACTAAATAAAAAAAGGTGTCAAGTGTCCCATGTAACCTTAGTGACTATATAAGAGGGTTTCAGACTTAAGTGTTTCATTCTGAATATATATAATATATGTCCTGTGGCATTTTACATCTCGTGAGATTACCTTTTCCTTTTGTAACTTCTTGTGTGGCTGAAGAGACCAATCCTTAATACACAGCTGCGGTCACAAGTTGGGCATTAGCAACCAACCGGGGCTGTTGCTCCTTGACCCTTTTTTTTTGTACTCATATATAAAATCCTTCATTTGTGTCACATGATTTCCCTTCAATACTGCCTATCTCTCTCTCTCTCTCTCTCTCTCTTTCTCCCTCTCTCTATCTCTTTCTCCCTCTCTCTCTCTCTCTTTCTCCCTCTCTCTCTATCTCTTTCTCCCTCTCTCTCTCTCTCTCTCTCTCTCTCTTGCTTTTTTAAAATATATATCTATTGAATTTTTTTAAAAAATGGATTCATTTATCCAATAGATACTTGAATGCCAGTACCACAAAATATTTACTCGACTGGGGAACATTACTGTGAACTCATTACTGTCAACTCAGTACTATGAAATCATTACTGTGAGTTCATTACTAAGTCTCATTATTGGGGCTAATAATGCCATTATGGTGGAGACTTCTAGTCTCTCTGGTGCATCTTCAACGGCCCTCTCGCCAGTTAATGTTCCTCGAGTGAGACGAATTTGACTTAATGTTGTGTCCAAGTCATTAGTTTCTCTCTCTATCACACACACACACACACCTTAACTCAGACAAACACATACACATGCTAATGACCACAGGTGTGTTCCAGACATCTCATCATTCTCATAAGTACTTGTTTCTTTTTTTTGTTGTTGTTGCCTCCCCTATTTATACACATGAACTGTGATGTAATAGCCCTGGGGTGGTTTCCCCTCCTCGAGATAATGACTGCTTAGAGGAGTGCTTTGCAAGCTTGAGATAAGCTGATGCGAATTACCACACAGGTGAAACAAGCGCGAGCGAACAGGGCACCGTGGCTCTCTATGTCATTGTCTGTCTATCTGTCTGTCTGTCTATATATATCGCACGCTTTCCGTTACTTGCCCAAAATCGCTTAAAACAGCCCAACTATATTTTGAGCTGTGTCCAAACTCACCTCTTTGTATAATAAATGTATTTTATTGGAGATTGCCTCCCTTATTAAATACAGGACTAGGTTGTCAAAGAGTTGATTGCTGGGAAATAAATAAGGGATACAGCTGTAGAGTTGATATTTGATATAGCTGTGTAATTAATATCGCTGGGAAGTAAAAATTGTTGATTTAGCTGTAGATTTGATGTCGCTGGGAAGTAAAAATAGTTGATTTAGCTGTAGAGTTGAAGTGGCTGTGAAGTAAAAATAGTTGTTATAGGTGGAGGCATGACCTGATTATAACATAGGTCCTGTGCAGGATAATTTTGTTGGGTCTTTTACACTCAATCAACGGAATAATACGAAATTGCTTTGGATTCTGTCAAAAATATATTTAGAGCTGTTAAGAGTGAAGATATGCTTCGCATATTTAAAAAAGTAACACGATCTATCTACATCTATTTATTTAAAGTCATTTACACACAAAAGATCATATGTTGTCAAGTTTTGAATAATTTCAAATGTGCACGTTAAACTAAACAATGTCAAGGACTCTAAACTGAACAGTGTCAAGGACTCTAAACTAAACAATGTCAAGGACTCTAAACTGAACAGTGTCAAGGACTCTAAACTAAACAATGTCAAGGACTCTAAACTGAACAGTGTCAAGGACTCTAAACTGAACAGTGTCAAGGACTCTAAACTAAACAATGTCAATGATTCTAAACTAAACAATGTCAAGGACTCTAAACTGAACAGTGTCAAGGACTCTAAACTGAACAGTGTCAAGGACTCTAAACTAAACAATGCCAAAGACTCTAGACTGAACAGTGTCAAGGACTCTAAATTGAACAATATCAAGGACTCTAAACTGACCAATGTCAAGAACTCTAAACTAAACAATGTCAAGGACTCTAAACTGAACTGAACTGTTGCCAACTAAATACAAACAATTGAGCTCTAATATTAACACTATCTAGAAGCGTAGGAGTTGATATTTCTATCTTATTACCGCGAGTTAGTTGCCTTTTTTTAAACAAAAAAGAAAGTTGTAAGTCCTAGAGTGAAAGATGTAAGTCCTAGAGTGAAAGTAATAAGTCTTAGAGTGAAAGTTGTAAGTCCTAGAGTGAAAGTTGTATGTCCTAGAGTGAAAGTTGTAAGTCCTAGAGTCAAAGTTCTATACTTCCTCCATAGTTGAACTTATTTTTAATGTTCCAAACGAACAAAACTTTAGAAAATTGTTTCTGCAGACACCAAAACATTACCACAGACCTTTGAAAAAACACCTAGCTTATCAACATTTATTTTATTTTGCACACCGGATACACCAAACATTGCTTGATAAAACTGGGGAGTGTGCACTGTGCTATGATAGCTTGTTCTGACCTATGTCACCTCCAGCACCATGTAGCCCGGTCAGAGCAAGTCATATGATAGAGGGCTTTAGATTTGGACTTGCACTGAGACCATTTTCTCATTTCTATCAGTTGGATTGTAGCCAGAGCGAGATTCATTTTCTAGTAGACTTTCCAACTGTTATTGATAATGACATTGGAATCATTAACACTCGTGATTTAGTTTTATTGTTGTCTCTTGAACTTCACACTCACATGCCCCCCCCCTCCTTTTTTTTTCTTCTTCATGAAATTATTTGAATGGATAGTATGGGTATCTGTTGTTGTTTGTTTTGTTTCTCAATCTACCTTATAAAGTTTTGGATTAGACCTCATTCACCAATCGTAAACCAATACCACTCATGTCCCGTGCTTTTCTATACAACTTACGACCTAATATGAATCAAACAAGGGTATCACGTGACCGTAACCCTAACCGTGGACATCACGTGACCGTTCAGTTTCACGTATTACGAGCAGATGAGACTCTTTTGATCTTACACCAACACAGAACTCCCAAATTGTAGATTATGAGAACTTTAATCCTGTTCAACGAAAACTAATCTTAATAATCTCCTCATTCACAGTTCTCTATTATTTCTGTCCTCTTTCAACAAATATTATTCGCACCATTCCACATTGACCCTCTCGCTGTGCACGGAGGCCTGCTTAGAGTTTAAACCAAAACAAAAAAAAACAACATCTTTATTTCTGCTGTAGATTATCAAGCATCAGGACAAGGGTTAAACCGTTGGGGCACCACACATAATCTGTTAAACGTCTTTCTCCATCCTCTCTTGTCTTTTGACTTGAATATAATATCTTTCAATGACAGATTCGTACGTTCTTTTATTTTGTCTTCCTATTGCTTCCTCTGTCTGCCTCTTTTTTTTCCTGGTACTGTTTCCTGAAGGAAAGTCTTTGCGAGCCCTGAAGATCTTGTGATATGGTGATACAGTTTTAAAATTTGTTTTTGGCAGTTGTTAGAAGGTCTTGATGGGAAATGCCCATTGTAATCTTGTCTCCAGATTCTTCTTGATACGGTCTTCGTAAGTGACACATAAGATCTGTCTGTAGCATCTCAATTTCATTGTTAGTATCCTGCACTTAAGTTCTGAAATCAGCGTCCAAGATTCGCAAGCATGTAGGGATGTGACCCTGACCAAGGAACATATCAGTCTGATTTTAACTTCGAAGACTTTGCCTTTGTCTTTTTAGATTGTTTTGAGTTTTGCAAGTGCTTCAATTTCATTAACTTGTGGATTAAAAACTCCTTCATTGCTGATGTTTTTTGAAGCTAGTATCAAGTAAAGGACTTCATTCCAGAAAAAGGGACAAAACACCAAGAAATGGGACATAATAACTAATAAAGGGACAATCTATTTTTAATTTGTTTTTCTTTGCCCCTTCCCCTTTCCATCCATGGCAGGTCGTTTTATTTTTAATAATTTTGGTCATATTGTAAGTATATTAAAATATTATATATAAAATATTAAAAAGTAAAAAAAAATCTGTCTTCAGAACATGCGATCTATAGGTTATCAGCACAAGGACCAACCGCCTTTACTTTCCTCAACTTAAGTCAGGTACCCATTAGAGTTGGATGGACTAGGGAGCGCCCTAAAAGTCCTAAAGTTCAAAATCCCAGCCTTCACCGAGATTCTAACCCAAGGTCCCAGGTTCGGAAGCCAAGCGCTAAACCACTCATCCGCCGTCCCCACCCCCGGGTCAGTATATTAATAATGAACTAACCCCACCAACCCAGCAGTCTATCTGTCTTTTGTTGGAAACAGAGAACTTGAACACCGACAGTCTAACGATGTTATCTGAGATGAATGTGACAAAATATGTAGATCACAGTAAGGATGCGACGCTTGTCCAGAACATTGAGACATCAACACTTGTCCAGAGCATTGAGTCATGCAAAGCTGGTCCAGAACATTGAGTCATGCAAAGCTGGTCCAGAACATTGAGTCATGTAAAGCTGGTCCAGAACATTGAGTCATGCAAAGCTGGTCCAGAACATTGAGTCATGCAAAGCTGGTCCAGAACATTGAGTCGTGCAAAGCTGGTCCAGAACATTGAGTCGTGCAAAGCTGGTCCAGAACATTGAGTCATGCAAAGCTTGTCCAGAACATTGAGTCATGCAAAGCTTGTCCAGAACATTGAGTCATGCAAAGCTGGTCCAGAACTTTTTTTTATTTGGTTGTATTGTTTGTTGTTTTTGTACGCGGTCATTGTTAACAATTGTATATTTTTTTACATCCAATAATGTTAATATTTTTTCATGGTTGTTTCCCTTTGTTTTAATCATTTCTGTGTGAAGTGCGGGGAATTACAGAGGTATGGGAGTGTCTATAGAAGAAACAATCTACAGCCTACATCCCAGTCTGGTTTGTAAAGGATTAAACGGGTGTTAGGTATGGCGACAGACGCGGGATAGAACATGTCACATTGAAGGGCGCCTGGTACGAAGAAGGGAGACAGAAGAAATCCCCCGGAGAAAATATAAGGCGAAAATGTGCCCCCCCCCCCCCCAGTTCGACCCAGTCCTCATCACTGTTGTTTATGTCTGTTGCATCTAAAGCCCCAAGGCAGCGGTGCCCTGAGGGATTCCATCACACCCATTTCCTCTATGACACATCATCTATATTATTAAAAGTGCGAATTTCACTTTTAGTTAAACACCGGATGTGACGTTATGGAGCTGCTTTAGATCGAAATTGAAGGCGATGTACTCTAAACCAATTAAAACGAGATGTCAACGAGTTTTACTGAATGCAATTTGCGAATAATTGTTTAATGTTTTATAGGGACATAGAGGTCTACAAAATTATACTATATATATATATTTGTCTTGGACATCCGAGCTCGAAAAAAGCTGAAAATTTTGCACAAATATTTCTTTTACATAAGAACACAAGAATCAATGCAAAATATAAACTAATTAGTTAATGGACTAATGGTAATTAATTATTTTGTTTTGTTTTTCGAACAAGGGAAAGAAATTACACTTGAATGAAGTGGTGGTATAAGCTGAATCAAGACAAGAATCAATGCAAAATATAAACTAATTAGTTAATTGACTAATGGTAATTAATTATTTTGTTTTGTTTCTCGAACAAGGGAAAGAAATTACACTTGAATGAAGTGGTGGTATAAGCTGAATTAGTCCCCTTTATAGGTCGCCGCATTAGAGTAAGTTTAAAACAAACTACAGATAACTATACGATCTTCTGTTTTCATACGCGAATAGCAGAGTGGTTAGCATGTCGGATTGAGGAGGCTTGAGTAATAAGTTCGAATTTTGGTAGATTTTTTTTAAATAAATGCTTTTGAAAAGCGATTACAGTAAACTTCACCCAGACCTCATTTTCTTTCTATATCCCCCAACCCTTTTCCCAATTACTCCAAATAAGTGATAGGATCATAGCGTAGTGAGAAAGCTAAACGCTTGAAATAGCGCTAAATAAAAACACAGATTTATTGTTGTTGGTCTAGATCTATTACAAAGTTATTTACATGACTACTGCAAACTAATTGATAAAAATACACTTTATATAAAAGCTTTTTTTTTTAAATAATATTTTTTTAATGTTTTTTTTTTACTTCGTTGTTCGTACAGAATTTGTATAAATGGCGTTTTCAGTTTATTTCATATCAAGAATACGAAAGAAATGATAAGCATTGTAAAAATATATCCCAATTTAGTTTTCACCAAATGTCTCAACTCTTTGAGTTTAGGTCAACGTAACGGTTTATTTTTTAGTTGGCAGCAGTGACCTTTTGGTATGGCGTCTTCGACCTTTTGCTTTCTTACATTTCTATATTTTAATCTCTCTCTTCTTTTCATTTTCGCTCACTTTTCTTTAGGTTCCCCTACCCTCCCCCCTGTCTGCCCCGATCGCTTTTTCTTCTTATCTTTCTTCCTGTAATTTATTGCTTCAAGAACGTAAACCTGAACTTAAAAATGAAAATGTAAACAAAGAGAGGATAACTCTGATGAATTAATGTCTGAAAATCATCTTTGTTCTAATAACCTGTAAAAACCTGGGTATCTAGATATATTTAGACTAAGTGGCCTCATTATGTTTAGGGCAGTGACTTAATCAAAGTATGACATGTACATGTAAAAAATCATGTCGATGTCATCTATAAACTGATTATTGTTTTCCAAAAATTTGTAAACAATTTATTTGTCGAGGAATTAACTTCATTTTTGTCAGTTATTTACAGAATTGAATGTATTTTAATAAAATGTAAATATCATTATCATATGTCTATTTAATTATTTTTTGTCTTCTTTGTGAATGTGAATTATATAAAATTTTAATTATTGAAAAAAAATATGACAAAATTATTTCTTAAAAAAAGAAAAAAATGATTTAAAAATGGCTTCAAATATAAATAAATTAAAAGACCTTTCAATTTTGAACAATTTGATATACAACACTCAAAAAATAAATACTGTAATTTAACAAAGTTATACCCTGCCAATAACAGACCCTCTTTCGCTGACAAATTTTTAGAAAAGCCTGCACAGTTCAGATGTGAATGTTATGCGAACAGCATAGTGCATTATTATCCAGTAGTAGGCCTAATAAATCTACATCTAATCCTGATCATAATATTGGTCTAACTCTAGGTCTAGTCATTTTACGTTCTAAAGTCATACCAATTCTATTCGTGATCTAGATTATATATCTAGATTCTAGGTCTAGTCTAGATTCGTCTAAATTCTAGATATAGCATGGATTCTAGATTTAGTTAAAGATCTTGATCTAGACTTATTCTACATTCGAGATCTAGACCTAGTCTATATTGTAGGTCTAGATTCTAGGCCTAGACCATGAGCGTAGCCAGAGGGTTGGGGTTCAATACAAAAAAAAAAGCGAAGTACGCACTCAAAATGCTATGAGCGTAGCCAAATGGGTTTTGAGTTTAAAACCCGTTCAGCGGGGTTTGAAGCTAAAATACCTCTTCAATATATAAAAAAGCAAATTACACACGAAAATACTTTGAGCGTAGCCAAGCCAATCGGAAGGGGGGAATTTTACCCCCCCCCCTCCTCCAGATGTTTTTTATTTAAGTTTAAAACCCCTCCAGATGGTTTTGAGTTTGAAATCCCCATACAGAGATATTTGAAGTTGAAAACCTCTCTCTGTAATATAATTCTAAAGCAAAATACAGTCACCAAATTCTATGAGCGTAGCTATGAGGTTTTGAATTAAAAAAAAAAACAACTCCAGAGATTTTTAAGTTGAAAACCCGCAACAGATGATTTTGACGATAATCCTTCCCTTTTCGATATAAAATCTAAAGCAATCTACAGTCAACTAATTCTAAGAGCGTAGTCAAGAGAGGTTACACATTTCTACCAGTGGCTGTGCTCCATTAATAAAGTGCAGTGAATAGTCATCTGGCAAAATTGAAAAACACTAAATGTGGCTCAACAAAGATGGCCACGACAGATTTTAGGAGTCAGTTCTAGAGATCGGGTCTCAATCAAGGAAATCTTATGCCGAACTTGGAGTCGACCCATTTGTAAGGTTGTGACAGACAGTCGCTTAAGGTTTGAGGACATTTTCTTCGACCAAATGAATTATGCATTAGATTAATAAGAGTTGATAACATCCTAGTACAACTTGGCGCCACACATTCATGGAGGTCCTCAGAGCAGGTGGGAAGAAGCTTCAGACATTGCCAGTGACAGATTTTTGTGGAAGCAGCTTACCGCCCATCTAGAACTAGTCTAGAAATCTAGATCTAGTCTAGCTCTAGATATATTCAAGATTTATTCTAGCTCTAGATTCTATATATATTGAAGATTTATTCTAGCTCTAGATTCTATATATATTCTATATTCTAGAGCTTTAGTCTAGACCTATAAAGTAGATAGAGTGATTATGATCAGGATTAGTAGGTCTACTAGTAGGTAATAGTGCACTATGCTGTTCGCATGGGAAACCTGTTTAGCTGTGCGCGCTAATTTTGAAAATTTCCTAGCCCGTCTACTCCAATATATTAATCGACATTTTTGGGTAGAGGTACGTATCTGGGAGCTGTAGCGTCACTAGGGGGTGCGGTCGCACCGGGTAAAACCTTTTTGGTCATGACAACCTAGTTAAAAAAATTATAAATTGGCAAAAGCAGAAACATCGGAAAAGATAATTATATTAAAATTCAATATATGCCCAAACATGCCTAGACAGTAGGCACTTCTAGATGGTAGTCCAAGTTCAAATGTCAAAGCACAACTTGTACCACTTCTGTCTTAAAGTATAACAAAAGAAACCTGTTAAGGTGGTGTTAAGTCTGTTTCTAATTTTAAGTAAATATCATTGTAAAATTTGCAATATCATTTAAATTAATGTCACAAACAGTGGTATTTTATAATAGAATTGACACACATTTTACATTTGAATAAAAATCAATAATAGTAGGTAATCAACTCACTGTATTTGTTCAACAAAAGAACTAACTAGTAATAGTGTTTAGTGCAACATATTTGAAGAAAGTTGATGGGAAGGTTTTGTATTCTATAACTGCTAAAAAAAAAGGCAGCAAATACATAGTACAGTTTTTTACATTTCATGAAAAAAATCAAGGTATTCATCAATATCAGCCTCAGGAAGATTCTTATTATTCGCTGGCCAAGAACGGTGGCATAAAAAAAGCAGCAGACCATTGAAGTTGACATCCTTCTAAGACGCGTGATAAAGAAAGGCCACACCCTTGCAAGCCTGCATCTAACAACGCAAGACAAACCCTCACCTGGAACTCCCAAGAGAAGAGGGAAAGTGTCAGAAATACATGGTGTAGCAATGAAGCAGATGTCAGGCAGATGGGAAAGACGAGGGAATTGGACCCAGAACCGAGAAATCTAAAAGAAAATGGTTGGTGGCCTCGGAAGATTCCAGCTACCCGTCGCCTCAGCGTGGCGCCTCAGTGGAAACGTCTAGTAGTGGAACTAGATAGGCGAAGTACGAGTAGCGAACCAGGCCCTTGCGGGACTCCCTGGGGGAGCTGTTCGTTTTTTCTTTCTCACTCGGTCTAGGGATGAAACAAACAGCCCGCACCCCAGTCCAAAAAGTCCGCCACGCTGTTCCACAAAGGGGCCGTCATCAGTGACCGGATCGAGTAGTCGAGTAGAATAATATGTAGATTGAATATAGAAAGCCGCCAATTCCTTTTATATTTCATTCTACAGAACATTTGGATTTATATGTACGTATGAATCTTCTACAGCAAACAAATAATATATATATATATTGTCACAGCTTTCCTATTATATTTATAATAATAACTCGATAGCATCTACCTTAGGTCTCGATACGTCTAGGTGTCCCTGGTTCAGTTCTAGTTAATGAAATAAAAAAATGAAACCTCTAGATCAAACACATAAACTTTAATCAGCTTTACTGCATATCACACACGCTGTTCTCTGTCTGAAAACAAAACACACTTCAGGTCAATTGCGCAGATTGTAAAAATAGATTATACATACATACACACATTCATCTCGCCCCTCCTAAAATTTTAATCAATTTTTACAAAGATACATACAGCACGATTATAAACCAAGTATCAAACATTACACCACAATACAACAAACATGTTCGTTCGATAGGCCACAAAGGCTCTGCTTATGCCACACAGGCGTTTATGTATCCAAACAACTTGAACATAGTCACACAGACTTTAATGTAGTCACACAGACTTTAATGTAGTCACACAGACTGCAATGTAATAGGCACACCGTCTATAGTTAAAACACACAGTATTAGAAGATGTAGACACACAGTCTTAAAAGATGAAGACACACAGTCTTAGAAGATGAAGACACACAGTCTTTGATGAAGCAACACATGCTTGTAAGAAGCCACGTAGGCTTATATCTATGATAAGCGTGACAGAATGTCCGCTACGACGTTTCCTTTACCTGGAAAATGCTGCACTTCGAACTGAAAGTCCTGAAGCATCAGGGCCCAGCGAGTTACCCTGGAATTCACCGACTTACGTGTGTTTAAACAGCGTGAGGGTGCGTGACACTGGCGGATCGAAGGGGGGGAGGGCGGTAGGGGCGATCGCCCCCCCCCCCACTCGACCGCCCCCCCCCAAAGGGGGGGCGGACGAATTTTAGATTAGAATTCACACAATTTGTATACGAATTTATTACTTATATATACTAATTATTTATATTTTTAACATATTTTTAGATTACATCAATCCGCTCCCCCCAAAAAACTTTTGAGTGGGGGGGGGGGGCGGTCCAATTTATTTGTAGAAATCACAGCTTGCTAACAGAATCAATTAAATATCTATATGATTAAAACTTGTTATTGATATTTTAACCGATCTTTATATTATGTCGTTCCCTTGGGGGGGGGGGGGGCGAATACCTCTACTGCCCTTCCCACCTAAACCCTTTGAGTGGGGGGGGGGGCGGTCCTACCTTTATGGACAAATCATAGTTTGTGAACAAAATTAGTTGAATTAATATATAAATTTTATATGTCGCTCCCCTTCTGGTATTTTGGCCTATTCGGTGGGGTAGGGGGGTATGCGATTGCATGTATTGCCCTCCCCACTCTACCTCTAGCCCTCTTGGGGGGGGGGGCGGTCCTATTTTTATGGAGAAGTCATAGTTTGTGAACACAATTAGTTGAATATCTATGTAATATAAACTACGTATTGATATGTGAATCCATTGTATATTATGTCGCACCACACTCTAATCTCAAATTTTATGATTATTAAATATAAAATGACAAAGGGTTGTACCAGGTGGGAGGGGCAAAACATGCACTAGCCTTCCCTCCCATCGACAAACAAATACTTTTTCTTTTTGAATTATAGTTTAGAAATTACAAAATAAAAAAATTTCGTCACTGATATAATTTATATATGTTATAAGTTTAATTCTTATATCGAGTCGTTCAACCCTTTTCTTTAATGCCAAATGCAATCATTAGCAGAATTTATAACAAGGAGCGAGGATTAATCGTTTTCACTCTATCGCCCCTCCCCTTTCCAGACAGAGTTTATGTAATTTCACATGAATTTATCACAATTATTTTAAGAAAGACTTTGCTTTGGAAAAGTTAGAATTCAAACGAAATTTTTCAGTACAAGAGTCACGATTGAGATGAGTTCTAAACCAAAATAATTGATTCGTAGTGGCCTTTTCCAACCTTTGCTCAATCTGATATCTTCTAGTTACATAAATTTGGGACTTTACGCTTGAATTATATTGAATATTATTTATCGAATAATTTTTTTCTTCGGCGGCGATCCTCAAAGCTTTAATCTAAATATGTGGGGTATCTTATCTTTTCAAGGAACAAATCGGTTTTATTTGCAATGTATTAAGGGCCTATAAATTCATATTAGAATAGTTTACAACACCATTCAAAAGGTCCTTTTTTAATAGAGAGCTTTAGGTCAGGAGAATGCGTTTCTTCAGTTAAGAATGCAAATATAGACTTATGTCGTCGGAGCTTCGCCCCGAACTCCACTGATGAGTAATGAGCTGTAGATGTCAGAAGAATGCGTTTCTGCAGTGAAGAATGCAAGAAAACGCTTTTGTTGTCTGGGCTTCGCCCCGAACTCCATTGATTAATAATGTGCTGTAGATATCATGAGAATACTTTTCTTCAGTGAAGAATGCAAGAAAACGATTTTGGCGTCTCACTAGAGAAGCATACAGCGTTTCCCCAGACCCCCAAGCTTGCAAGAGAAAGACCTCAACATGACTGGGTTTTTTTCGCAGAAGGTTTAGAAACACTGTTTTTTTTAAAAATGCTTTATATATATATATATATATATATATGCTGTACGCACGTTAATGCATAGGGTTAGGGTTTACTGGGCGCTTAGGTTAGGGTTTGAAAAAAAATCGCCCCCCCCAACTCCAAAGTTCTGGATTCGCTAGTGGTGCATGATCTGTGCGGAGTACGAATGTTCTGCCCAACAGGTATATGGCCAACTTTGTTACTGCCCAAACAACAGCCAAGCACTCTCTCTCTACGGTTCTGTATCGTTGTTCGTGCTGTCCCCATATGACCCGCAAAAGGTGAGTCATGACCTAACTCCAAAATTCTTTTTCTCTCGGCGGCAGGAACGACTAGCTGTAGTTTCTCTTTGTTATCTTGTCTCATCAGTAGCCCATTTTTCACTTTAAATTTACTGGTGGGACGCTTCGCCAATTCAAAAAGCTTAACCAATGTTTGGTCCTCCTTTTGTTTCAACGCATAACTGGATGTTAATTCTGATTCTGGCTGTTCAATCTGACTATGTAGGATCGGTTGTCCCATGTTTTCTATTACACCAGATTGAGATCTTGTTACCGCATTTGTAACTCCTGACATTGCTGACCTTTGCCACTTGTAGATATCTGTGATGGTAGGCTCGGTTATGCCAGTCACGTTTCCTAGAATCAAGTCAGCTGCAGGCCTCTCCAACACACATGCTTCAACTTTCCCAGATAAAAATGGCGTTACAATGTCAATGACAGCTGTGGGATATTCTTCAATTGTTCCTCCAAATGTCATACATTGGACTTTCTTACCCGTCAACTGGTGAGGGTGCACATGTAGTCTCTTCACTCCGATTGCGGTCGCTCCTGTGTCTCTCAAGACCCAAATAGATTTCTTCCCAACAAATCCAGGATACATTTTTAATTTCCCAGCGTCACAAGTTACAGCTCCAGCCATCTGGATCTGATCAGATTCATGAGAGAATTGTTCACCATGTTGATAGTCTATGCAAACTGACGCATTGTATGGATGTCCAGTCGGTCTTCCCCTGTTGCTGGTTTTAAACTCCTGACTTCTGCTTGAGCCCATAGTCTCATTTCGTCTTAATGGGCTTTTGTTTCTACATTGGGCTGCTAAATGTCTCGTTTTGAAACACTTCAAACATTTTCTTTGTTCACCCACACTTCTTTTCTGCAGACGTCCTGTTTCCATTCTTGTTTAAAGCGACTCCTGTTATCATTAGTCTTTGCAGCAAAGGCAAACTTGCTAGTTATCAAGTCTTGTTCTCTCTGAATTGTCTGCTCTGGGTGTGCAGTAATATATTGCTGACACAACTTGACTGCTGTTGGCACATCTTTCGGTTTCCTTTCATGTAGAAAAGGCAATAACTTAGGATTGCAAGATGTGAGGATCTTGTCTCGGATGAACAGATCAATGAGACCTTCGAATGTCTTTTCAGTATTTGACTATTCTACCCAACGCATTAAGTATCTTGTAATGTCCTCAACAAATTCATGGAATGGCTGGTTTCTCTCTGGTTTAGCTTTATGGAACTTCTCTCTATACCCATCATCTGTCAAGTTGTATCTTTTCATCAATACTTCCTTCACCTTGTCATATTCCTCTAAATCTTTCTTAGAAAACTTGATACATGCTTGCAGTGCCTTTCCATGTAATAATGTCTAAAGATGGCTTCCCCATTGAGTTTTAGGTATTTCTGTAGCTTGAGCATGCACTTCAAATCTCGCCAAATATGCATCCATTTGATCCACGTTCTCATTAAAAGTTGGCAACTTTGGGTTCCATACAGGTTTTATATGCTCTTTAATTTCTCTATTCGTCTCCCTAAGCTCCAACTCTCTGACTCTCAATTTGTGTATTTCTACCTCAGCTTCTTTCTCTTTATCTCTTGCTTCTGCCTCTCTTTCTTTAGCTCTTTCTTCAGCCTCTTTAACTCTCACTTCCCTCTCTTTAATCTTACGGTTAAGATAGATAAATAGATAGATAGATAGATAGATAGATAGATAGATAGATGACTTGACTTCTAACAATGACACAAAATGACCTATAAAAATGTTGATACTGCTATCTCGCTTCAGTTCAGAGGCACCTGCCGTTGTACATCCACCTTTGTTTACAAATATCATCTCGACTATCTCATTACGTTGACTATTTATCCTTGGATATTATTTTCTCAGGTGAAATCATTAAAAAAAAAACATGTTACGTTTGTAGCGGTCAATGGCTGAGATTCAAATTTCAAAAAAAAAAAAATCCAAATTTAATTGGATCATACTAATGTGTTGACGTCACTGTAGGGGTCAAAAATCAATTTATTTTCGTTTCAGCTAAGCTTGATATAAAGAAGGTCTAGCTTTGTGGGAGAAACACGGGTAAACTGGAAAAATAATTTGCAAAAAAAAAATTAAAATGTATGAGGCTTAAGGTTTAGGTTGACTTTTATTATTTTTTTTTGTTTTATTATTCATTTTATAAAAAATATTATTTTGATGCTTAACGTAAATGTCTAATGATGACGTAGTCAGTCACGTGAGAAGTTCAGCCGAGGCAGAGGGTTGCCCAATTATTATGAACTGTGTGGGTTTTTCTTATTGATATAAATACAAGCAAAGGTTGGCGGATGGTTTAGTTGCGTAGGATGAATAATAATAATAATAATAATAAGGCTTGTCTTCGAGTCTTAACATTAGTTAGGAGTGCAGTATTTCCTGTGGCTGCGCAGCCCCAGCTGTGACATACATATTTTGCCACATCCAGGACAAGCATAACAGGCTGAATAAACTCTGACGAAATCACGGTGTGGTCTGTCATAGTTCAAGTTGATAAATAGGGTTGTGAGTGTTTAACCGAGACCAATCGTCATAGTAGGCCTGCAAACCGACTTGTGACGTTGCAACCTAAGGTCAATGGAGACCAATAGCTCATTGCCTTGTCACATGACAGTATATAGATACCTTTTATAATGATTGGTGTCGGTTCAGACCCTCTGTAAGTATTGGTCTCGCTTAGTGAGTTAGATCTTGTTTAAAATTGGTGTTCTACATATATCTTGTTTGAAGTTCAAAGCTGTTTTTAGTTGCAAATCAAAGTTATATTCAGTTTTGTTTTTAAAAGAACTTTGCAGTTTTAAATTTAGAATATAGTACATCTACATCTGTTTAATGGTACTAGCTGTTTGGAGCTATACCCCAACGACTGAGTATCAACAGCATTTTGGCATGGAGACCATCCAACTGACCAACACGCGCGTCAAGGGCCACTCCGCCGTGAAAATCTTCGTCATTGTCTTTGGGCATAAATTTCGAGCGGGCATATAGGACTGCTTCAAGGGCTAGTTTTGACGTAGTTTGTGCATCGCTGGTGTACAAGCTTAAGTTTCCTGGACTTCTAATGATCAACTTTACAAAGGAGAAAATAAAGGTTTATATATAAATCGTGGTTCGATAATGACCATTTTTGTCATCAAGGAGGCTGAGGGCCTTGCACTGGGGTTTTGTGCCTCTTCATTTGGTCCGGAATGTTCGGCTGCACCAAGCATGCTATTCCATCTGGAGCTAGTGTTATTGGTCTGACACTTTTTTTCTGCCATTGTCGTTTTCTTGTCCCCTGCAATTTGTGCGCCAGTTTTCTTAGCGCGACGTCATGTTGCTCTACCATGTGCTGCAGTCTCCAATGTGGCTGGGTCAATGCTGAAGGCTTTCAGAGAAGCTTTGAGGATGTTCCTGAAGCGTTTTCTTGTCTATCATGTGAGCTCTTCCCTTAATTAGTCATATAGGAGACGTTTAGGTTTGTATGTTTGTGGGGGGGTTGTCTTCCATTTTGCAGATGTAGCCTGCCCAACGAGACTGCATCAGGATTGTTTGCACGCTTTGCAAGATTGCTCTTCGAAGGATTTCAGTATCTGGTATTTTTTCTTGCCATTTAACATTCTGTATTTTTCTTAGACAAGTTATGATGAATTGGCTCTGTTGTTGTTTTTTTGGCCCGTTTTCAATATACTGTCCACGTTTCTGAGGCATAGAGAGGAGGATGTAGGGAGGATGACAGATCGATAGACCCCTAGCTTTGTGTTTGGGGTGATACCGCCTCTTCAGTTTGAAGCAAAATAAAATTGGCTTGATAAATTTGACAAATACTTTAAATTTTTAATATCAATGTGCCTCTGTGTAGACATGCAGCAGGCAAAATAACCAAATGCTAAACGATGGAAAACACAAGACAAACTCGCTTTAAAACTATTTGCGTCCTCCATACAAGAAGTACACGTGATCCTATCTCACGTCTGCATATCTTCTCATCTGCATCAATTCTACTCAAACATTACATCAAAATTCATCAGCCAAACACGCAATACTACCCACCCCCCCCCTTTTTTTTTTAAAAAGAGTTATTTCCATTTCGTCCCCTGAAAAACTAATCGACTAAAATTTATTTAGATCATTTTCTTACATCTGATTGTTGATATAAATCAATATCCTCTTTCAAGCTCTTCTCTCCCCCACCCCTTTTATTTTCATGAGTAATGACTTTCAATGGGATGTCACTGAAGAAACAGAATTATAAACATGTTCTTCATTTTATTTCTTTTTTTCTTATTAAGATAAAATATTTTAATCTTTCTTTAATTGTAGCCCTTAAGTCATAGTATGAGAACCACTTTGACCAACTGGAAATAACAAATTTGAAAAGGAAAGAAAAAAAAAAACGCGCGTAAAGAAGGGTCGGATGGTAGACAACTCTTTATGCTCATTGGAGGAAATTCTTCTCGTCTGCAACACATTGCACACGTACTACTTGAATTCTGTAGTGATCGTGGCGGGACCGCGAAAGAAACGGAGAGATTAAAGGTTTAAAATATTCACGCAACTTTTCAAACCTCAAAAAAACTGCTCACGCTGTGCAGGTAACAATCTCGCGCCGAAAGGATTTTGGTGTTTCACGCGAACTCAATACACCAGTGCCATGGCTATGTGTCGCCAAGCTCATTCTACAATCAGACGTGTGTTAAAATGCTGCGTTCTGGTTATGCCGCTTGGCAGTGGTTCTCAAAACTATTTAAATTCTGATGTCTCCAAAAAAAGTTTGAGTTCTATAGGGCGCCTTTCGTAATAAACAAAACAACAGCAACATGCCTTAGTGTGTTAGCAGTTGAGTCGCCAAATTTGTTCTTAAGTGTAATAATAATTACATTACTTTTTAGTACAATATCAAATGGCGGAAGGGCCCAACGCTGTCTGTATGAAGGAAGCTCAACACCTTTTCTGCCCTTTGGTTGTTTTTTGGTTTTATTTGCGCATTGAGCTGTCCTCTTGATGGTTCCGAATTCAAGCCCTGCCCTACGCCATCCCCTGATGTCCTACGCCATCCCTGCTGTCCTACGCCATCCCCTGCAGTCCTACGCCATCCCCTGCTGTCCTACGCCATTCCCTGCTGTCCTAAACTATCCCCTGCTGTCCTACGCCATTCCCCGCTGTCCTACGCCATCCCACTCTGTCCTACACCATCCCCCTCTGTCCTACGCCATCCCCCGCTGTCCTACGCCATTCCCCGCTGTCCTACGCCATCCCACTCTGTCCTACACCATCCCCCTCTGTCCTACGCCATCCCCCGCTGTCCTACGCCATCCCCCTCTGTCCTATGCCATCCCGTGCTGTCATACAAGAAGTTTGTGTTTATTTGGAGTTGTATATGGTAGCCAACATTAACTTTTATTTAAAAACAATGTCTAACTTTTAACTCTGCCTTCAAACCTTGGTATTGGAAGTCCTACAGGAGGTTTTTGGCTAGTAGGGAGTTGTATATGGTAGTCAACATTTCCTTTTTATTTTATAGCGATGTCTACACTTTTCTCACGTCCACTGTAAAACCTAGATCCTTGTTTCATTTAGGTGAAAAGTTCTGCCTTCAAACCTTGGTATTGGAAGTCCTACAGGAGGTTTTTGGCTAGTAGGGAGTTGTATATGGTAGTCAACATTTCCTTTTTATTTTATAGCGATGTCTACACTTTTCTCACGTCCACTGTAAAACCTAGATCCTTGTTTCATTTAGGTGAAAAGTTCTGCCTTCAAACCTTGGTATTGGAAGTCCTACAGGAGGTTTTTGGCTAGTAGGGAGTTGTATATGGTAGTCAACATTTCCTTTTTATTTTATAGCGATGTCTACACTTTTCTCACGTCCACTGTAAAACCTAGATCCTTGTTTCATTTAGGTGAAAAGTACATTTAAAAACAGAAACTTCTAGGTCCCCTCTTCCAGTCAACGAGTCCTTGCCTCGAAAAAAGTCAAACAAAACTTGTACCACTAGATCTAAGGGCTGAGACGTCGCCAAGCAACAACAAGTTTAAAGCTCTTTTTAACTCCCATTAAAACGCATCCCACGTGAACATTTCCACGTTGAGCTCAACTCTCAATTCGAAGAACATCCAGTGGAAGCCAGAATTGGTCTTTTGATGTTGTGGAAGTGACAAAAACTATCTTGGAACAAAGGCCTGGCAGGATTTCATGGACCATATGAAACCATTGTCTCTGGAAAAAAAAGACAGACATTAAACTTCATCTCCTGCTGTTCTGCAATGATTTTTTCTTCTGAGATCTAAGTGTCTATAAACTTCGTTCATCTTTGTTTTGGTTTTCAGAAGCTAAGGTAGGTCATTATTAAAGAAACATTAGATTGGCGTTTTTCCTACCACATAGCTGGTAACGCTAGATAAATAAGCCTTGACCCCCCCCCCCCCAAAAGAAAAGTAATAAAAGGTAAAATAGTAAATTGATTTTATTTTTGGATAACTGGAAGACGAATGCACAAGTGGACGCACAAATAATTAAAATAAATATTTAAAACTAAACTTTCAATAAAGACTTGATCGAAGACATGACCTACTGAGATCAAAGCTCACGTCACACTAAAATAAGAACACAAACTTGACAGAAAGTTAAAACCAAGAACAAAGAAGGTTTAGCCTGTTCAGTAGATCAATGAGCTGTGTAACAAAAAAAGGTCAAGAAAGCAAGAAAAATATAAAAACAATAATAATTTAAAAAAACAAAAAGCTTATCTAAAGGGAAGAATCGCAAATAGCTGCTTATTGTTATAATTATGGAAGATGTATAGTTATTTATTGTTTACTGCAATTTAGAGGTGCAACCTACAAAGGGGATTAGTTCAGCTTACACCTCCACTTCAGTCAAGTACCATTTCTTTCCTTTGTTTGACATACCAAACAAAATAATTCCTTACTAAAAGTAAATTAACTTTTTTTAAAAGTTTTAAAAAATATATTGATTCTTGCCTTGTCAAGTAAAAGAAATAATTGTGCAAACTTTCAGCTTGATCCGAGATTGGGTGTCGAAGAAATAACGTGCACACATTTTTGACCAGACAGACGGAGTGAGTTGTTATAAGCTTTGTTAAAATATACATTAGCCGTAAAATTTCTAGGAAAATTGTTAGAGCCATTTTCGAGATCCGTGTACAGGTTTTTGTTTTAGGCATCACGAAGAGTTTTCAAGCAAATAACACCTCCCCCCCTCTAAAAGATCTAAAGATTTTATCCTCCCGCCAACCGGCCTCCCACACACGCTATTTCTTGTTGACATGTACACGAAGAGACAATTTTTTTTAAGTCTCTGATAAAAAATGAAAACTTTAATTTTTTAAATTGAAATGTCTGTTTATTAAAATTTTATGTCAGAGTTCAGATCTGTTCCTTTGGAAGCTGTCTGGGCGAGTTAAAGCTTAGAATAGAAGAAAGGGGAGAAGAGAATATATTTCAGTTCTAGGGGGATGTGTTTCATTCTCTTTTCAAAATAACATCTCTATCAAACAGATCATTTAATGCAAGATCTGAACCAAACAGGTCATATAGCGCAAGATCTGTTCCAAACTTATCATCTAGTGCAAGATCTGTACCATACAGTTCATCTAGAGAAAGATCTGAACCAAACAGGTCATCTAGTGCAAGATCTGTACCAAACAGGTCAGATAGTGCAAGATCTGTACCAAACATATCTAGTGCAAGATGTGTCAAACAGGTCATCTAGTGCAAGATCTGTACCAAACATATCATCTAGCGCAAGATCTGACAAAACTGTTAATCTAGTGCAAGATCTGTACCATACAGTTCATCTAGAGAAAAGAACAAAAGAACATTCTTCTGATCCAGAGTCATTTCGCCCGTATGCAAATTACCACCCCAGTGGTCAAAGGTCACAAGCCCCAGCTAGCCCCCCCCCCCCCTCGCAGCATCCGTTCACCAACTTTGATAGAGCCGACACAGATAGCCGTTAGGCATGTATTAGACAAACGATGGCTCTATCTAATTGTATATCAGAAGAATGTTTTTTTGGACATTCCGATGGTCTAGAGGTTAGTTTCGCTTGGTGCGTTATCGCTAGGCGGTGGTGTCGAATCCAGAGTCACAGGTTCGGCGCATTCCCTAACCCTTATTTTCATAGCATTTTAATTCACTACTTTCTCTCTTAAAAAACTTGGTCCCTGGTGCTGCTATTTATTTATGTTTAATATATGTATGTAGCAGGTCAAATAGTGTGATATCTTCACAAAAACTGGCCAGTTAAAGAAAAATAGGTTCCTAATCGGTTTGACATGAACTATGTGTACTAAAGAGTTCAATTAGTATGTGGTTATATACCAAAAACATCAGTTAATGCATGGCCTGTACCAATAAGGTCAGAAATGAAAAAGCTGTACTAAACAGTTTGAATGTGGCTATTTATCAAAAAGAAAGTCGATGATAGATCTGTGCCAAACAGGCCATTTAGTAGAAGATCACTTCAAAACTGTGAGGCATTACGAAGTTGTACGAAACAAGCCGGGACGTGTAGGCGCATTCTTCGTTGTATCATAGACACTCTCTCTTGCCTCATAGACTTTTTTTCTAAACTCTCCTGAGATGTTGCATCATCAGTTTGGTAGGAGACAAACATATTTTTACATTGAACTAGAGGCCGTGTTGGCTGAGTGGTTAAGTGATCGGCTTCCGAACCCGGGGTCCTGGGTTCGAATCTCGGTGAAGACTGGGATTTTTGAATTTTTGGGATTCTTAGGGCGCCCCTGAGTACACCCGACCTGACTTTAGTTGTGGGAAGTTAAGGTGGTAGGTCGTTGTGCTGTCCACATGACATCCTGCTCGTTAACCATTGACCAAAGATACAGGTGACCTCGACATCATCTGCCCCATAGATCGCAAGATCTGAAAGAGGAAACTTTTCTTTTACTAGTCCCTTTTAACAAAATCTTACATGTTTTACACAGCCTATATCAAGTCACTGTGTCCGTCTGTCTGTCTGGTAAAATGTTTGTACATGTTTTTTCTGCCACACCCAACCTCGGATCAAGCTGACATTGTGCACAATGATTTCTTTGTATTGTACAAGCAAAAATCGATTTAAAAAACACAATTACTTCATTCCCTATAGGAAATTAATTGTTTTGTTTGATATCGAACAAGGGAAAGAAATTGTACTTCACTGATGTGGTGATATACGTTGAATTAGTCCATCATAGCTCGCCGCTTGTGTGTTGATATAAGCTTTGAAAAATACTTCTAATCGCACAGATTTATTATGTCTATGTCAATCGTGTATAGAACTACATGACAGATCCAAACTAATTGATACAATTACATTTCATATAAGCTTTTTTTTTAAAGTATTTTTTTAATATTATTTCTTGTAAGACTATTGGCTTTTTACTTCTCACCCGTGTCTTCACTGTCTTGTAGTATTTCTACAATAAACTTGTCTCAAGTTGACTCTCTACGTAAAATATGCTTTGAATTATTTCTTTAGTTAAACAGATTTTGATAGCATCAAAGTCTTAACAAATTGAAATTCAGGGCTGTGTTACTTCGATTTTTCCATGAAGTGAGTTGCTATAGAATCAACCGAACCTCAGAATCCGTGTCTGTCCTATGCATGTGGAGACAATACAATGTCTACAAAACAGATACGTGATAACGTATCAGATTCAAACTACATTTTTTTTTTAGTTCCGCGTTAATGCAGACAGGCTATTGGTAGCCAAGGATTTATTTAAGTCTCCTTTCTGCATCTTTCTTCGACTGTCAATCATTTTGTTGATAAAATGTATTTTTTGTTTGACCAACTGATGGTTTGGCATTTTCTCATTTCTAACAAATCGTGTACAATTGTGATGGTACTTCATATTTATAAAGCTTATATCAACTCACTGTACAAAATATTTACCAGACAGACAGATAAACAGATAGACAGAAATATCGCACTAATATCTCTCACAAGCCCATTCTCGGATCAAGTTGAAACTTTTAACAATTATTTATTTTACGTAACAAAACATAAATCAATTGAAAAAAAAACAACAATTTGTCAATTAATTATTGGTAATTAATTATTTTGTTGGATATGGAATAGTGGAAATAATTTCAACATTATAGAAAGGTATAGTAGAAGCTCTTCTATTACATAAGCTTATAAATATATATTGCTTGTTTTATGTATGCACTGTTATTTAGTGTTCGAGCATGTTTATGATGTAACCATGAGGAATAGAGGGCGGATGTTTTGGTTGTACAGGCTGAGGAGTCTTTGATGAAACTTACTAGAGTTAATAAATACCAGTTATAAACGTGAGGTCGTAATATATAATTGTCGAGATTCAGGTAAATTTTTTATAGCAATCTACCTGTAGTTGTGATTATATAGACCTGAATTGATTAATTCTATATACCTAAGTTTAAGTGATCTATTCTAGGTGATTAATCTCAGCATACTTTATAATAAGAATAATTAAAGCGAATTAAATTATGCTTTATGGAACTATTTCATGTAGGAAAATAAATACAAAACATTAAAAATTCAAAGTTTTGCATAAAATAAATCGGCTGTGGACCGTACTCCATAGTTTTGTAAGGTTGAGTCTCGAATGTAGTGTATGTTTATAATAGAACCATGAGAAAATTGTTTAGGTTGTGTAAACTGACGAGTTTCTTATGAAACCACGGAGTGGTCTGTCGCATTTCAGGTTAATAAATATACTAGTTTTGAAAGTTCCTTAATCTTCTGAATCAAATGCATTGTTATTATTATAATTATATGAAGGACTCTTCGATATATAAAAAAATGTTTAAGTCACCACTCAGAAAATATAATGGATAGACATGTGTTATGGTTCGTAAGTTATTATTATTATTATTATGTTAAAACGAACTAATAATCATTCTCTGTCACTGCCGTGGTCGAGCTTCGTTATAGAGAAACAAAATTCGTTGTAGTCCTTTGAGAAATGTTCTTAGCAGAACCACCCTCTGACAGGCAACGAGAATCTTCTTAGGTTATTGAAAGTATCTGTGAGGTCCCCTCAGTTGATATAACGACAGGGCATTGAAGGTATCTGTGAGGTTCCCTCCTTTGATATAACGACAGGGTATATTGTTTATTTTAGACCATTCCCATGAACGTTTCATCTCCAAGATTAGGTTCCCATATTTTCATTGCTTTTTCCATTTCAGTTTTCTTTATATAATGGGATTGTGGTTACGGCGGTGTTAATGATTGTTGAGGTGTATTCTTTGTCAATAAACAGCAGATCAGGGCCTTTAAAATCCACCATTAGAGTAGAGTGGATTTAGAGCACACTAAGAATCACGAGATTTAAAACGCCAGTATTCAATGGATTCGACTATAAGATCCCCATCGGTTTGGAAGCCAAGCGTTTTACCACTCGGCCACCACGTCAATTATAGAGAAGTAAAATTAACATAATTTAGCAGTTTTTTTTTTAAAGCTGATATCAAATCTGCCTGTCTCTCTCTGTCTGGTAACATTTTACACCAATCTCGGATCAAGTTGAAATTTCGCAAAATTATTTTTACCTGACAACACAGGAATCAATAAAAAAAAATTAACCAATTAGTTAATTAACTGTTAGTAATTATTATTTTGGTATCTCGAACAAAGAAAAGAAATATTACTTGGCTGAAGTGGTAAGCTGAATTAGTCCTATTCATAGGTCGCCGCATTAAAGTAAGTTTGTAACAAACAATACCTAACTATGGACGTAAGAAGCTCACTAGCAGGGGAGTTACAGGGGAGTAGCTAGGAATTTTCCATCGTTTAAGGGCCCGGGGTGCTTGACCTCTTGGGGACCCCTGCATTTTGAGTAATATATAGTTTTTAATATAAAAACACTCATTTGGGGGCCCGGGGGGATTTTCTAATTCTCCCCCACCCTAGCTACGCCACTGGATCGTAGTTAGTGTATTGGCTTGACGATGAGTGAGCCATGAATTCGAATTCATTCTTTTAATAACCGATTACATTAACATTTATCAACTGGTCCAGACAGGTAAAAGGATCATAATAATAATAAGACTAGTCTTCGAGTCCGATCTTAGTGTAGTGAGAAAGGTAAAAGCATGACATACCGTTAAGCAAAGCAAATGGTAGGAATATTACTACTAGCACAGATTTATTGTTGTGTATCTAATCCATAACAAATGTAACCAGATGACTGATCCAAACTAAGTGATACAATTACATTTCGTATAAGCTTTGTTGTTGTTTTTTAAACTGTTTTATTATTTTTTTGGCACTCATTTAGCGTTAGGTAGTTTTTCAATACTTCTATTCTGTTTAGTGAGTTACAAGACACCACGAGCTGAAGGCTTGACTTTTTTTTTTTTGTTGGAAAAGTTTGCTCCCTTGTCTCGTAAGTCCGTAAGCTCTTGTTTGGACTTAAAACAAAAAGAAAATTGGTGCTTTAACTGATAAGACCTGACGGAAGGGGGCTTGCAGGGGCCCCTGCCTGGGGGCTGATCAGATAAATAGGAAGGACGCTGCAGAAGGCAACAGGATTAAAGGTAATCGACTATAATGAAGCATTCTCTTTTTTTTTTTAGTAGAAGTGAATTTATGAGTAGGAGGATAGATAAGCATTAGAAGAGCGGATACAGTACTCACTCGGTGTGGATGGGATTGGATACACGTTGGATGCTATAAAAGTGTTGGTGCCTGTGTGTAGGCTGTGTAAGGCGATAAGTAGGTGATTGTATGTCTCATTTCATGTGTATGTGTGTATAAACAGATCTATGAATGTAAGTGTGTGTTTTAAAAAATTGACTTTTTTTTTTTAAATAATGAGGGGGGGGGGGATTTGTCAAGAGATAATATTAGATATGGCGTGTAATTATTGGGTTTGTTTATTGTGTCTCAATGTAAGTAGTGGCACTTAGCAACTTTCATGTAGGTAACATAAAAACTAGGAGTGGAATTAAAGATATGAAATCAAAGTTGATCTGATAGTGCCGTTAAACAGTTCTATTACAGTAGTGAAAAGTATTTTGGACTTTTAATCATATAATTATTATAATAATTTTAATGCTATATATATTTAATGTAGCTGATTGGGACAAAAAGAAATAATTTCTTTATATAATGAGTTTTCCTCATAGTGACAGCCATGATAATGGGACTTTTCTCGTTTATTGCTGAGCTTCCAATTAGAGTTGGGACAGTAACCTGGGCATAGTCAACACTCTACACTCACGTATACCAATGATATGTGAATATCTAGGTCTTGGTTGGTACATGTGGGTGTTTCAGAGGCTGGGCGCTCACATCCCAACCCAAGTTATTTTTTTTACGGAAAGGTTTTTTTCTTTTTTGACGATTCGAATAAGAGATTGACCCTAGACAAAACAATTAGTTCAATTAGATATTTAACTTGAGCACTGGCTTATCCGACTGAATACTGGCTTATCTAGCTGATATTGTGATACGTTGACTTAATAATCTTTGTCATCGCCCCCCCTCATTTTTCCCCACTCCCTTCTCTTTTTTTAGATGCCAATACATGATGTTATTTTGATGCCAGATTGATGTCCATTTTAATGCATGTGGATGTCAATTCGATATTAGTTTGATGTTATTTTGATGTCAGTTTGATGTTAGAGTTTGATGTTAGTTTGATGTTATGTTATTTGATGTCAGTTTGATGTCAGTAATGGAGCTACTAGCACTTGGCTATCACTCTATGTCCTGGCTACTCGCAATCATGCTCTGTATAAAAGATTTTAAATTGGGCCAATCAAGCCTCCTCTAAAACCTCTGAACTTGATCAGGTACACAATTCAAACTTCATGGTGATATTTTCAAAGAGTTTCAAATTGTTTGTTTTTTTAAGCGAGTGTCAGAACTGAGTTTTGGTTAACTTAAGAGAAGGGAACAATTCAGGTTGTCTCAGAACTGAGTTTTGGTTAACTTTAGAGAAGGGAACAATTCAGGTTGTCTCAGAACTGAGTTTTGGTTAACTTTAGAGAAGGGAACAATTCAGGTTGTCTCAGAACTGAGTTTTGGTTAACTTTAGAGAAGGGAACAATTCAGGTTGTCTCAGAACTGAGTTTTGGTTAACTTTAGAGAAGGGAACAATTCAGGTTGTCTCAGAACTGAGTTTTGGTTAACTTAAGAGAAGGGAACAATTCAGGTTGTCTCAGAACTGAGTTTTGGTTAACTTTAGAGAAGGGAACAATTCAGGTTGTCTACTTATTGTGTTTCTTTGCTTTGTCTTGTTTTGCTTTATGAGAGTTTGAGAGGGCTTTGAATGGAATGTAACCCAGAGTGTGGTCGTTGATTTAATGGCGATGTAGTTTACTTTAGTTTCGGGTTAGGGTTAGAGTTGAAGTATAGATTTTAAATATTGTGTAACTAGTATTCAGTAAATTTTCAGTCTATGGGACATTGTTCTATTGGATATTAATTTCTATTGTGTTGAAGTTTTATAAGCTACACGAATTGAGAACTATACTTGAATGGAGCTAAAATACATGACTGTTGATTACAGATAAAAAACAAACATTTCTGCTGTCGTAACTTGAGCTAAAAGATATAATTAATATTGTTGACTGGAGTTTTATATTTGTTGACTGGAGCTAAAAGATATAATTGATAATGATATGGAGCTATATTTATTGACATTGTTGATTAGGGCTAAAAGACATGACATTTATAATTGGCTGGTGATAAAGACATGATTGCTGTAGCTGATTGAAGCTACAAAAATAATGACTGCTTTAAAATAAGAGATTATTACTGTTATAATAGACTTCACTTGAAAAACATGACTGATATAACAAAATATTTAAAAGTCATGACAGCTTTCATATATGACAGATACAATAGACTTGAGTTAGAAGAAAACTGTTATAAAAAACAAGACTAGAGTGACAAGACTTGGTAAAATTCAGTTACAAGCGATAATAAGTCACTGTCTTTATTAAAGGACTTAGAAGATTTAAATCTATTTTATATTTATAAAATAATTTGAAACAAGCAAGTAACTGAACCACTTGGTTTAGTTTACACACATGCACAAACTTTCCCAGTTAAAGCCCCCTCCTTTTCTTGACGCTGAAAACTTCAAACACTAGCAGAGTGAGTAGGACGTCAGAGATGGAGAGCCCTTGAGAGGTCAAGGAAAGACAACTGTAAACAAAGAGGCCGTGCTTCGGGAAAAAGGAAGCTGAAATGTAGCGCCCAACGTTTGGACACATTCAAGTACACTTGCCGAAAACAGGTAAAGAACAGGGGAAGAGAACTCGTCAATCTGGAAAACTTTTTTTGGGGGGTGGGGGGGTATTTTCTAGTTTAATAAAAATGCGGATATTTTTTTTATTTAGATTCACCATTAAAAACATTTTTGGCATGTGAACTAGATCAAGAAAAGTATTGGTTACAGACTTTGGGCAACTCTTAAAAAGTAATTGCTTATAGATATATGGCTTCAGATAGGCTACCAATTGTACTACAAAATGTTCTTTTTTTCTCTACAAACAAATCTGTATGTCAAATGTATTCCTCACCACAGTGGACCGTACGTCATCATGTATACAACTTGGTTTTAGAAATGCCCATATGTTTTTCTCTAGTATGAACTAAAGAATGATAGATTTAAAAAACAAACAAGTTCTGTAGCCACATTTAAATGTCTCTTTTACTATGAAAACCTTTTGACGGTCAAACCAGAGTTTTCCCCGTGGGGCCAACGAGCCAATAATTTTGTTCTCAGCGCTATACAGCAACTCTAAAATTTCTAGGAACATCGTTAGAGCCGCTTTTGAGATCAGCGTCCAGGTTCCAAAATGTTCTGCCTATAAAAATGTTATTGTGCAACTAGTTTCATATTCAAAAATATCTAACTGGAGATCCTAGGTGAAGTTGGTGGCCTAAATTGGAATAGAAAAAAAAAAAAATAAACAGCGACAAATCTAAAGTTGGTCAGTTTCTTAAACACCTAGTGTACTCCTACAATAACACTGAGGACAACTTTCGCTAGTTCTTCAAAAACAAGCTTACAAAGACAGTTTGTGTGGAAACACTCAAAATCGGCCCCCGAAATGGTCAACCCAGGCAGGTAAAAAGACAGAAAAAATATCATAATGAAATTCTATCAAATGCAAATGACAGAGAAGTATGGAGAAAGAAGGTTAACAGATCGTATGTGGTGCCCCAACGGTCTAAAATATCATGATGTCAGATTTTCAATATCTTTTCTAGTAAACGGGACAGATGGACGGACGAACGACAGATCCCCCTTTCAAGGGCCGCTCAAAACGGTTCTGAGTCCTGTGCGAGGCCCCCATCAATCGAAGGCCTTAGGCGGCTGCTAGTTTGCTTATTCTAAAGGCCAGTCCTGCTTGGTGGAAACCACTGCATTCAATATAAAAGTCTTAAGTCTTCAAGACTCGAGTGGGAAGGTAACATAGAAAACTGACCCAGGCCTATAGAACCGCACGCCAAGCCATCCAACATGACGGAAGTCAGGGAAAGCGGCAAGAGGAAATATCGGCTCTTCGGGATCACATAAGAGTAGTATGAAGGAATTCCCCAAGCTGGGGGGTGACATGGGATCTGAACGACGGGCCTTGTGCAATTCAGCAGCCCAGAACGAAGCAGAGATTTGCTTCGACTGAAATGAAACTTCAGGCAAAAGCAAACGATCGATTAATCTCAGCTTCGTTCGATGTAGGAATTCCTTATCAGTGGCCATAGAATTTCTAATAAACTGGCGTTAGTTCAAATCCCTGACGGATTTTATCTCAGACTTTTACCTGAGATTAAAAATAGTCTTAAATATTCTCTTGCATTCAAAGGTTTCCTCTGGGGGGGGGGGGGGGGGGGGGGTTGTTTTCTTGAATCTCCTCAAAGAGCCTTTAAAAATCTTGACCAATGAAACATGGTACACGCATGTATTCGAAAGCTGTTGCTGTGCCATTTCAAAGCCACGCCTTCTTTTAACTTGCCAAACAATGAACATGTAGAAGTTTAGACAATTTGTTTTCCCTTTCACCCAGTTAACAAAAAACATGTAGATAGTGTCAAACAGTTTTGCGGAGTAGCAGAATCTTTATGTTTATCTTGTCTATCCACATTTGTATATCAAATAATGTGATATTGGTTAATATTTGGTGCCTTAAATGTCTCGAGTATAGAGAAGATAGCCGTATTTTAGCTCATTTCTTCGGCATATAATTACAAAATAAGTAAACAAAAAATCGTACAACCTTCACTCTTATATACCTCGCATTTGAAGAGTCTAATTATAACCCAACTGATGCTGCCAACATGCTTCTCTTATTGGAAGAAGACAGTGAATAGGAGACAAGTTTCGAAGGCTTCACTAACTAGAGCGAGGACAGTGACATTAGTGAGACTGGTGAGTGATTGTGGATGTATTACACACATTGTAGTCTATACGTTTCGACATTGGTGTATTAAATATATTCTGTGCGCTTCTTGCTATTACTTTTCTTGAAGATTATATATTAAGCTTTCAAATATAGATCTATATTTCACAACCACACAGCTTAATATAGGAGGTATAATGACCTACCACCTACATATTGCGGGGCCCTATGCGAAACGGATTGGGCAGGGCCTAGTCTCGGTTGGGATAAGGATAATAAGTGAAAATAATAATAATAGTAATATATGCATGGGAACTTCCTGTTTCGGTTTAAATTCGCCTCATTATTTTTATTAAATGAAAATTGACAATTGGGTGTTGTTTTTTAACGCGATTAGGATTTTAGCGTTTTCCATATTGAATGACACCCCAAAATGACAATTTTGTCTATTTTTAAGAACATTATTATTAGTTTTCTGGATAATTTAACAATTTCAAAGATTTTCATGACTATTTTTTCGTAAACTTTGCAATTCCATAAGATTTCCAGTAGCTCATGGGAAATCAGGAGGCCACGGAAACCCTGTTATAAGTTATGATGGTTTAATTTAATAATTTACAACTAGTGTTAGCGGGGACCTATGAAAGTAAGAGGGCCCACTGATGACGCATAGGTTGCAGTGCCCTAAGGCCTTCCCTGCCCACCACTATGTTTATGGATTCCGTTATGCTATTGTAGTGGTAAAATAAATTTTGTAAACACCGCACCTTTGTATACCCCGCACAGCTCTCATTCGGCGGGGAAACTTGTATAACCCGCGGGTTATATGCTCGGACAAATCGGGGGGAAAAAAACGGAGACTAAACTGGAGTCTTGCATTTCAAAAGAAAAGCAACAAAGAAAGAAATGGAGATTCTACTGCCCGATAGTTCCATTATTCTCACCCTTCTCCCTCACCTTGTTCTAGGTTTAAAACACTAGTATTTAAAAAACTTAAATAATATATTTGTGTAAATCCAGTCAAGAGATAGGGTTTAAGGATGTTTGATTTTACCCTATGCAAAACAGATGATTTAACAAACGCAGACTTGGGTCCTCCAAGTCCGTCTGCACAACATAGTTCTTTTTACAACGCTTCATTAACTCACTCCGTCCGTCCGTCTGTCTGTCTGGAATCTTTTAGACTTTATTTCTACCGTTTCCCATGTCTCGGATCAGGTTAAAACTTTGTACAATTGTTTATTGTGGATGCCAACACATGAATCAATAAAAAAAAGATTAACCAATTAATTAATTGGTTAATATATTAGTCGTAATTAAATAATATTAATTTAAAAAATATATGTATATGTGTGTGTGTGTGTGTTTATCTGCCCATAAGAGCTATATCGATTCACAATTCTATCCTATAATAATACTACACCATCAGCAGGCAAGTAACCTATTATGTTCCATTTGTGGGATGTTATTAGACGGCGATTAGCTTATCTTGTGTTGTTGTTGTTTGTCGCGGTCATGTGACCAGGCTTTACAATTGATGTGTTCAACCAATACATTAACTCCTTCCTCCCAGACAAACGTCCAAAGTGGACTACAAACTGAGACAGAAATCTCGCAGTAAATGACCTATGTCAGCAAAGATCTGGCTTGAACTTGGATCGAGTCCCACGTCTTGTTAGGTCAAGTGCACCTGAGCACTCATAAGAGTTGCGATGTAGGTCTACTCATGCTTCACCTGGCCAATAGAAGATTTTTTTTTTTACATGCACACAAAAATTTGTATTTTTATTTTACAAGGAAATATTAAAATAACTTTTTCTGTTCTTTTCCTCTCTCGGTCTTTTCCCATCAAGATAAAGAAAAGAAAGACAAAAAATTGATAGATTGATAGATAGATAGATAGATTGACAGACAGACAGACAGATAGATAGATAGATAGATAGATAGATAGATAGATAGATAGATAGATAGATAGATAGATAGATAGATAGATAGATAGATTGACAGACAGACAGACAGATAGATAGATAGATAGATTGATAGATTGATAGATTGATAGATTGATAGATTGATAGATTGATATATAGATAGATAGATAGATAGATAGATAGATAGATAGATAGATAGATAGATATAGATAGATAGATACTTAAAAATAACGTATATAATGTCTCTCTGTCTTTCTCTCTTAATATATAATACTAACAAAATCATGGGCATAGTAAGGATTTTTTTTTCGGTGTGTGTGTGGGGGGGTTCTGCCTCCCTCCCCCCAATATATATATATATATATATATATATATATATTTGTGTGTGTGTGTATAAATAATCTTTATAACATTATGACCCTTCATTCTTTCGGAAGACGTTTATTATACCCTACAATAGCCTTATGTTCTTTGTAGTGTTAGTGGAAAAATTGTATACTCCCTGCCCTTGCCAGCAAATGGGTCTGGGGGAGCGCTATAAGCTCCCTCAGAGGGGTTCGGGGGCGCCAAACACTATCCGGTATTGAAAGCCAATAAAATGCATATTCTGAGGTATCTACATTGCTCAATCCTGCTATTAAAAAGTTTTATATCAAAAACCTGATCTGCAATTCTTACTTACTTAGATCGCAGTCGCCATTAGGCGCATTGGGTTGCAAGCTGTTTCCACAAAAATCTGTCATTGGCAATGTCTGCCCCCTTCTCCCATTTGCTCTGAGGACCTCTATGAAGGTGTGGCGTGAAGTTGTACTAGGATTTCCCTGTTTGCGCTTTCCTCGTAATGGCCTCCATCTCATCAAAACTCTATTATGCGTAATTTATTTTGTCGGAGAACATGTCCCGCAAACCTCATGCGATGCTCTGTCACAACCTTACTAAGGGGTCGTCTCCCAGTTCTGCATAGGATTTCGACCCGTTCTCTATAATTGACTCCTAAAATCCGTCTTAGCCATCTTTTGAGAGCCACATTTAGTCTTTTTTTTCAAATTCGGCAGATGACTATTCACTACACTTTATTAACGGAGCCCAGCCACTGTGGCTACGCTCTTGGCCTTAGGTGACTGTAGTTTGCTTTAGATTTTATTTCGAAAAGGGAAGTTTTATCGTCAAAATCATCTGTTGGGGGATTTTAAACTAAAAAATCTCTGGAGTTGTTTTTTTTTAATTCAAAACCACCTTAGCTACGTTCATAGAATTTTGAGAGTGTTATTTGCTTTTTTATATTGAAAAGGTGTTTTTTAGCTGCAAACCCCGTTGGAATGGGGTTTAAATACAAAACCCCTCTTGGCTAGGCTAATAGAATCTGGTGACTGATGTATGGATAGTCTTATATTGAAGAGGAGGTGTTATCGTAAATTTCGGAGGGCGTTTTTAAATCAAAACCCTCCTTGGCTATCCTCTTGGAATTTGAGAATTGTAGTTTACATTTTGTTTGTATTGTTTGTACATTCTGATTCACTGCAAAACCCCCTGGTATGGGGTTTAAAACTCAAAACCTCCTTAGCTGCGCTGGGGCAAGTGATGGTTTAGTACTAAAATCTCTCCTAAAATAAAAAAAAAATCAAAGCTAAAATTAGGTCACTAAATTCCGCCGCCCCCCCCCCCCCGGCTACGCACATGAACAAAATTCATAAAATACGTTTTAAAAAAACCGTTATCAGGATAAGAACTGCTAATATATCTCTCAATAAAGTAAAAAATTAGGTACCTAGCTCTAATCATTTAATTGATTTATAAATTTTATTTTATAGATTCAGATTTTAATAGCCACAATGAATATTTATGCAAAGAATCAACTTGATCCGCGAATGGGAAGTGGGAGAAATAGCGTGTAAAATATTTGTACCAGACAGTCAGAGTGAGTTGATAGAAGCTTTGTCATAAACAACGAAAGTTCTGTCTGTGAAAGCAGAACAGATTAAAATAAAAACTTGATATCATTCTATGCAATATCAGAATATTACTTGACAACCATTCTTAGTAAAAAAAACAATGATTGTGCTGCCATTCTCCCTAGTGGCTCTATCTCTCAGAAACGTGAACAGTTGACTGTACCTCTCTCTCTCTCTCACTCTCTCTCTCTTTAATTTTATCATTGTGTGTGTGTGTGTTTTTGCAGTCTGCAGCCAAATGAAATAGTTCGCAATCTAAAATGGAACACCTTAGTCAAAATAAAAACAGTGCAATGTGAGCAGTTGCGTCTTGACGGACATTGTTTCACTTGACATTTACCTTCAAACTATGGTTAACATTAGAATATTCTGATTCACTCCATACAGTAAAGCATTCTGATTCACTTCATACAGTAAAACATTCTGATTTACTTTATACAATAAAACATACTGATTCACTTCATACAGTAAAACATTCTGATTTACTTTATACAATAAAACATACTGATTCAATTCATACAGTAAAACATTTTGATTCTTTCCATACAGTAAAACATTCAGATTCACTCCATGCAGTAAAACATTCAGATTCACTTTATACAATAGAACATTTCGATTCACTCCAAACTCTTTATCAATCTCAAACTTCCCTGATTTCTTTTAAAAAATTCAACCTACGCCAACTACCCAGTGACCGCACCTAAAATGACTTTTTCAAGTCTAAGTTATCTTTATCAAAAGGTCTTTATCTTCAACTACCACCATCCCATAATTTTACGGAATGCTCTCTCTGAATGCAGCGATTGTTGAACCAAGGAGAGCAGGGGTAGATCACTTCAAGGGGGTGAGGACAGTTACATCTTTAGAGAGATTCACCAGACAAAGTGAACGTGTAGGTTTTTTGGGGGGGAATTCCCTGTAAGTCATTTTTAGCATTGGACACACGTGCATTCATCTCCATTGAGATTAAAATGTGTGTTTAATTAGGAAGACAGACTGCCTACCTGTTTTACTTCAGAATTAAATAAAAACTTAGAAAAGACTTTTGTTTGTACTGATCTGACTCTTCTCAGCGTTGGGATTTGTGAAACTTTATTTGTAGATTTCGATATTTAGTATGTAAAATAATAACAAACACACACACACACAATTAATAGAAGAATGTCATGTAATAAGAGCGTACGCTGAAACGTAGGCCAATCTATAAAACGACATTCTGTAACGACATTCTGATATAAAGGTGCGAAACCTTTACTGTAAAAAAAATAATTTTATAGGGCCTATTCAGATTTAGTATTAATCAAATAAAAACAATATTAGTACAAATGTTTTAAAAGAGTGATTTGAAAATTAAGTGGCATCTTTTTATTTATTTTTTTTTTCAAAATAAGACGTATCTTATCTTGCTGTTTTCCAGCAATAAATCCAAAACGTTCTTTTAAATAAGACATATTAGCGAACATTTGTTAATGCGGGTCTAGTCTTTACTCGTCCAATGTAAGTCACAATGTCGAGTTTCTTTCTCCACATGGAGACGTTTTGCTGAACACGAAGATAAGTTTGCGATGATAATTGCAAGCATACATACTCTACGCTCTACTACCTGGAAAATTTCTCACGTTTCTTAATTGGTTATTTTTTAATCTGTACTCTTCTTATTAGGAGGGAAAAAAAGTTTGTAGACACTGGGAGAATGTTTTTGTGAAGGTTAGTGTACAGTAAAAGTCTTTCTTCCTGAGTCCCAGACCCTGCTGGTGAAGCTCAAGACCCTGACGGTGAAGCTCCCGACCCTGCTGGTGAAGCTCCAGACTGATGATGGTGCTCCAGACCCTGATGGTGCTCCAGACCCTGATGGTGAAGCTCTAGACCCCGATGATTTAGCTCCAGACCATGATGGTGAAGAATAATATCCTGATAGTGGAGAATGTTTGGCCCCAGACCCTGAAAGTGTAAAAGATATAGATTTAGAAATATGCAACTTTTGTTCAAAGTTGATAAAAATCTAATCAAAGGCTGACATTTAAAAATATTTTAATACATATATTTGTGCGGCATAACAATTTATAATTTGTCCATGACCTCAGATGATGATTTCCATCTTGCCTAGTGCCCAAGAGTGGGAGGATATGTTTGAGCAAGTACCTATCATCTAGTAAGTGGCACGCTGATATTCTGAAAGAGTGGAACCACTTGAGCTTTTAAAATTTGACCCGCTAGGGCGCAATTCTGCATTGAAATCATCACGACCTTCACCTCTATCCTGTGCCCTTTGACCTGAAAGCGCCAAGTCTGCATTAGAATCTTGAGCTCTTCGTCTAACCTTCACCTTTACCTTCTCTAATATTTTTTTAAAAGTAGGTGATGTCAAAGTTGTTTGTTTATTTTTTTTGTAACCGGTTTTCTCGTCAACATCACATTCTCTTATATTATAAGTCTGAACTAAGATTGAGAAACTAAATCATTTTTCTTTACATATTATTTCATTATTGTTTTTTATGTAATTAAAGTGTTTTTCTAACTCTATAATACCTACCGTATGTTGACAATCAATAAAAAAAAAAAAAAAACAAACAACTCTAAGCCTTAGAATTCCTCTACTGCGTCTAGTAGATAAACATTGAACGTATTACGTTACATTGCAAATAGAATTAAAGTATAATTGTTCCTATTCTTTGGGGGTTACATTTCATATCACACACTATTGACCAGGATTAACTTTCGTATTTAAACAAAACACAAACACACAGACACACAAACAGACATAGGCACACAGACACAAACAGACATAGGCACACAGACACAAACAAAGAGGATATATTCTTACATTTTGAATTGAACTGTAATTGAAATGTAATTGTCCATTTGTTTCTTGCCCTTCAAAAATTGTGTAACATTAAAAAACAAATAACGAGTTTTTTTTACAACCTATGTATTAGTATGTATGTATGTATCTATCTATCTATCTATCTATCTATTTATCTATCTATCTATCTATCTATCTATCGTCACAGGGTAGAACATTTCAAGGCCGTGAGGATCGAAGATTGGGATTGGGACTTCTGTTAAAACAATTTCATCGGTGTATCTGGTGGCTGCTACTCTTAACACCTGCATCTCTTCTTCTTTCTGTTACTACCAGCAGTTCTAATCTCTCCAATATTTCTAGACAACTCTTCACTTGGAGCAACTTCGCGGTTTTTTGTTTTTGTTTTTTTTTAGTTGTTGTTTTTTTAAACTGCTTGTGTTTTCTGTTCAACTTCACCGTTGTTCTCAAAGAGACTTGCATGCAGTTAGTTATTTTTCCACACCAACGAGGTAATTGTTATAGAGTGTGTGTGTGTGTGTGTTGTTTCTATGGCGACGGTGGGAAGAAGTTCGCGATTGGGTGTGAATAATGCAAAATAAAAGGCATTGTCGTAAGACGTTTTAGGAAGGAGAGACAACTCTAGAACGCCAGAGTGAAAAGACGTGCTTTATTAAGTGTGTTGGTCTAGTTCAAAATATTTGTTAGTATTTCTTAAGTTTAGTAGATTTCATTTCATCTCAAGTTGATTTTTTCTATATCGTAATAAAAGTTATACATAATATTGTTAAAAAGCCATTTAAGTCATTTCAAGTTTTACAAACGGCTTAGTTGTCTACCAGCGATTATCTTATCTTATCTTATATAATACAGACGTTACTTCAAAAAAGAAGATGATTACGTCCTACGCGTCATGCATTTAGTCATGCATATTAACCAATGACTTAAATTCTGCCAAGTCACTGGTTTTTCTGGCTAGCTCAGGCAACCCATTCCATGCTCTAATAGCACTAGGGAAGAAGGAGTATTTGTACAAATTTGTCCTAGCATATGGGACGAGGAATGTGCCTTTATTTTTGTGTCTATCAGAGTATTTTATTAAATTTTGTTTTTGTATTTAAAGATTATGGTTCATTGTTTTATGTATAATTGCTACTTTACTTTTGAGTCTTCTATCCTGAAGGCTTTCTAAATTTAGTAGATTTAGTGCTACAAGTTAATGACCGTCTAGAACAGTAATCCATTGGCCGCAGGCAAGTCTCTGTAAACGTTGTTTGTCTGTCTGCTTCCACTAATGGACGTTTCAACGTGGATGCCACGTAAAGGCAGAGGTGTAGTGAGCAATTCGTGAGCCCTGGGTAAGATACCTTATTGCCTCTCCCCCTCATCTTCCATGAGCATCACATAAAAGTAAAGGCAGCGTGTGGCGCCCCCCTGAAGGTGGCTCCCCGGGCATCGTGCCCCCTTGCTTCCCCCTTCACTACGCCTTCTACCGTAGAGGCTAAGGAAACCGAAATATCTCACTTTTAAGGCACTAGACCACAGTAGTTGACTTGTTTACGATGTCTGTCTCTTATCTTATCTTATAAAATACTGACGTTACTTTAAAAAAGAAGATGATCAGGTCCTAAGCGTGTCCCTAGGTCTAATCATGCATGTTAATCAATGAATAAAACTCTGTCAAGTCACTGGTTTCCGTGGCTGACTCAGTCAACCCACTCCATAGTAGCACAAGCATTTGTACAACTTTGTCCTAGCCTATGAAACAAGGTATGTGCTTTTTACAAGGAATGTACCTGTCTGAGAAGGGCTTGTATATAAAATTTGAAACTGTTTGATGAATCCTATTTTTCTTTTACCTTCACTTATCCTATATTCCTCTATTTACTTATTTAGCTTTGCGACGCACGCTATTTATGGATTTCGATGTATGATATCACACTAAAGTTACATCCGTACACTCAAGCTAATCTTGAATAATTGAAGGTACATAGAAGTCAGACACATCTCTACAACAGCCGAACACTTCACAATTTACTCGTAATATAGACCAGACGAAATAACTCAATAACAAGATTACAAAGAGAATTAGTGTTATCACACAATCTCAAAGGCGGCCCTAGTTGAATATATCTATGTTCAAGCTTGATTTGATAGTTAAATTAATAAAACTAAAAAAAATATTTGGCGCTATTTTTCAATTTAGGCAAAGAAGGAAAATACGTCATCAATAATAAGACTCTTCTAGCTCTTCTGAAATAAGGATTTGAAATAGAACTCCCTTGAATGCAGAGCTGCGTTGCATTAAAACATTAAAGGTCAGGATGTCCGATTTTCAATTTCTATTCAGGTTTATGAGATCTAAACGGGTCGGACGGACGAACAGACCACACAAAACTAATCGCGGCTATTCCCCCTTCGAAAGCCGCTAATAACGGATAAGAAGAGAGACTTCTAGTTATTCTTACATTTAATAAACAGAATAGAATAAAATCCGCTGTCTAGAGATGTAGTCAGGAAATGTAAAACTTCAGTATCAGACAGTGTAAAGAAGAACATTGTGGCCTGAGATAGCAAGGCGCTGTCGCAATGAGTTTATCAACGGAAATACCTGTATCCATGGACGCCATAACAATTATCAATATCTAGAAAAAGCAACACATCAAAGTGTACGCACTTTAACAGTCCTATAATTTAAAAACAACTGTAATAGTGTAATTATAAAGTAAAGAATAAACATGGTTACTTTTTTCAGATGTTTTGAACAAGAAAATGCAGTTACATTCCATTCATAGAAAGTGAAAGGGAAATATCAACTGTAACTAAGTTACTGAGTTCTTTTCTGTACATTGACCTAAGGTTTGTAACTGGTTCTCCATACATTCAGTACAGGTCACATGCTTTACCATCTCCCAGGAGGACATTAAGTTCTAGATCTACCTGTTTTCAACTTAATTAGATCACTTTGCATTTATTTTATGCATGCTATGTTCTTTGATGAATGTGTAGCCAAAGTAGTGTTTGTTGATAGTGCTGTATGTGTGTATATATATATATATATATATATATATATATATATTAGGGGTGCACCGAATAGTCGCTCTGTCTTCAGCTTCGGCCGAATATTCAGCAATTTTTCACTATTCGGCGATATTCGGCTTCGGTCGAATATCACTGCCCGAATAGTTGGCCGGATAGTAAAAACTACACCGTAGTACCTATATTTCTATTAATTGTGTTAGGTGCCTCCGCGTTAAGTCTTTTCCAGATAAGACAAACACTTAAATACCGAAACTAAAGGCCAACACTGTAGAGGGTAGTCACGTTGATAAACGAGTCCAGTAAGAAGTTGAAATACTTAATGAAGGGAACAGTCGAATGTGGTCAAACTAAATCTCTACGTCAATAAAAATCTGCCAATATTTTTAAAAGTGGACATGAGTCAATAATGTCAGTTCTGAAATACATAAACATTTATGTGCTTTTAAAACTCTGACTATGCACTATCTTTTAGTACAAAGACAAGGTATGTTCATCTAAATAGAAATAAAACTTGACATTTTAAATTCGCATTACATACTTAGCAGCGTGGCTGGCCCATTTTTAAATTTTGTCTTGACTTTAAGTGGCCTAGTTGTATTATAACTGAAATTATTAGAATATCCAGAAAAATAGACAAAATTGTCATTCTGGAGTGCCAATCCTACACGCGATAATAAAAAACGGCATTGTCGGCTTTCATTTAATAAAAATTTATTGCAAAGACAAAAGTATTTGCTAATACAAAATCTTAATTTTGACATAATGCTTATCCCTACCCAGACTGGGCCCTTAGCAATCAGTTTCGCATAGGACCCCGCAATCGTTAGGACCGGCCCTGTATATATTATATATATATACATGTATATTACTTTTCTTATATTTTAACAACAAGTGTTGAATTGTACCTTTATCAGCATTTCCAGATTTTACCTTTAAACATTTCAACAATGTAACATTTCAACAATTCAAGCATTGCAGTATATATACATTGTACATCTTTATTTATACTCATTTTGCATATTAATATTTTCTTTCTCTCTCCCTAATGCCAAGCATTCAAAAATTTCAACACAGTACTCTTTAAGATTTAATACATATTATTTTCCAGGCCTGTCGCAGAATTATGCTATACAGTGTCTTTCAGTTGATATTCCATTAAAGCAACTCCTGTTGAATAAATAATGTAAATTATGAACTTGACATCAGTATATATTGACCATTACAATAAAAGAAGAGCTTGGTTTAAATTATATGAGCGAGTGTATACATGAGGCTACCTACCTCCCTTCAGACTTGTTAGGCAGTGGAAAATGTTTTAAAGCGATAGTCTTCAGAGATGACTTTTAGAAACAAAGGGCTCTGTTCAGAGACAGGCTCACATCTTTATCGTATTAATTGCACAGTTGAGCTGACAGACAGACCAACAAACATTCAGATGATTACATACAAAGAAGACTTGTCTGTCGAAGTGTCTGTCCAAAGGTATGAGTGTGGAAGAAAGTGTGCGTGTGTGTGTGTGCTAAGCCTCTCGAAAAAATAAACACAACGCTTGTTTTTTTCTTTTTACTCATCCGTGAACTGCTCTTCTTACTACTCCGCTCCACTCCTGACCATTATCTTCCTCTCCACTCTCCTCTTCACTCTCCTCTTCACTCCTTTCCCATCTTCTCATCTTCTCTCCATTCCATTCTCCTCTATATTCTCCTCTTTTCTATCTTTCACTCTCCTCTCCACTCTCCTCTCCACTCTCCTCTCCACTCTCCTCTCCACTCTCCTCTCCAATCTCCTCTCCACTCTCCTCTCCACTCTCCTCTCCACTCTCCTCTCCAATCTCATGTCCACTTTTCTCTCATCTCTCCTCTCCAATCTCCTCTCCACTCTCCTCTCCACTCTCCTCTCCACTCTCCTCTCCACTCTCCTCTCCACTCTCCTCTCCAATCTCCTCTCCACTCTCCTCTCCACTCTCCTCTCCAATCTCGTTTCCACTTTTCTCTCATCTCTCCTCTCCACTCTCCTCTCCACTCTCCTCTCCACTCTCCTCTCCAATCTCATTTCCACTTTTCTCTCATCTCTCCTCTCCACTCTCCTCTCCACTCTCCTCTCCACTCTCCTCTCCACTCTCCTCTCCACTCTTCTCTCCAATCTCCTCTCCACTCTCCTCTCCACTCTCCTCTCCAATCTCATGTCCACTTTTCTCTCATCTCTCCTCTCCACTCTCCTCTCCACTCTCCTCTCCAATCTCCTCTCCACTCTCCTCTCCACTCTCCTCTCCAATCTCCTCTCCACTCTCCTCTCTACTCTCCTCTCCACTCTCCTCTCCACTCTCCTCTCAACTCCACTCTCCTATCCATTCCCTTTCTTTCCCCTCTACCTCTCCCTTCACTCATTCTTATTTCATTTTCTACTTTAAAGACGTGACTGAGTGAACAAAAATGCTTAGCTACCCGAGGTGTACCATGTTCCATGTTGTTACTTAAGACTGCTCTGAGACTTGTGTCTCCATGTTAAAGATTCGATGTAATTTTACTTGAATGAAGAGGGTGATATGATATAGACATATTACAATTCACTGAAAAATACACGATACGGCTCCCCAACCTAAATAAAAAAAATAAAAAAAACATATTCTGAGACGCAATGCAATTGATATGTTCCAATACCAAATGTAGACTATGTTCAGTGCAAGTAACACAGGACGATATAATACATTAGCAACATACATTGAGCAGCTACAACAATAGAATTACTTTAACAAAAAATTGCATTTATGACACAAACCCGAGCGCCTTATAAAAATAGATTTTACAACAATTAATACAATGACACAAACAGGTAAAATACCATATTCCCACAATAAACTTGACAAGGTCAAACTGACAGGTTAAGAGTTATGTATAGATCTCATGGGCGTAACCAGTATTTTCTTTAGGGTTGTGTGTGTGTGTTGTGTGAGTGTACGTAATTAATCTTCATTACATTCCGACCCTTCATTCTTTCGGAAGACGTTTATTGTAGCCAAGAATAGGTTCTTCCTGAAGTTAGTGGAGAGACAGAAGGCCTTAGCTAGCCAGTGGGTCTGGAGGGGTGTAGCGCTGTGAGCTCCCCCAGTGGGGTACGGGGCAGAGCACCGGCGCCAAGCACTATTTCTGCTATTTAAAACAAAACGATGCATATTCTGTGGTATCTACGGCGCATTATCCTGCTATTGAAAAATTTTAGTTAAAAAACCAAGTCTGCTATTCACTGCAGGGGGAAGGGGCCCATTCGAAATGACCGCCATCCCCTCCCACCGCGGGAGTGGGTGGCATTTTGTGACTGATTTTTTTAGCTTAATTTTGTTTATTTTATATGAAATATAAAATTCAAACCTCCTCTCCTGGGGGCGCTGGGGCAAGTGATGGTTTAACAATAAATATCTACTTAAAATAAACAAAATTAATGCAAAAAAATCTGTTTTATTTTCGAAGGTTAACACACACACCCAGGCTACGCCCAAGATAGATCTAATTTCTTCCAAGGGTTATCTATACATCTAATTTTTCCCACGAGTTATTAATAGATCAATCTCTCTATCTCTTAATCTATCTATTTATCTATATTGTTTTCACCCCTGCACATAGATCTATATATTTGCGACATATACGTTTTGAGTTGAGTTAGAAAGACCCATCTTATAACGTCTCCCCAGACACACATATGCACATTGGCTTTGGCCCGTGAATTCTAGTATCAACTTTGGCTTGTATGTTGCCCACTCCACACCTACGCCCTTAACAAAACAGCTAGTCCTCCGTACAGACGCTGACCTTTCTTCGGCTTCTCAATATTTAATATACCCTATGCTGTTTTTCGAACTTAATTTCCTCCCAAACACACAAAACCCCGCGTACACACTTTTCGGTCTTTTTATACATACGAAAACAACGCTTAACTTTTTATCATCCTCCGATTGCTCGTCCCTTTACAGCACACTTTTCAGATTGATCGTCCCTTTATAGCACACTTTTTAGAACCCCCGAATGATCGACCCTTTACTTTTCAGCTTTTGAATCTATATATTTATATAGCATCTCTGAATAGTTTTAATTTTTTTTTTTAAATCCCTTAATCATAAGAAAAGGATTCTGGTATATCTTCTATCTGTTAGAATTGTGTGTATTTTTAAAAACTTAGACCGCGTTTAAAAGGAAGCGGAAATGACATAAGGCATATTAAAAAAAAAAGTGGACTAATACAAAAGGAGAATTTGCTTTTAAAGAATACGGAACTTGTGTGCTTTTTTTTTTTTTGCTTTATAGACTTCGGCTTTTAGGGAAAATACCGAAAATTAAATACAAAGGTTGATTGACAGCTTGCGATTTTTTCGCTCTTTACGGTGGTCAGGCTGCAGGCTCTTAGCAAGCGCTTAGGAGGTATAAAACTTATGTACGAAAATTTACTGCGAATCAGTACGACAGTTTAAGAGATCTCTTGATCAATCAATCAGTGGTGACATATATAGTAGATATCTCGGTTTAAAGCTTGGCATGCCCAGTATTTTTTTGTGAGCTTAAAATGTAGATATCTGGAGATAGTTCCTCTGGCTACCTTAAGGCGCTCAGCAAAGACACTTAAACCTAAATCTCATTAATATTAATAAAATCAATATCCACAGTGTCGTTCTCCACCTCCTGATTTTATTAGATTTAATGAATGATCTTGTCTAGATAAGATATGATTAGGTGCAACAGATTGAGATATTTGAAAGTTCGTTTCACAGGCGCGGTGGCTGAGCGGTAAAGCGCTTGGCTTCCGGACAGGGGTTCGGGGTTCGAATCCTGGTGAAGACTGGCATTTTTAATTTCGGGATCTTCGGGCGCCTCTGAGTCCACCCAGCTCTAATGGGTACCTGACATTAGTTGGGGAAAAGTAAAGGCAGTTGGTCGTTGTGTTGACCACCCTCGTTAACCGTAGGCCACAGAAACAGATGACCTTTACATCATTTGCCCTATAGACCACAAGGTCTGAAAGGAGAAACTAACTACTACTACTTCACATATTTACTTTCTTAGATTAAATCAATTCTAATATGAATAAACACACCCGAATTTAAATTCAAATGCGACCCCCGAAGGATCCTTCTGTTGATCCTCTGTTAGACTATTGATGTTGAAATATACCACAGCGAACAAAAAGATGATCAAGTATAGATGTAGGTGTTGACTATGTTCCGCTATGAAAGATCTATCAAACACCACAGTCCTTCCTTCTTCCATACGAAACAGACGTGTGCCATGAGAAAGTCTCTCCGAGATAATTGTATGGTTTAGCCAGCTGACATTGTTATTATTATTATTACTCTAGTAATATCCGTAAGTATTCAATGAACTGATTGGTATGAAGATATAGTTCAATCTGAGCCTGGACTAATAGATGTGATTAAATGATCATCTACGAACAAGGAGGTTGGTGAATGACCAATCTCTCATTTGTTGTCTTTGAAGGAAGTCCTTCGGACAAGTGGCTTGGAGTGTACGTCTATGGTATGGCACCGTTGCGACGGTAATTGAGACCAATCTTTATAGTAGCCCTCAACACTGACCTGTGACATCGCAACCTGTGGGCAGTAGAGACCAATAGCTCGTTGCCCCCTGTGACGTTTGCAGGTCGGTTTTCCAGTCTGCTGTGACAATCGGTCTAGCGTTATTCGTAACATCAAGCATTAACTAAAATCTTGGTTTAAAAATGAGTCCAAAAAATTGACACATGCATTCTTTTTGTTTGTTTTTTTCAATTAAAAAAAATAAACGTTTTTGTTATATTGCTGATAAAAAAATAGAGCATGGAATGGGTTGCCTGAACCAGCCAGGAAAACCAGAGGCTTGACAGAATTTAAGTCACTCGTTAACATGCATGACTAGATGCATAACACATAGGACGCAATCATCTTCTTTTTGAAGTAACGTCTGCATATATTAATATTGTGGAGGCGCTTGGTTTTGACTACTGGTAAAGACTGTGATTTTCACTTTCGGGCTCTTTAGAGCGCCTCTAAGTCCGCCCAGCTATAATGGGTACCTGACATTTGTTGGGGATAAGTAAAGGCAGTTGGTCGTTGTGCTGGCCACATGACACCCTCGTTAACCGTGGGCCAAGAAACAGATGACCTTGACATCATCGGATCCATAGATCACTAGTATTGTATAATTTTTTTTTTCGGTAAATAAAAAAAAACAACTCATACATAAAAATTAAAAAAAAAATAATTACCTCCCTTATGATGCATAGTCTCCCCTGTTATTTCCTAGCGCTGTATGAAAAAAGTCTTATTGTTTTCTATTCTCTGATCGTATTTTCCTCAGCTCCTTGACTTCAAGTCAACCTCATTGTCCGCCATTATGTCATCTTAATCTAATCCACTCGTCTTTCAAGCAGTTCTAACCAGAGATTCTATGTCACTGCCAACGTCAGCAAGAAATACAATCCATAGTGGACAAAGTTGACTATAAATGATGTACACACAGTTACACACAGTTACACACAGTTACACACAGTTACACACACACACCAATAATATCATTAACAAAAAAAACGAATTAAAAAAATAATGAAGTAAAAGGACAATATATTTTTTTTTGTAGTGTGTGTGTATGTGTTTCTATGGTGACGGTGGAAAGAGTGTAGCGATAGGTTATGAATGATGCAAGATAGGTGGAATTGTCGTTATTGATCTTAGGGGAGTCGACTCCAGAACGTGAGACTAAAAGGTTGTGTTATTGTAGTGAGTTAGATTTTCTTTGGAAATATATTATTACTAAAGTCTTGTACATTAATTTTATGTCACATCAACTTGATTTTGTCTATATTTTAATAAAAGTTATATTTATTTACTCAAGTTATTTCAAGCTTTACGATTTAAGATATAAAACGTTTACAGCCGATTAATTTTCTACCATAAAGTGGTTGCTTCAAAAAGTCAACGACCGGAAACAACACTCAATTCTACAACTTGTAGAGCGTTTCTTTTTTCTCTAAATAACTAATAAATGTTAGATTTTAACTCCTCCCCCCCCCCCCCCCATGAGAAGCAAATCCACTAGACTTTATAATATTCCAATGATTGTCCATTAGATCTAGACCTAGAAGAAGATGGCAAAATGTTCCTGTCATTGACTTGTCTACAAAGTGAACAGCCTTACTGGTCCAGTTAGTGGACTGTTTTGATTTGACCTGTTCAGTAAGTGGACAGTGTTGATGTGACCTGTGTAAGTGAGTAGACTGTCTAGATAATACTTTCTAGTGAGCAAACGTATAGATCATCAGGCACCTTGCTTCCCCCACCTGATTAGAAACTCGGCCCATTTCCAAAGTGTGTCCTAGTGTTAAAAGAAATACACAACTCTAGAACGCAGCGCTCGTAGATCAAAACTAGAAAGGGAAAAGGATTCATCTTACAAATGCATGTCTTCAATTTAAAGGCTAGACACTCGGTGGAGTGTTTATTTTTCTCAGCCTCGGGTATCAGACAAGCCAATCACACTAAAACCTCTAGGGGACGATACACAAAAAAAAATGTTTGATCGACATCTATAAAAGTAAAAGTACCTGTTATCGACTACGTGCTTGGAGTGTTACCGTAACCAAGGAGGTTAGATTTGATGCTGTGTTGAATATCCAGTAGCTCACTTTTTCAACTATAAGTCACAGCTATGTGTAAGAGTCGTATAGGAAATGCGAACATTTATCCCACGCTAATGCATCTAAACTTGTTCTGTAAATGATTTAAGAATTTTTTTAGGAAAGGATGTCAGAGGTTCTAACTTCAGAAGTGAAGAGAAGGATCCAAGCCATGGAATGGAGATGCTACACAAGGATTCTACAACATATCATCACAAATCAAGAAATAAAAAAAAACAGATGACAATGATGACTTTCTAGCCATTGTCCAAAAAGAAATTGCAAGAGTGTACTGTCATATCGTAAGATCTAAAGGTCTCGCCAGGACCTTCCTGCAGGGAACAATGCTGGGGGGGGGGGGGGGGGGAACGCGCAGGCAAAAATAAACGACGGAAAACTAATCTCTAAGAAAGGTCAGACCTGTCATGACATCCTGGCAAAAGACTGAGTGGAATGTAGAGATTAACAGATCATATGTAGTGCCCCAACAGTCCAAAAGACTAAAAGGACTGGTGAAGGTGAAGGGAAGTCCAATTCAGTAGTGCCGATATTTAGAACAGTGATTCTCAATCAGTAGTTTATGACTTCTCCTCCTCACCCCCACCACCACCACCACAACGAACCATGTTCAGGCTCCAAGCGGCGGGGGGGGGGGGGGGTCAAGAAAAGTTCTAGAAGCCATCGCTCCCATTGCATTGATTTGCTTAATTGTTGTTTTTTTATTGAAGAATAAATAGATTATGTGAGTACTATTTATAGTTGGCATGTGGCTCTTTAAAAACTTTGAAATTTTGTAAATTGTACTTTTTAGCTCTTCGATTCAGAAGGTTGCCGACCCCTGCCCTATAGGTCGCAAGGTTTGAAATGAAAACATTACTATTTTTAGGTATTAAAGTACAAAGAAACATATTTAAATGGTAATATTAACGGAATAGCAGTCTTTGCACGCATAAGCCTTGAAACAGATACGCCTATGGACACAATGGGACAACAAGGGTTAGAAAATAAAAATTACCTGTGACATAATTAAGTTGACATGCTCAAAACCTCTGACGCAGAATACTTGAATAGTAATTCTATTCACTGCAATGTAGCACCTTTCAAACCCACCCAGTGCTACGTATTAAGTTGTGCAAACCGCCTTCGAGTGAAAAGAACTCTGAATGCGTAACGGATAACGCACTCGCTTTTTGTCAGCTTCTTTGGAGCATTGAAGACAAAAGACAAGGAGGAGGAGGAGGAAATCAATGAGTGTCATTGCGCGGTCTCGATCAAGCGTGACACAAGAGAAAGTCACAGTGCAACAGACTCGAGGAATGTCAGATGCCCAATCCATCATTCATCAAGGACTCTCAGTCTCATTGGTTCTAACGCTTGTAATTCGCAATCTGCTTCACGCGATAATGCTTCCAGAACCTGTGGGGGCAAATAACGACCGCGGGCCACATGCGGCCGGGCGATGTGTGTTATGAGGCTCGCGGACAAATAAAGAGTTTAATTTTGCCCACAGATTATACATATAAATAATGCAAATATATTAAAAATAAATAATTTTGAATATCTATATGAATTATTAAAACTTCTGTTATTATCACTTATGATGCAGAAGCTAAAGGAACATTGTCTCTACATGCCATTCTAAAAAGTTTAAAGTAAATGAAGATTAATATCATTAGCAATATTTTGAAACATTCAGCCAAAGACACAAACTGAGGCCAGTATTTATTTAATGCTATGAAGAACTGTGTTGAAAGTGTTGGGTGGGCTTGGAACAAGATGTCAAGTGTAACAACTGATGGGACCCTTTCTTCGACTGAGATAACTGGGGGGGGGGGGGGGGGGGGGGGGTAAATAAATTTTAGAACAATAGACTATCTATAAATTTTAAACGGAAAAGTTTGTATTTAATAATAAGGCTTGTCCGAAGATTAGTGAGAAATACAGTATTTCCCGCGGCTGCACAGCACCAGCTGTGACCTACATATTTTGCCACAACCAGGGCAAGCATAACCATTGTCCGCAGTTGGTCGATTTAGATTTTCTTTTCGTCGTCTGCTTTTGTCCTCGGCATCAGATTTTCTTTTGGTCTCATATGTGTATCCCGCGGCCTTCGTGAGTTACCTCCAGCTGTCTCGCATGCAGCCAGGTGCTCTCTTCTATGTCAGCCAAGGAAAGTTCACGCCTAAGTTTGTCTTTGAATGTTATTGAATACTAAACATGTTATTGACCCAATTATCTCAGTGATCAAACTTATCAGAGCTAGGGTTTTAGCTACAGGCAGTTCGGAGAAGTCATTGAAGATTGGGCCTGGAGCAAATCGTCTGACGTTTGTGGAGGCAGGAATCATTTTTCCTCAGTCTGCAAAAAGAAAATATACAGCATCACTCAAGCAAAGACACAGAGCAACATAGACTCAGACACAGAAGAAGATGAAGTTACACTCCAAACTGAATGGGTAATGGCAATGAATTACTCCTAGGACAACTGCCGTCATGATGATCAACAATCAAAGAGTCAGATTTCAAGTGGACAATGCCGCCGACGTCAATACCATAAACGAAAAATATGTGTCCCCAGACCAGATAGTACCGACGTCCCAGAGGTTAACTATGTGTAACAAGATGGTAATGGAGCCAAAAGGCCAAAAGGAAAAGCTAAGTTGGTAACCACCAATCTTAAGACCAATGAGAAATTCAATGTAGATAATGTGGTAGTGCCTAATGATCTAACATGCCTGCTAGGATTATCAACATTTGAGACGGACTTAAGTTGGTATCTTACCTGGCTGTGTTTTTAAACTCTAAATAGGGCTTTATAAGCATCCTATTTACTTTCTTTGAATTTTTCATCAAAATCTTTAATATTTTCACTGCTGCCTCTGCCTTGCCGTTTGACTGACGATGTCCTGGAGAGGATTTTAGATGATGGATAGCCCATGCTTTCATAAATGTGATAAATTCAACAGATGAAAACTGAGGTCCAAAATCACTGATGCACACTTTCGGGACACCATATCTGGCAAATATTTTTTTTTAGTTTACTTGTTGTCGTGTGCAAATGTTCCAATTCAACAAAATTTGAACAGAGGTCAACTATGGCATCAAGCGCATGGAACACTCACTTCATTATTCGGCATACCCCGCCCCCTTTCCAATTTTAAGTCTAACTAGATAATTTTGGCCCATGATTTACAGTTTTACTATGTTGAATGACAACGGCCCGCTTATATCAACCTCCCACATAATACACAAAATTCTTGTCTGAGATTCAAAGTTTTACACTTCTAGCTGCAACCACCCCTAAAGGTTTTTTTTTTACATACAATGAATGAATATATATATAATGTCTACAAAGCAAGATTTGCACCAAGAAGAAATATACGAACCAAAAAAGTTAAAAATAATTCTTAATAACGGAAGAAAGTTTAATATTATATTTTATTTATATGTCGGATTTAAAAACCATATTGGGTCTAAATTACAAATAAAACATCGTTCTCAGTACATTTAACCGCTGAGGTTTCGATCCTGGAAGGTGCTTATTTTATAGGCACACAGAAAGTAGCAACTGATTAAATTGTCATATTTTTCCGTTCACAGCAGGTGGAAAAATATCAGATTCAACCGGCAGTGAATCCGGAGCTCTTTGCGCTTATAATAAATATAGAAGATTACTATGTCGTTACGGTTGAATTGTTTTATTATTATTATTATTTCTGCTTTATTTTGAAAACTGAAAGTGGTACCAGAATTAAGAAGTTCAACCCATCAGTTTCAATATGCTGCCGTGCTGGGCATTAAGCAAAAAAAAAAACCAAAACACTTGAGACTACTACCTGATACTGGACAAACGTTTTACTTGTCCCATTGCTCTTCTACTGACCAGTATTGTCCCAAATCATTTTCGAGGACCAGAGTTGTCCCAGGTTTCTTTTGCTAACCGTTGGCTATTTCAGATTCGTTCTCCTGGCCAGTGATAATTCTGAGCTCCATATGCTAATTCCTGGTTGTTTAAGATTCCTTATGCTGACCGGCTGTTGTCCCATATTATTCCCAACTCTATAACCACACTTCTCATTGAGACTTTATGTTCATAAGTAACTTAAGGTTCTAGCTAACTCACATCTCACACACTTTCTCCGAACACACACTTACTTTTATCTCACACACTTTCTCCCCACATACACATACTGAATCTCATCTCACACACTTTCTCCACACACACACACATAATAAGTCTCATCTCACACACTTTCTCCACAGACACTGACTCTCATCTCACACACTTTCTCCACAGACACTGACTCTCATCTCACTCACTTTCTTTACAGACAATGACTCTCATCTCACACACTTTCTCCACATACACATAATGAGTCTCATCTCACACACTTTCTCCACACTCACACACACACACAATGAGTCTCATCTCACACACTTTCTCCACACACCCACACACATAATGAGTCTTATCTCACACACTTTCTCCACACATACATATATAATGAGTCTTATATCACACACTTTCTCCACATACACACACTCATAATGAGTCTTATCTCACACACTTTCTCCACACAAACACACACATAAAGAGTCATATCTCACACACTTTCTCCACAGACACACAAGAACTCTCATCTCACACACTTTCTCTACAGACACACAATAACTCTCATGTTACACAATTTATCCACACACACAGTAGCTCTCATCCCACTCACTGTATACCCACACACTCTGGCTCTCACACACAACCACTTGTACACAGACTCAAACACACTTCCACAAAATCATTTCATACAGACGTGTCTTCAAATACAGACATTCATTTTTTCTGACACACACATCAATGAACAGAAAGTGTACTGATCTATGGTATTACAGAATAATATTTAGATTCCCTGTTTAAATAATGGACGAACTCCTCTATACAAAAGTCTTGAACAATCATAAGAGTATTTGTAATGCCAAACAGAAAGAAAAACAAACCATCAAGAAGCCTCTAGTCTGGGAGATGACTGTAAAACTAAAAAAATGTCTACAAATACAAATGTCTCACTACAATAGATTTCTCCAGTGAATTGCCACTTGGATGTCTCTGCACTGTTTCTACTTTAGGATTAAAAACCCAGCTTCGAGTAGTTCCCCCTGAAGGACGATGACAAAAGTAATTAGAGACATGCCGTTTGTATGATCTTATTGCAGCATCGATACGAATGTGTTTCTGTGAGGCTAGAGTCAAAAGTAATTAGAGACATGCCGTTTGTATGATCTTATTGCAGTATCGATACCTATGTGTTTCTGTGAGGCTAGAGACAAAAGTAATTAGAGACATGCCGTTTGTATGATCTTATTTTTTTAGAACTTCTCTTTCACTCTCTCTGTTTCTATCTCTCTTCTGACTAATGTTCTTTATTCTCTCTTATTTTCTACTCTCTCTATTTCTATCTCTCTTTTGATTAGGGATCTTTCTTTCTCTCTCCTGAAAACTTTAAAATCACCAGAAAAATAGACAAAATTATCATTTGAGGGTGTCAATAATTGCGAAAAAACGTCAATCCTACACGTGATAAAAGGCAAAAAGGCATTGTCACCTTTCATGTAATAATCGGGCAAATTTATACCTTAATCGGAAGTTCCAATACTTTATTTACTTTTATAGTCACTAGCATATCAATATGCCATTGGTTACAAGGTTCGTAAAGTAAAGATCGCAATTTTTAACTTAAAGTCGAATTTTTTCCTTATACAAAATCTTATTATTCTTACTCCTACACAGACTAGTCCCCGCAAAATCAATTTCGCATAGGGCCCCACAATTGCTAGGACCGGCCCTGAGAAAGACGGACAACTTTTACATACGTTTAAATGTGGTCAAAGGTAGTTGACATGAAGCACCAAAATGCTGGAAGACAACTAAAACCGCTGTTGCCGAATTATATTTTAAAATATAAATTTTGAAATAACTTGAATCACAATGAAGTGAACAAAACTAAACAGAACTTTTATTACACTAGAAACATTTCTAACTTGAAATGAAATCAACTGATATTTGAAACCAAAATCTCACAATTAAATCATCGTGCTCAAATTCTGGCTTCTTGGAGTCGTCTGGCATAATTAACACAGCTCACTACAGTGCTACTTATTTTGCATCATTTTACAAGACTAAAATTTATATATATAACATATATTTATGCGTTTGTGTTTGTGTGTTGCAATTTATGTAGATTTATTTATCTTGTATATATATATATATATATGCCTATTATTCCATGTCAAAATAATAATCCCCCAACTGTGTGCCTGTCTACCCTGCAGGTTATCGATGGTCTAAAACAACAGAACACACTGAACCTTCTGATTCTGAAGTCAAATAAATTGTTCCAAACTCCAAAGCCAAAACAAAATCAGCCAGTCATCTGATCAATTATTTATTCTGAGCACAAAACAAAACACAAAATTATCAAGCCAAGATTCAGTAGAACAATGAAACTAATGCTTTGCTTTCACAAAGACCTGGAGAGACACAACTCCGCGAGACACAACTCCGCGAGACACAGCTTCGCGAGACACGAAACCAACATAACCAAGAAGCTAACAAAGAAAACTAAAAAGTATGACTTGACTTTGAGTGGCCTGCCTCTGATGAAGCCACAAGCCCCTAGAGAGTAACGGCTTTCAAAAATAAAAATTCTGAAAAAAAAAATGTTTTGTTGTGGAAGAATGGAATTGTCTGGAGACAGATTCTTATTGTTTTCATGAGTCCATTATGTCGCTTGTCTTTTCTTTTCTCTGTCTCTCTCTCTTGTCGTGTTTATCTGGCTGTGTTGTGTTCGATCAAATTATGGTCCTAGTGTGACTAATCTAGAGCTACCAAGTTGAAAATAGTTTCCTTATATCGAGCTCTTTAAATTAACATATATTGCTAACAAGTGAGTTTCCATTTCAGATCTTGCAATCCATAGAGAGCTAACATTGTAAAGGTCATTTGTTTCTATTGCCGAAGGTGTCAAGTGGTCAGCACAACGACCAGGAGCCTTAAATTTCTACAACTAAATCCTATACTCTTAAGCGAGCAATTCTTGTCTATATGTAGATAGATTGATTTATATAGAGACATTTTATTTCGAAAACGGCTGTAACGATTTTCTTTGAAATTTCAAGATATATATATATAAATGAGAGAAAAATTCTCAAATCATTGGCCACAAAGGAAAAACTCGAGGTCGACCGTTACATTGGTTTGAAAATGTTTCATTATCGAAAAATTAATTTTGGCTAGAATGTTTTATGAATGAAAATTTTCCATGATGTCAAAGGGGAAAAACTTCTTCAGGCTTACAGCAGTAAATTAAAATATATCTTTGCAAACCTGAACAACTTTAAATGAATCAATAGGCCTAATTAAACATTTGCGCACTAACTTATTGTAAGCTCTGTTAACCTTGTCAACAAAGTAAAAGTCACCTACACGGCTCTCCGCAATTAAAGTGTAAACAATTAATAAAACTCGCAAAACACAGTAACCAAACATACCTCTGCACATTTTATTTCATTTTTTTCTCTTCCATAGTTCTATTATAAATTAATCTACTAAGTGTTTGTAAGAGTCTGTGCATTATTGAAATTAAAAGTTATGAATATTTATGAATCGCATTGTAATCATTGAATAGCTTTTTATAGTGCAACTTTCATGCTTATAGCTTTCACAGAGATCTACGGTCCAATCTCCATGGTGGGGGGAGAGGATATCTCAATGTCAGTTACATAAATCTGGATCAAGTGTTTGCAGGCAAATCCCAAGTAGCACATTCTTCGCCCATAAATTTAAGTTTGCCGTATATGAGTCATCCAGCCAGCTATAAAGTGTAAGTACAGAAAAAAAAAAAACAACTAGAAGCCTTGTGATCTCTCAATGACTCTACCGACCATTCCTGATCTAGTGCAGCCAAAAAAAAAAAGTCAGTCTCAATACTATTAATTATAGGCCTATCATAGTAGTTTATGTAGGACTTCAACATGTCCGTGTCTTGCCATGCTTTTTAGTTTCTCAAATAAGTATGTAACATGAAAGCAACTACAAAAGTAAATATATGTAATTTATAGATAATTTTTATTTGTAACTTAATTATAATTATGAATACAATTTTATAATATTAGCAAAAGCAAGATAATTATACTAATGGAAGAAATTAATTTTACGGTTGGGGGTAGTTGCATAGTGGGAAAGTGTAAAAAGGGGACTTCGAACTAAAAAGGTTGAGAACCGCTGATCTAGATCAATCCTGTCTAGTATTTTTTACTCCTAGACTACATGGAGTAGCTTAATATTTAATAGTTAATGTAAAAAAAAATAATAGTAGAACATTCAAAGGTGCCCTACATAATTGGGGGGGGGGGGGCTACGCCACTGCTCCGAGGAAGCAAAACATCCGAGTGACTCTAAATAAACACAGACCTGGGTTTAACTAGAGATGCTTTGTCAGAACAATGTTGAGTCAAGAGTCTTGTAAAGTACACATGTCGAAGTGGTCGCCCAGGTCTGAGTGTGTGCTACCTAAATGCTATGACGGTACTGCCATTCGGCTCAACCAGCTTGTTCGTCCAGGCGTGAAAGAATTGATTTTTTTTTCTACCCCCGAAAAAATCAAAGTCAGAAGGACAAGGAGGTTTGAGGGGTGGGGGGATGACAAAACATAGAGAGAGAGAGAGAGAGAGTGTGGCAAGGAGAAATAGAGACAAGCAAATAGAATGCCTAGGGTGATAATAAAGCCAATGCCGGGCTAGATCAATAGCTGATAGCCTCGTTTTAGATAGGTGACTAAGTCAGTCTACTGTTTGAGTTGATGTACTTGTTAGTCTTAGTGACTTGCTCTCTACACATTGAGAGATGACATCTTTTTGGACATCGTGTTGACAAGTAAACATCAAGATGTATTTGTTGGCCCGTAATGATGAACATGAAGATGTATTTGTTGGCCCGTAATGATGAACATGAAGATGTATTTGTTGGTCCGTAATAATGAACATGAAGATGTATTTTGTTGGCCCGTAATAATGAACATGAAGATGTATTTGTTGGCCCGTAATGATGAACATGAAGATGTATTTGTTGGTCCGTAATAATGAACATGAAGATGTATTTGTTGGCCCCTTAATGATGAACATGAAGATGTATTTGTTGGTCCGTAATAATGAACATGAAGATGTATTTGTTGGCCCGTAATGATGAACACAAAGTAGTATTTGTTGGCCGTAATGATGAACATAAAGATGTATTTGTTGGTCCGTAATAATGAACATGAAGATGTATTTGTTGGCCCGTAATGATGAACATAAAGATGTATTTGTTGGCCGTAATGATGAACATGAAGATGCATTTGTTGGTCCGTATTAATGAACATGAAGATGTATTTGTTGGCCCGTAATGATGAACATAAGGATGTATTTGTTGGCCCGTAATGATGAACATGAAGATGTATTTGTTGGTCCGTAATAATGAACATGAAGATGTATTTGTTGACCGTAATGATGAACATGAAGATGTATTTGTTGGTCCGTAATAATGAACATGAAGATGTATTTGTTGGCCCGTAATGTTAAACATAAGGATGTATTTGTTGGCCCGTAATGATGAACATAAAGATGTGTTTGTTGGTCCGTAATAATGAACATGAAGATGTATTTGTTGGCCCGTAATGATGAACATAAAGATGTATTTGTTGGTCCGTAATAATAAACATGAAGATGTATTTGTTGGCCCGTAATGATGAACATGAAGATGTATTTGTTGGTCCGTAATAATGAACATGAAGATGTATTTTGTTGGCCCGTAATGATGAACACGACGATGTATTTGTTGGCCCGTAATAATGAGCATGAAGATGTATTTGTTGGTCCGTAATAATGAACATGAAGATGTATTTGTTGGCCCGTAATGATGAACACGAAGATGTATTTGTTGGCCGTAATGATGAAAATGAAGATGTATTTGTTGGCCCCTAATGATGAACATGAAGATGTATTTGTTGGCTCGTAATGATGAGCACGAAGATGTATTTGTTGGCCCGTAATGATGAACATGAAGATGTATTTGTTGGCCCGTAATGATGAACATAAAGATGTATCTGTTGGCCCGTAATGATGAACACGACGATGTATTTGTTGGCCCGTAATAATGAGCATGAAGATGTATTTGTTGGTCCGTAATAATGAACATGAAGATGTATTTGTTGGCCCGTAATGATGAACACGAAGATGTATTTGTTGGCCGTAATGATGAACACGAAGATGTATTTGTTGGCCCGTAATGATGAACATAAAGATGTATTTGTTGGTCCGTAATAATGAACATGAAGATGTATTTGTTGGCCGTAATAATGAACATGAAGATGTATTTGTTGGCCCGTAATGATGAACATAAAGATGTATTTGTTGACCCGTAATGATGAACACGAAGATGTATTTGTTGGCCCGTAATAATGAACATAAAGATGTATTTTTTGGCCCGTAATGATGAACATAAAGATGTATTTGTTGGCCGGTAATGATGAGCATGAAGATGTATTTGTTGGCCCGTAATGATGAACATGAATATGTATTTGTTGGCCCGTAATGATGAACATGAAGATGTATCTGTTGGTCCGTAATAATGAACATGAAGATGTATTTGTTGGCCCGTAATGATGAACACGAAGATGTATTTGTTGGCTGTAATGATGAAAATGAAGATGTATTTGTTGGCCCCTAATGATGAACATGAAGATGTATTTGTTGGCTCGTAATGATGAGCACGAAGATGTATTTGTTGGCCCGTAATGATGAACATGAAGATGTATTTGTTGGCCCGTAATAATGAACATGAAGATGTATTTGTTGGCCCGTAATGATGAACATAAAGATGTATTTGTTGACCCGTAATGATGAACATAAAGATGTATTTGTTGGCCGGTAATGATGAGCATGAAGATGTATTTGTTGGCCCGTAATGATGAACATGAAGATGTATCTGTTGGTCCGTAATGATGAACATGAAGATGTATCTGTTGGCCCGTAATGATGAACATGGAGATGTATTTGTTGGCCCTTAATGATGACTATGTTCAGAAGTTTTTACAGTTGAAACACTGATAGTCATTGTGAATTGTCCCACTTTTAAACTAAGGCTTGTATAGGTTTAGGAAGTCAATATTGGTTGTTTTATATCATTTGTATTCACAACTATCCTGTCTTCACAAACTCTTAAGTAACACATATCTTCACAAGCTCTAAGTAACATATGTCTTCACAAACTCTAAGTAACATATGTCTTCACAAACTCTAAATAACACATATCTTCAATAGCTCCAAGTATCATATGTCTTCACAAAATTTATCTATCATATGTCTTTACAAGCTCTATTTATCAAATGTCTTTTAAAAATCCAATTATCATATGTTTCCACAACTCCAAGCTGCATATGCCGGTTTTCTAAAGTCCTATTTCCATATCAAGATCGTAGTATCGTATGTCTTCACAAACTCCTAGTATTACAAGTTCCAAGTATCATATGTCTTCACAAGCTCCTCGTTGCATATTATCATTATCATCTAAGCTCCTACTATCACATGTCTTCATAAGCTCCTAGTATCCTGTCAATGGGACAAAAGCAGATTTCTTTTTCAAATGTGTAAAATAAAGTGAAAAAGAAATGAAATAACTTCAAAAGTTAGAGTCTCAAAAAAAAAATTTGCTGTTATAAGTCGTACAATGCTAAAACATTAATCACCATCAAAGGCAAACAGCGGCGTCCACACATTGCACCAATCAAGTTAAACTTATAACCCGTAACTGTTGCCTCCAGTGTTGTTAGCCTCTTTGTAGCAGCACCAGAGTTTCCTCTCCAAGACGCATTCCTGGGCCCCAAAGAGATTATGTTTGGACTATCTATAGAACAAGTAAAGGCATATAAATATCTAGGTGTTATCATCAACAACAAGCTTTCATGGGAAGACCACCTTGGAACTCTGACAAAGAAGGCAGCCCAGCGACTCTTTTTTCTATACAAACTCAAAAGCTTTAAACTAAGCAAGAAGATCCTTGAGACATTTTACCGCGCGACTATGCAGAGTCTGCTAACATACAAAATAACTTGTTGGCAAGGCAACGCCTCATCTAAACTGTCGCGACGTCTAGAAAAAATCATTAAAAAAGCATCTAAAATTACACTTACAACATTGCCACATTTAAAGGAGCTTTTTGAACAAAAGTGCCTAAGAAAAATCGAAAAAATCTTGGAAGACAACGGCCACCCGCTCCATCAGAACTACGACAGGTCGTCGCGAAGTGGGCGACTGCTGTCAATCAAAACAAGAACAGAGCGGTACAAAAACTCGTTCGTACCTCACTCGGTCAGACTCTATCACCGCCACTCATTGATCAGGGAACATGAAATGCACCGAGATACCTGTGTGTAGTCGCTGAATGAACTCTTTATGTTGTCTGTTGTATTTGTGTGTATTTTTCTGTTGTGTTGTCTTTATATGAGAAAAGAGTCCTTGTAATCACAACAAATTTCCGTAAGGATCAATAAAGCAGTCTTAGTTCTCTTAGTTAGTCTTATTAGCTATTTTTATGAGAGACGTTAACAACAACTAAGACTAAGACTAGAACTAAGACTAGAACTAGGAGTAGGACTAGGAGTAGGACTAAAACTAAGACTAAGACGTATTGATCCCTATGGAAATTTAATGTGATTCAAAAAGTAGTTTCGAATAAGACAATTTCATTCTGTAACATAAGCAATCATGCCATAACTGTACATTTTCATGCAGCTGGATAGGGTTGTGATTAGAAATAGCGTGTAGCTGGTCACAGTAGTTCTCATACTACAAGTTGAGGGCTACATTTACAAGAAGATCAAATTTACTTTGAACAAAAAAACAAAACAAATGAAGACCAGGTTTATATTTGTGTTTCTTTAGTGACATGTCATTGAATTTCAACACAACAAAAAAAATGTATGGCTTGAAAAAGAATTAATAAACGCAGTGTTGTCATAGATATGTATGGACATTGACTGCTAGTAGACAACTGAACCGCTGGAGGCGTATTATATTTTAGCTTGGAAAGCTTGGAATCACTTGAATCACTTTTTTTTTGTGAACAATATTATATACAACTTTTAGTACAATATAAACTAAATCAACTTGAGATGAAATAAGTGCAGTAGTATAGTGTTCTGAACTAAATCTAACTCACTACAATAACACATCTTTTCACTCTGGCATTCTGGAGTCGTCTCTCCTACCTAAGATGGCTGACGACAATCCCACTCTGCTTAGAACATTCATTCTACATATAGGCCTATCTCAACCAATGGGTAACCTCTTATCACTGTCACCATAGCAACAATAACGATAGCGACAATGAAAACCAATCATAAGTTTAGTGACTAGAAAATGTGTCAACCAGTGAGTGTAAGCACTGAGCGCACTGGGCTAATATTGAAACGAACAAACGATAGTTTTCGTTGAACACTGTTGGGATGGGGGGCTTGAAGTTTGATTTTATTTGGAGGAGGGGGTGTCAACCTGAGCTTACCGCACCGAGTCACACCGACCCTAAAGACGTCACTGTCCATGTTTCACGGTCTCTCTCTCTCGGCATTTCTGAAGTGGTCCGAATGAATGCTATGCAATTCTTGTGTCGATATCATCTGTCTACTTGCCTTTATAACGGTGCAATTATTACAAAATTGAAAACATTCTGTTGGGAAGAAGAAACATAAATCTAGATATTCACAACATTGACAAATTCATTATGAAAATGTTCAACAATAAAGTTTAAATTATAAAATCATTGCGACCATAGAGACATAAGAAGTTTTGGAATGGACCAATCAAAACAAAACATTTGATAACTGGATTAAAAATTTCACAATTTTATTTTCTAATTTTGTTGTCGAGCTCTTGTCCTTCTTACTGGACAAGATGACAATAAACTGGGTCAAGTTATTTTCTGAGCTTCTTTCTGTGATATTGGTATTACTTTGAGACATACTGTAAATACATTTCTTGCTTATCAGTTTTCTTGTTAATTTTTAAGTATATTTCTATTTTTAACTCTTTTATTTTATTGATAATGTTTAATTTTGATTTTTTTTTTCTTTTCCCATCATTCACAAATAACCTTCACATCTTTAATTCAGTAGAGAAAAAAATATGTTGAATGAGTTTCAGAAGTGAAATTGACTCTCCACAAAATCTAAGACAAACTTTCACTAAGAGAGATTTGACAGTTTGTCATTTTAATGTCATTGGTGACATCGACATTAAATGTCTTGACTAGAGACACACACGCATTACCACGCACACAAACATTTGCACAGAGACACACACACACACACACACATATATTATTCGTTAAGGTAAATCATGGTTTTACAAGGTTGTAAGGGTTGTACTTTACTACATTGAAAATGATACCTTTATTCATGGACCTTTACAAGTCGATTCCGGTTAATCGGACCACTTCTAGAAACGACCTTTTTTGTTCCACTTACCAGCTGACGATTATAAAGCGCCGGTCCGTTTAGGCGGTAGATGGGGTATACGGGTAATCCAACACGCATTTTAGTCACTTAGGAACACAGAGTTTTATTTTTTGTTTGTATATAGGGCCTTAATTTTAAACATGTACAGTACATAGATGTCTACATCTAAATCTGTTCTCTATACTATTGTTAAAAAGGACTAGCACGCTCTTCGTAGTCTATGATTCACGCCAATGAACACCTGTAAACACAATCTGATTTGTTTCCTATAAAATTTCCAATAAAATCTAAATCGAACATTTAGCAGTGAAGTTGTCAGTCACATTAGTTCATGATTTCATCAGAAATTATCAGCAAAAATCGAAAGATTGTAAAGTATGCATATGTATCGCTCTTTCTTTCTGATGTGTGAATGTGGGAAGTCTGAACACTGAAGAGCACAAGTTGGATTTGGTGAATGACAAAGTCATAGAATCCTTTATAGCCATGGGTTTTCATTTTTCGTTTAGACTAGTTCCACTTTTCGATCTTGTGATCTATGGGGCAGATGACGTATATGTCCTCTGTTTCTATGGGCAACAGTAAACGAGGGTATCATGTGGCCTGCACAACGACCAACTGCATTAATCTTTCCCCAATTCATGTCAGATCCCCATTAGAGTTGGCCATACTCATAGGCGCCCTATAAATCTCGAAACTCAAAAAATCGCATTCATTAACGTTATTCGAACCCGAGATTTCTATGTTCTAAAACCTAACGCTCTACCACTCAGCCACTCAGCCTCCCCCCCCCCCCAAATGTGTTAAGATGCCATATTAAAAAGGAAATAAAAGTGAAATCTTTGCTTATTCTGTAGATTTCTTTGTATTTTCAACACAATATCCTGTTCTTTAAACAAATATCTATCTAAACAATTGAAACAATCTATCTAGAGCCTATTCTGTCCTTATCGTTTTGACATGTCAATAAAAATACAACAACAACTGCTGACAGTGTTTCTATTTCAATGACATGATGGTCCTTTCTCTCCTCCTCACGTTTCCCATCTAGCAGGTCATCTTTCACCCAGGTCCTGTCCGAGCGTGATGCTAAACATTATACGGAGTGTCAGGTACGATTTGCGAATGAATGGATCACGTGAACAGACCTGCTGGTAGGTCTGCCTTCCTTCAGAGACGTCACCGAGACCTCAAGGGAGTGCGGGTCATGATCGTCGGTTGGGGGTTAATAGGGTCAAGTTCATTCACCCGGATATCGCCGTGTCATCGTGGATTAGATAAATGAACAGGACAGGAGCTGGTTAGATAATTTACTAGGAACGTAACGAATACAAGTTATACGAATTGTTTCAATAATTAAGATTTGGAGATGTTTGATAATTAGAGATAAGCCATACTGATGATGAAGTTGTGTTCAATTATGAGTATAGATATACTGTATTGAAGATAAAGGGGGACCAATGCGTCTTATATTATGATTATACATTTTATGTTAATAAAGATGAGGTAGAGTTCAAGCTTACAATTAGAGTTACGATCAAGGCTAGAGCTAAAGCCTGTCAAGAATAGAGATAAAAGTTACAGTTTAGAATAGAGTTAACTCACGTCTTGAGCTAGAATTAAGAGGTTAGGTCAAGAATAGAGCTAAAGCTGGAGATTAGGTCAAACTTGGATTTATAGTGAGAGTTAAGATCAAAGCTAGAGCTTAGGTTAGATTAATGTCAAGGTTTGAGCTGAAGTCAGGATAATGTTTAGTTATTTATATCTTTTGAAACTGAAATACTGCATAGAAGCGAGATGCAGTATATTGAAATAGCTTATCAAAAGATAATCGATACTCATAATTTGCATAATTATCATCATAGAGAACGATATTAGATATATTACTATATTACCATGCTCCGATAAATACGCAAGACATGGATAACAATCTCACAAAAGAAAGATGTCATATTTTTCAATCAAAAATTTTTTAAATTATATATATCTTTTAATGATATCATATTGTATTTAAATATAAAAATGTGTTATCTAAATTATTAGAAGGAAAAAAATATTACATTCACAATGTTTATATCTATCGAATAGACCTTCTCTTATATCTATCAAATTGACCTTCTCTTATATCTATCAAATAGTGCTTCTCTTATATCTATCAAATAGACCTTCTCTTATATCTATCAAATAGTGCTTCTCTTATATCTATCAAATAGACCTTCTCTTATATCTATCAAATAGTGCTTCTCTTATATGTATCAAAATTTACCTTCTCTTATATCTAACAAATTGATCTTCTTTTATATCTATAAAATTTACCTTCTCTTATATCTAACAAATTGACCTTCTCTTATATCTATCAAATTGACCTTCTCTTATATTCCTGTAATATTAAACATGACGTGCTAAGTACATAAACGCCGGTATCGCCAGTTCAATAACTGCTCAGATTCCATTAGTCTGCAATACCAACCCTCTTTTCATATCGCAGACCCGATTTCTTTTTTCACCACGTTAGAATCGATACTTTTTAATTAAGAGATTGCATCGGCCCTTCATAAACCGTTGTCGAGATTCTAATGTGGGACAAAGCCGAGACTAAAAATAGTATTTTTTATTTCTAAAGAGTTCCTCCCTCCTTATGTAAGTACCCTCTCCCCCGAGCTACCCTCTTGCCTCCTTGGAGTTGTAAAACATATATTCCTGCTTTCTCTCCGCCTGTCTCTCTCTCTCTCACTCTCTCTCTCTCTCTTTCCCCATCTATCCTGGTGGACGAAGTACATTCAAAAAGCTTGCTTTGATCTCATCAAATTTCTTCATGTTCCCTCAGAAATGATTTAGCTGAAGACTTTGCACTTAATGGCAGTTTCCGGGCCATTTCAAATACGCTAAAAACTGAGGAATGCCGTCTTTAGTAAATAAATTATAAATGTAAATAGCCTCGTTCTCAACAAGTACGTTTGTATTCACTCTTTTTGCTAGAGATGCGATGTTACATGTCATTGGTTATTTTCAAACTGAGAACCTCGGTGACCAAAGAACGCTTGCGGTTGGTCGATTGTTGGTCTAGCGTTATAGCCTTTCATAGCGGAATTATTTACGACGTGACAGTTGAAATAAATTGCAGAAAATGGATTCCCTGTTGATGCAATTAAATGGTTGACTTAATGATAAGTAATTAGTACAAGGGATAGACTTAAAGAGAGAGTCAGGGATATAGAGTTAGGGATATAGAGTTAGGGATATAGAGTTAGGGATATAGAGTTAGGGATATAGAGTTAGGGATATAGAGTTAGGGATATAGAGTTAGGGATATAGAGTTAGGGATATAGAGTTAGGGATATAGAGTTAGGGATATAGAGTTAGGAATATAGAGTTAGGAATACAGAGTTAGGGATATAGAGTTAGGGATATAGAGTTAGGGATATAGAGTTAGGGTTAGAGTTAGGGATATAGATAAGGATACGACGAGAAATAAGACTAGAGATGGAAACCGCTGTCAAAATGAAAAGGAAATTGAAACTTTAAGGCCATGTGACAAGATCTTCCTTCAGGGAACAGTACCAGGACAAAGAAAAAGAAGTAGAGGCAGACTAAGAAGCGAAGAGAAGACAACAAAAAGAATCGATGGGCCTGCTATTGAAAAAGATTATTTTCAAGCAGGGGCGGGCTAGCTATATGGGCAGTCGGGAAAATGCCCGGTGGGCCGGTATCCAAATGGGCTGGTAGGGTCACTAAAGGGTCGCATGGATGTCACTACGGCACACATCAAATTGTTAAGGTTGTCTAAAACCTTATAAAAGGGACACAACTGTGCGTTGTGTTAAAAAAAACTTTTCACAAGATCTGCAGTAAAATAATTTTAATCTAACACATTTTCCGAAATAATGTGTTAGCCTACATTCGTAGATAGTGCTACTAGTAGGTTTCATCCTTTTAAGGCCTACACATTGAGCAATTAAAAAGTAACATAAGGCCTATCTTTTCTATACAGATTTAGAGTTCACTGAATGAATGCATATCGAATCGATACATTATCAATTTTAACATAATGACTTTGAGGACAGGTAGACCTAGAATTGGGAGCCCATCATATGATATACAAGTTATGGGCCGGATTGTATAGCAACGCCCCGGCAGATTTCAACACCCAGTCCGCCCCAGTGTCCAAGACAAAAGATGGAGAGGAATGGAGTCAGGCAGTCGACAGATCAAGTGTGGTGCTCCAACGGTTCAACAGACTAAAGGATATCTCAAGGTAAAGGGGATAGTTTTATCTTATCTTATCTTATCTTATCTAATACAGACGTTACTTCAAAAAAGAAGACGATTACGTCCAAAACGTTATGCATTTAGTTTTAGGATAAATTCTCTCTCTCTCTAACTCCCCTCTCTCCCTTATCTTTGAAAATACAGTTACGTCTCTCTCTCTCTCCATCTCTTCTCTCTCTTTCTCTCCCTATCTTCTCTCTCCCTCTCATCAATTTCTCTCTCTCTCCTTCTCTTCACTATCCCTCTCTTCACTCTCTACATATCTTCACTCTCTCCCTCTCTTCACTCTCTCCCTCTCTTCACTCTCTCCCTCTCTTCACTCTCTCCCTCTCTTCACTCTCTCTCCCCTCTCTTCACTCTCTCCCTCTCTTCACTCTCTCACTCTCTTCACTCTCTCCCTCTCTTCACTCTTTCCCTCTCTCCCTCTCTTCACTCTCTCCCTCTCTTCACTGTCTCCCTCTCTTCACTCTCTCTCCTTCTCTTCACTCCTTCTCTTCACTCTCTCGCTCTCTTCACTCTCTCCCTCTCTTCACTGTCTCCCTCTCTTCACTCTCTCCCTCTCTTCACTCTCTCCCTCTCTTCACTGTCTCCCTCTCTTCACTCTCTCCCTCTCTTCACTCTCTCCCTCTCTTCACTCTCTCCCTCTCTTCACTCTCTCTCCCCTCTCTTCGCTCTCTCCTTCTCTTCACCCCTTCTCTTTACTCTCTCCCTCTCTTTACTCTCTCCCTCTTTTCACTCTCTCCCTCTCTTCACTCTCTCTCCCCTCTCCTCACTCTCTCTTTCTCTTTTCTCACACATTCTCTTCACTCTCGAATTCCCTCTCACCCTTCCATCTCTCTTTTTCCTTTTCTTTCTAATACTTTCTTTTTTGTCTCTAATTTTTCTTCCAGCAATCGGTTTTTTCTTCATCTTCACCCGTCTTTAAGTCTTTTAGACCGTTGGGGCACAACTCATGATCTATCAACCATAGTTTTCCATTCCTCTGTAGATTTTTAGCCGAAATGAAAAAGAAATGAAATTATTTTTGTTGTTTTTTTATTTGAGTTAGCAGAACGAGACCAATCGTTATAGAAGACCTGAACACTGACCTACAACGTCACAACCTGTGGGCAGTTCAGAGACGTCGTATAGTCCTGCGACGTGGCACCGAGCTGTGACATTGCGGGTCAGTATTGAGGCCTTCTATAAAGAAAGGTCTCGGGCGGAATACATAACAGATGCTCTGGTAAACTCCTTGCGTCAACCAATAATGTCTAGCTTTTTGTCAGGGCCGGTTTTAGATTTGACAAGGCCCTAAGCTATATTAGGTATGGGTTCTCTTTTAATCATTAAAAGCAATTTATTCCTTTACTTTACTTCAAAACAATATTTGGCAAATGGGGGACACTAAACTAGATCTTTTGTTGCTTATAGGTAAATCCAGTGCGTTTTTTTCATTATAGAGGTTCATCAAGCCACTTCTGATAGAGAGAGCCACACGACGTTTAAGCAGACCTCAGATCAGTATAACCCCTCATCGCTACAGGTGTCAACTTGCGGTCTTCACAGTGGGACTTACCTATGTTTCAATGTGATCATCTACGAAACACCGACTGTAATATCTTTAGGTAAATATCCAGGTCAATTTAGAAACTCGAATCTGCAACTCAAGATAATGTAACTCTTCTCAGTCTATTTATGGCCGAAACATTTGAATGACAAGAAATCTTATCTATAGATCTGTTTCTATCTATACATGTAAATACAATCCTCTTCCGAAGTTAAGATTTACTGATGTGTTATATTTTTAATTCGCTTATTCCATTTACAAGAGACACATAATCTATTTACTATATTTCAGGTCATCGAGATTGACATATTGAAACGGATATAAATTCTACTAATTACGAAATCAACAAAACTAGAAAAGCTAGATAAAGTACAGTTTAGAAGTCAACTAGAGGGAATGATGACGTTGGCTCCATGACAGTCCCTCGTGTTTAAATGTCTATAGGCCAGGCATGTCAAACTCATTAAGGTATATGGGCCACATAAAAAACTTACTATGAGCTGAGGGGCCGCAGCAAAAAATCAGTTGCAATACAGCCTACTAGTTTTATGCAAATTAGTAATAATACAATCGAATACAATCATTAATGGCATAGTTGCCTAAATTAGTAGTACTATTTCATAATTAAAAATTTGTTATGATTACGCATTATTTTCTTTGTCTTGATGCTTGACATCTTTTCTGGGATACAAGTTTATTAATGTCAGGTTAAAGTTTGTTTGCTACTGACACTTTCATCACTGATGACTAATTTTGATCAGATAATATCGAACGGTGAGGTGCTTTTGTAGCCTTGATTATGGAAAAGAACTGCTCACAGAGATCATTGCTTGCATCTAGCAAGAATTCTGGCTGCAAATTTCCGAGACTCAACGTACCTTTCAGGGTAAATAACTGTAAAATTTTGGCACAGCCACTTCTATATACTTCGTTTCAACAAAGTATCTGACTGCTATTCTATCAGCTCTAGTGGCACATTACCAGCAGTATTTTCAGAATCAAATGAGAATAGAGATACAAACAGCGAAAATTCTTGCTCGTATGAGACAAAAACGGCCAGTGGTAGCATCTACTAACGATTCCAGGTGTAAGACATATTGACCAAATATTGCAGCCGTATTTAATCTTATGAGTTCCTGACACGTTGAGAAGTGAACTAGATTTTCTCTTCATATTTGGTTTATCTACAGTCGTAACACTTCACACCATCACACGCAGTTGTGACAATTTTGTCTTTACTTTGAAGTTTCAAATTCAAGTCTTGCAGGTGACCAGTGAGATCAAATGCCAAATCCTGAACCCATTCGTCAGTTTGGAATAGCTCAACAGGTTCACCTTTCATGTTCAGAAGCTATTCAATTTCCTCACGCAGTGCAAAAAAATCTCTTTAATACTTTATGACATGATAGCTAGCGGACTTCTGTGTAGTAGGGAACACAATCAAATTCGTGTCCAATGTCATCCAGAACATAGAAAAGTGTCGATGTTCATTGTGTCTTTCCCTGGGCGCAGGTTTTGTTAACTACGCCTCTGCATTGGACAGTTGTACATAAATACAAATTAGTTATCAAAGTTTGCTGAAAGTAAGCTTGCTAAAATGATCAACATTTTCAGGTAATTTTGTTTCATTTGTTCTAGCTTACACGTGTACAGGTAGAGAAATGAGTCTAGTATCGGTAGGACACTTAATAAAAAAGTGTTCACCAAACCGACAGATCTTTGTTTGGTTCTAAAATGTCAGACATCAGACGATGGTATTAGAGACAAACATAATGGAAAATGAAGTTTCCAATTTGACAGAATTTAGAATGCAAAGAAATTGAACCATGTTACTAGCTTAAAAATCCAAATTGCTACCTAGTCTTCTGGACTGTCGCCTGGATTGTTCCGAGTTTGAACCCTTCGAGGAGCCATCCCCTGTCATCTAGCGGTAGATTTAAAGTTGGATGTAAAAGCGCTGAACACTGTCAAATGTGTTTCAGGAAGACATCTAAAACAACTTCTAATTATTAGAGATTTGGGCTAGGGCGTAATGAAACAACGCCCTAAACATGTCAAAGTCACAAACACAAAACAGGGGAGACTATCAAACAAGAAGCTCACAAGGTAAGGAAGAAACTCGACACTACTTTGGGCGTTGTTGCCCGGTTGAAAAAAACGAACAGAAACAATCATGGGCCTTGTTACACAGTTGAGATAAATAACTAGACACAATCATGGGCATTGTAGCCCTGTTGAGAAAAAGAAACAACTCGACACTATTATGAGCGTTGTTGACCAGTTGAGAAAAAAAAACTAGACACAATCATAGGCGTTGATGCCCGGTTGAGAAAGAGAACACACGAAACACTATTATGGGCAAGGCCGGTCTTAGGTCACTACAACCTATGCAGTCGCAGTGGGCCCCGCGATTTCATAGGCCCCGCGCTAATTCTATGTGTAATTATTAATTACAAAATATACACGAAAAATTTTTGGAAATGTCCTGCACTAATTAAAATCTTCTAAAAACTCATAAAAATCTCATGAAAAATAAACAAAATTATCATTTGTTTGTGTCATTCATTATGGAAAATGCCATTCTCACGCGCGATAAAAAAGGCAATGTCAGCTTTGATGTAATAAAATGTAATGATCGGCCAATTTTTTCCCCATAACCAGAAGTTCCAATACCGTAATAGCTTTTATAGTCACTGGCATTAAAATATGCCATAGGTTGCAAGATTCGTAAAGTAAAATTTACTTGATAGCAATTTTTTACTTAGAAAAGAATGAATAAAATGCAAAGCCGAATTTATTTTCTAATACAAAATCTTAATTTTCACTTACTATCCTTATTCTCAACCAGACTAGGCCCCGCGCAATCAGCTTCGCATAGGGCCCCGCAAAAGCTAGGACCGGCCCTGATTATGGGCGTTGATGCCCGGTTGAGAAAGAGAAACAAGTCGATACTATCAGAGGCGTAGACTCTCAGGTGAGAAAGAGAAGCATCTCCTACATCCCAGTGACCTGGCTTATGTTTCCCACGAGGGGAGCGTGTTTTGTACTGTAACCATTCTTGCCGAGGCGCAATCTTATTTTATTTCAAAGTGACCAAACACAACTAAGTTATTTTAATAACGATATGAGGGACATTGTTAAACAATATTTCATTTCCTGATATTTGTCTACACGCATACATGCCCTCCTAAACACACTTACCAACGCACGCACAAAATTCCAAACTTACAAAACACCCACACACTAGAAATCGTTTTAAAAATAAACGTTGTGCCATAAGTTACAATGTAATAGATTAGAACCCCCCCCCCTCCTTTACCCCTAAAAATAACATCCGGGGGCATCAAGTTCAATTCATCAGGACATCTATAAATTGGCAATTGTTGTAGGCTACCTGCAGTGACGGCGTTCTCCTATCCCGAAGTGATTGAATTATAAGGCCAGCAGGTACTGTTTTAGAGAGAGGGTGTATTGATCTCACGGAAAGGTGAATGTGAGCCGATTTCATGGAGTGTACAGCCAATCCTAACAAACAGCTTTCACTTCTTTTTTTAGACTAGGATATACTTGCACTGCAGCAGCGGCTTCAAATGTTAAAGTGGTCGAAACTGCGATAGCGCAAATAAATACTCCCTGGAGACCGCGTTTCTAATCCTGTTTTTATTGCGAAATATGCGTTACAAGGCCGCCTGCTATTGCCATTACCATGGGCGTAGCCGTAGGGGGGGGGGGAATTCACCACCCCAATGGAATTTTGTGACTGATTTTTTGCTTCGATTTTGTTAATTTTAGGGGATATTTAATGTTAAACCATGTTAATGTCCCAGCACAGCCAAGTTTAAGTTTTAAATCCCCCTTCAGGGTGTTTTGAGGTTAAAACCCACTCTTCTATCAATTGTATGACTTGAACTTTATACGTATAAAATTCCAGAAATTCATTTAATAAATAGTCAATAAAATATTTAATTGTATTGGTAGTTGTATAGATCAGTAAATAACGCCTAGACCTGTGAAAAAGCTCATCTGTTTCTGTGGCTGAAGGTGAACGAGACCGACCAACTTTCCCCGCATGTATTTCAAGGTGATATTGATATTGATATCTTTACTTGATTGATATCTTTACTTGATTGATATCTTTACTTGATTGATATCTTTACTTGATTGATATCTTTACTTGATTGATATCTTTACTTGATTGATATCTTTACTTCATTGATATCTTTACTTCATTGATATCTTTACTTCATTGATATCTTAACTTTATTGATATCTTAACTTTATTGATATATTTATTTCATATCTAATTCAGACATTACAAGCTTATACTGAATATGTTTCTAACTTAGGCCGACTGACCAGAACTCTCAACGTTCATAACTTTCTCATCTATCAAACATGACCCTGATTCTGAAGCACGGACAACGGGATGTCTTTTCCGCATCGCTTCCTGTGTAGGACACTGGGTGTCCTGTTGTCCACTATTTTTCTTTCTCGGTTCCATTTCATCCTAATGCGATCACTGCAAGACATTGTTTGAATTCAAAGGATTAGGTCTTCGTACTTTTAGCTGCCGTGGAAATTAACGGAAGTGATCCTTTATGCTAATCATTTGGTGTCATTTGTTGGGTTTTAAAAGAAAATTTTCAGTTCAAAACTTATGTAGTAAAACAAGCTGTCATTATCATCATCATCACCGTGGTCAAAACAACTTGATAAACCCCATGCCGTCATCATCCGAATAAAGATTATAATCATCAACATTATTATAATTCACATATTTATCATCCAAATTATCATAATAATTCTGTCATCATCATAATATATATCATCTTCCACATACTCATCATTATCATTATATTTTTCATTGTTGTGATGGTTGTAATCATATTGATCATCACCGACACGTAATCCTTCTTTTCAATAGCACCATAAGCATCTAATTCATCTTGAGCTTCTGTCGCACTGAGTTCTGTCGTGGACTATATTTGCACAAATGTGCACAATCAAACAGCGCCGCTTTCTTCTATAGGCGATGACGTCATTTGTGGTATTAATATTTTGTGAAGTATATTTTTTTCCTTGTCGCATCGTCATGATTTAGAGTGACGTCATTTATTAGCTCTTATATGGGCTACTTTTTCGCCATATTGAATGATATTGTAATTGATAAACAAGCTATATATTTTGTGTGTTCCTGAATGATTCTTAATTCTACATTACTGACGGTGGCGCGGTGGCTGAGCGGTTAACAGCTTGGCTTCCGAACCGGGGTTCCCAGGTTCGAATCCTAGTTAAGACAGGGCTTTTAAATTTAGGGATTTCATGACACCTTTAAGTCCACCCCAGCTCTAATGGTTACCTGACATTAGTTGGGGAAAAGTAAAGGCGGTTGGTTGTTGTGCTGGCCATATGACACCCTCGCTAACCGTAGACCTCAGAAACAGATGATCCTAACATCATCTGCCCTATAGACCAATAGCATATTGCTTTGGAATTATTCTTTGTAGGACTATTTCACCCCTGTTTAGGGTGTGAGTTTTAGTTTAAATTGTAATGAAATTTTTTTACAAGGACTCCTTCGTTTTTCTAGTTCTAGATCAGGCGTTAAAGTTTTTGTTGTAATTTATTGCTATAGGGTTTCAGTGTCAGCGCTACATATTGATACTGTGGGTTGTGATAGTACCATGGACATTGTTGCCACTTCTTTGTCTGTCTTGTTGGTCTGAAGATAACGACAGTTTCTGTGTGCTACTATCAATATTAATGTTCGTAGACAGTTAATGTAGTACCTATTACAGTAACGAATCTTTTGGCAATAATAATGAAACTGTGATGTTGTTGAAGTCAATGTTATTAAGCAATTTAATATAAGGTTACCTTTACCTATCCATTAGTCTGTTGGACTTTTGGGGCACCATGCAAGATGCGTCGAACGTTTTTCTCCATTCCTTTCTGTCTTTTGCCTTAGTTAAGGTGCTTACTTTAATAATTCTATTTAAGTCATTATTTAGAAAGAACTTATGACTTTTTATTTCATATTTATTTTTTATTACTAATAATTCGCATTATTCATCTCAATAGCTTTGTATAACTATCATTGAATTAAATTCATATTTTTTATTCTTTAGAATGTTCTAAGTAGATCACAGATAGTCTTTGTCTCAAACATTGTGCTTCAGTCTTTAGAATGTTCTAAGTAGATCACTGATAGTCTTTGTCTCAAACATTGTGCTTCAGTCTTTAGAATGTTCTAAGTAGATCACAGATAGTCTTTGTCTCAAACATTGTGCTTCAGTCTTTAGAATGTTCTAAGTAGATCACAGATAGTCTTTGTCTCAAACATTGTGCTTCAGTCTTTAGAATGTTCGAACTTGAAGATATTTGCCTTGATAGGACTCACATGCTATCAAAAGTGCTATATATAGAATTTAAAAGCTGACAAGTGTGTGGACAAGAGGCGATCAATCGGAGAATGCTTATAAAGAAGGTACGGACGGTAGAAAAGTGTTAAAGAGGGTGTGTGTCTGTTTTGTGGAGAGCTTTTTTATTTCATTTTTGTCAAACTGTTTAAATTTAAGTTACTGGCGATAGTTAAACAGAATAGATAAACTCTCGCTAGCGATCCAACACCTTAGACAACGACCCTCACGACCACTCAGGCAGCATCTATAAAGAAGCGGTTTGTGGCACCCTGCTCGCTACCATCGCTTTGAGGGAGGTTTACACTGACGGAACATCCGAAACCTGTAAAACATTTTACAAACAAAAAAATCATTTTAAGTAAGTCATCACATAATGTCATCTGTTACTTGTAGATTTTTTACTTGTGCATGTGAGTCCCGGGCTACGCTAGTCAGCAGTAACATGGCGCTTTGGTGGAAATGGCAGTAGGAGGAAACGATTAGGCTAATTGGGTAATAGGGTAATTGGGTAATAGGGTAATTGGGTAATAGGGTAACATAAGAAGACTCACTAAGAGCAGTGTGAGAGCCATCTCATTGCAAAACTGATCGGGGATTAAAAGAAAGATCCTACAATCATGTACAAAATCCACACGCCGTCCCTCCGGGGTACTCAACCTTTGGCCTCGTCTCTTGCCCGAGCGTTTTGATTCCCGAAACACTGGGAGTACAGATGTGATACATAAGACGCATACCGTGATACATACCTCTTTTCAAACACAACAATTGTTCTGTAAGTCCAGCGGAAAGGAGTTTTGCTGTTATTTTGCTGGGAGTTTTAATAAACTCGGTTTAACTATATCGACAATTTCAGATGTGCATGTGGCAGTCATTAAAAAGGTAACAGCTTCATCAAAAGGTCAAACTTCACATCTCATGATTGATATTTGGTTTGCCATCGTTATAATGTCTCAGTATCTGAGACACACGACAATTGTAAGACACATTTCATCAATAATAATTTAGATACTGCTGCAGACCTGCTACATCACCGGAAAATTTTCAGTGGACACTGTGACAGGGAATACAATGAATTTTGTTTCTCTCTAAGGAAGCTCTTCCAGACAACGAATATTAGTTCGTTTCTAACATAATAATAAATAAAATTATTATTATTATTATTAAAATTCTATGTGTATATTGTTTGTTTTAGGTTTTTTTATGGATGTTCTTTCAGATTTGAAGATTATTGCATCCTAGTCCAAACCTCCCGTAAATCGACAGGAGTTTGCGGCTGGCAATGTTCAAACATGGACCATCAAGTTCATCGATCAAAAACCAAGAGCTAATACAATTGATTAATTTCTAATACATTTTCAGGACATTCTAAATGCTTTTTGCACTAAAAATAGATTAAATAGTATTTTAGGAAGTAATCACCAATCATATTACTTGTTAAGTTCTAAATTATTATTTTTTTACGGTTATCGGTTTGACAATGTTATCTTTTTTGCACAAAGGATTTGAAGGCGAACGTTTGAACTGACGACCACTTCTAAATTCCGCCTCTGCCCATTTACCTAACCTACATGTGCTGCTTAATCATTCTACAATATATAAATTTACCAGAACCGCCCCTGAAGGTGGTAATGTCCTCTCCAATCGATGGCGTCCATTTTAATCTTTAATCCTCGTCTGTGCTGTCACTGAGTGCCTCTAGTCAATGTAGATTACAACAGATTAGGTAGTGAAGGCTTTTGAGGCATAGGACGGGGTGGAGAGGAGAGGCCGGGAAGCTGGGGGGGGGGGGGGGGGGGAAGCAGCATTCAGAACTTTACAAAACTAACAGATTGTGTACGATTGTGTTAGATTGTGTAAGATTGTTTCAGATTGTGTGAGATTTTTTTCAGATTTTGTAAGATTGTTTCAGATTTTGTAAGATTGTTTCATCACATTGTGTATGATTGTTACACATTGTGAAAGAATGTTTCAGATTGTGTAAGTTTGTTTAAGATTGATTTACATTGTGTAAGTTGTTAATGATTGTTTCACGTTGTATAAGGTTGTTTTAGATTGTATAAGATTACTTCACATTTTGGGAAACACTGCCCTAGGATATGTCTTCCGGGGTTGTCTCCTTTGTTCTGCAGTCATAAGAATAACATTTGACAATGTCCTTTTTACATTGTTTTGTTTAATTTATTAATAAATATCATTCATCAATCTAATTCAGTTGAACATATCTTCTGGTTCAAACGCAGAAACTCGCTCATAAATAGCAGAAAAGAAAAGATAATTTATTTTTTAATTTCTCCGGTGTTGGTGAATTGAGAGCTGTTTTAAATGCACTTTTTACTCTGAGCTTCTGAATTGGATATTTACAAAGCTTATATCAACTCTGCCTGTCTGGTAAAATGGTTGTACACATTATTACTCCTACACCTAATCTCGGATCAAGCTGAAATTTAAAAAAAAAAAAAATTCTTGTACCTGACAACACAAGAATCAATACAAAAATTAACCGATTAGTTAATTAACTATTGGTATTTTGTTTGCTACTTGAACAAGGCAGAAAATTGTATTTGACAAAAGTGATGGTATAAGCTGAATTAGTTACATAACGTAATAATCTTCTCAATTTATAAGTACCTCACTAGTAGGGTGGTTAGTATCGTAGAAGGGTGAACCATGAGTCCAAATATATGTCTTCCCCCCCCCCCCTTTCTTTTTTTAAAAATGCTTCTAAAAACTGATGACAGTTTAAATTCACCCAGATTTCCCTTTTTCTTTTTTTTTTTCCGCCCCCCCCCCCAACCCCCAATTTTCCCAACAGGTCCAGACAAGTGATAGGATCATAGCTTTTTGAGAAAGCTAATACTCGAAGTAGCGCTAATTAAAAACAATCGGTAAAGATATTTCTAATCGCACAGATTTATTGGTGTTGGTCTAGATCTTCGTACAAACTTGATGACACGACTGACCCCAAAGGATCCATGAACACTTCGTGTCAACTTTGGTGGGGGGGGGGGGGGCGGTGTTTAAACAAAACACTTGTTTGTTTGGTTTTTGTTTTCTTCTTGCACACCGCCGGCGGGCTAAATACTAACGTTGGAAGAGCAAGCTAGATAATCAACGCCAAGTGATACAAAGCTAGAGACTAGGGGTTCTCAATCTGTGGATCGCAACCCACTTTGGGGTCGATGAACGATTTGCTAGGGGTCGCCTAAGACCATCGAAAATATGAATTGTTTTTATCCACTCTTCTATTGCTGTATGTGTGTGTGTGGGGGGGGGGGGTAGGTCGCGGCAGAGAGGGGGATTGTAAAAAGGGGACGCCGAGAATAAAAGGTTGAGAACCTTTGTATAGACTATCAGTTGACTCTGTGGGCCACGTGCCTTCACGTCTAATACAATAATGCATCCGAAAATTTCTTGATGTGTTTTGTACAATTTGTAAGTCTTGCTTTTAACATGTTCCTGAATATTACTTTATTTGACTCTTGAATGAATGCGGAAATACCCAAAGACGTATAATCTCTGTCTCTGACTATTCGAATAATTTCTCGGAACCAGGCCGGTCTATGTCGTGTACCGGGATAGGTCCGATGTCTTTTAGCTGCACCAAAAAATGGATGCATAAAATGGATACAGAACCAATCTTTTTAAGTTCGGTTTGGTTATATTTAAGTTCGAGTTCGGTTCGGTTCCATGACGAAAATAGTTCGGGTTCGGATTGATCAGTTTTTATGCTCGGATTCTGGTTTGTTTCGATGCTATTGTGAGCTGGCGCTCCTAGATCTAATTTTTGACCTAATTTTATCTAATTTATATTATTTATATAGGCCAGGGCTATGATGTTTGTAATTTAGTGTCCTTTTTAATTTTTATAGTTCAGTGCTGAGTATTTTGTAGTTTCCGCTATTTATAACTTTCTGCTAGTTTTAGTCTTTTTCTGTTATTTGTGTTTTACTCGTAGAGGAAAAGTAGTTCTTAAAATAGTTAACTAGCCTTAGAGCTGTGGATCTTATTTTCTATTTTTTGTCCCTGTTTAGTTCTGCTTATTTTTGTCTTTGGCATTAGCGTTGGATTGGTTGTTAATTTTTAATATCAGTTTATGTGCAGGTCTGTAAACGGTATAGAGCCCCAATATGAGTTTAGAATAGAAATAACTTTTTATCTTCCTTTTTGTATTTTTGTAGAATTTAAATTTTAAGATTCTCTTTTTAATGCTGTTTAATTTGGTATATAATGTTGTGTCTTTAGTAATTTGCTAGATTTTATTGTTGTGTACGGATAGGTACAAGTTAGGGGAAATAGGTAGTCCAGTTTAGTTTTAGATAATTAGCATGAAGTCATGCTCTCCGATACGTTCGCGCTGACCAGTTATAGCTAGCTCCGGAACTACGTTGAGCTCTCTTTTGTCTAGACCAGTCAAGTCTAATATATGTGTTATAGTCCATCATTATTTTATTTTTTGAATATTGTCTTATGTTTGTTTATTTTGTAATTGCAGACTATAATTCCTGCCTTACGGCCTAACTGCCTTACGGCCTAACTGTCTGCCGCAGCTATGCTTTACTGCTGCTAGTAGTTTACTGTTTAGTGTTGGGGTAATTTAGGTTATTTAAGGGTTGATTAATTGTTTAGTAGTGCGTATATATAGTTTTTGTTTATTTCTATGTTTCTATGTTTATTTTCGTATTCACCTATATTTTTATTGCTTTGTAAGCTTCTGAAAATCCCGCTGCATTGATGAGACACAAAGTCTAAGCACTAAATCTAGATGTTTGTCTGTGAGGCGATTACGCAACATTTCGCACTTTTCCAGCTAGCTAAATGATGAGTTACAATAATGTCAAATATTACATGCGAAATCAACTTGTCTTTCTTGTAGTTTGATATTGAGCTAATTTAGAGATGTTGTTATGTCACTTTAAAAAGACAAATCCTAAAACCAATGGGGTCGTTAAGTTGAAGCACTTGCTTTCATTTTTCCGCCATAAAAATGTCTGTTTCTTGACTTAGACCTATATAAAAAAAGGTTTAATTATCTTTCCTCTCCTTGAACAGCGCAATTCACAGTAAAAGAGACGCCTTCATATTCGAACTGTCAGAAATTTTTTAGACGTTTTGTGGTTCAACTCCTGAAGTGTTATAAAATTTAAAGTGAACACATCACCACATGCTTCTGATTCAACACCATGCCACAGAAGTTCCGTTTGACATGACAATTGTTCTAACTTTTGCTGCCATTTTGCTATGACATCCAGCCATACTTCTGACGGTATCAGTAGTCACTCCAAAATAATTTCTCCCGAAGAAGAGAAATACCCTCCATCATGTCGGAAACTTCTTTGAACAGGTCTTTGCCAGTGGTGGTTGCATGCTCTTCATAGTAGCTATCTCTTCTGTAATTTTAACATTCATTTTCGTGCCAAGATTTGGGCGGTATCTTATAAATCGGCAGCAATAGAAAAGATTTCAAACTCTGTTGCTCTGTCTCTAAGTTCAAACTCTGTTGCTCTGTCTCTAAGTTCAAACTCTGTTGCTCTGTCTCTAAGTTCAACCTCTGCTGCTCTATCTCTAAGTTCAAACTCTGTTGCTCTGTCTTTAAGTTCAAACTCTGCTGCTCCATCTCTAAGTTCAAACTCTGCTGCTCTGTCTCTAAGTTCAAACTCTGCTGCTCTATCTCTAAGTTCAAACTTTGCTGCTCTATCTCTAAGTTCAAACTCTGTTGCTCTGTCTCTACGTTCAAACTCTGTTGCTCTATCTCTAAGTTCAAACTCTGCTGCTCTAAGTTCAAACTTGAGATTTCTGATTGTCATGTGAAAAAGAAAAGCGGCTTTAACTTCATTCAAAATTTCATGACAAATTTCTTTTATTACTGATAGTGACCCACTTTGTACACATTCATCGTCGAAAAAAAGACTTCATTTCACTATTTAAAATGTGAGCAGCTCTAAAGCTTGCCCTTACACCCGACTCATCTTCATGTCTCTTTTTGGTCAATGTTCTCGTCGATCCTCTAAACTTTTCTTTGCTGATCAAACTAAGAATGTCGCCATATTTGTTAATACTTTTGATTTCATAGTGCTGTTTAGCGTTACGTTCTATATAAACAGCCACAAACAGCTGTATATAAATTCAACATGTTGGCTTTAGTTTTATGCTCTTTCTACATTAGAGTCTACGTTTTGTGTCTTCAAATCTCCCTCTACATTACAGCATAGATATTAAATGGTGCGACCCATTTTGCGTTGATACCAAAAGAACAAAAACCAAAGTGATGCCGGAAACATGTACATAGTTGGACATAGAGATGTCAAGGACACAAGCAGCTTAAGAAAGCCACGGAATTTCCCAAGAATTAAAAATAACTGTCAACACAAACACTTTTTTTTTCTTACAAGAATATTGCAACATCTAAGTTTAGTTCGGTTAGGGTAAGGACAATTGGTTCCATTCAGTTTGTACCGATCAGTTTGAATGTTCGGGTTCGGTTTGGTTGGCTCGTGAGGTTTAGGCTCAGTTTGGTTGGCTCGTGAGGTTTGGGTTCAGTTTGGTTGGCTAGTGAGGTTTAGGCTCAGTTTGGTTGGCTCGTGAGGTTCGGGTTCAGTTTGGTTGGCTCGTGACGTTTGGGCTCAGTTTGGTTGGCTCGTGACGTTTGGGTTCAGTTTGGTTGGCTCGTGAGGTTTGGGTTCAGTGTGTTGTAGTTGTGTGTTGTAGCTGTGTGTTGTAGTTGTGTGTTGTAGTTGTGTTTTGTAGTTGTGTGTTGTAGTTGTGTGTTGTAGTTGTGTGTTGTAGTTGTGTGTTGTAGTTGTGTGCTGTAGTTGTGTGTTGTAGTTGTGTTGAGGTTGTGTTAAGGTTGTGTGTTCAGGTTGTGTGTTGAGGTTGTGTGTTGATATTGTGTGTTGAGGTTGTGTTGAGGTTATGTGTTGTAGTTGTGTGTTGTAGTTGTGTGTTGTAGTTGTGTGTTGTAGTTGTGTGTTATAGTTGTGTGTTTTAGTTGTGTGTTGTAGTTGTATGTTGAGGTTGTGTGTTGAGGTCTTGCGCTGTAGTTGTGTGTTATAGTTGTGTGTTGTAGTTGTGTGTTGAGGTTGTGCGCTGTAGTTGTGTGTTGAGGTTGTGTGTTGAGGTTGTGTGTTGAGGTTGTGTGTTGAGGTTGTGCGCTGTAGTTGTGTGTTGTAGTTGTGTGTTGAGGTTGTGTGTTGTAGTTGTGTGTTGAGGTTGTGCGCTGTAGTTGTGTGTTGTAGTTGCGTGTTGTAGTTGTGTGTTCTAGTTGTGTGTTGAGGTATTGCGCTGTAGTTGTGTGTTGTAGTTGTGTAATGAGGTTGTGTGCTGTAGTTGTGTGTTCTAGTTGTGTTTTCTAGTTGTGTGTTGTAGTTGTGTGTTGTAGTTGTGTGTTGTAGTTGTATGTTGAGGTTGTGTGTTGTAGTTGTGTGTTGAGGTTGTGCTTTGAAGTTGTGCGCTGTAGTTGTGTCTTGTAGTTGTATGTTGAGGTTGTGTGCTGTAGTTGTGTGTTCTAGTTGTGTGTTGAGGCTGTGTGTTCTAGTTGTGTGTTACTTGTGTGTTTTAGTTGTGTGTTGAGGTTGTGCGCTGTAGTTGTGTGTTCTAGTTGTGTGTTGTAGTTGTGTGTTGTAGTTGTGTGCTGTAGTTGTGTGTTGTAGTTGTGGGTTGAGGTTGTGTGTTCTTGTTGTGTTTTATTTGTGTGTTGAGGTTGTGTTGAGGTTGTGTGTTGTAGTTGTGTGTTCTAGTTGTGTGTTCTAGTTGTGTATTGTAGTTGTGTGTTTAGGTTGTGTGTTGAGTTTGTGTGCTGTAGTTGTGTGTTGTAGTTGTGTGTTGTAGTTGTGTGATCTAGTTGTGTGTTGTAGTTGTGTGTTGAGGTTGTGTTCTAGTTGTGTGTTGTAGTTGTGTGTTGAGGTTGTGTGTTGTAGTTGTCTGTTGTAGTTCTGTGTTGTAGTTGTGTGTTGTAGTTGTGTGATCTAGTTGTGTGTTGTAGTTGTGTGTTGAGGTTGTGTTCTAGTTGTGTGTTGTCGTTGTGTGTTGAGGTTATGTGTTCTAGTTGTGTGTTGTAGTTGTGTGTTGAGGTTGTGTGTTGAGGTTGTGTGTTGAGGTTGGGTGGATAACGATGAAAGGGGACACTTTTTGTTTTAAATAACTAAAATTAATCTTCTTTACCATTCATAAAAAATATAAGCCATTGCGGAAGTGTGTTTTGGAAAAGGGGGGTGGGATTAAGTCTGGAGGGGACAACGTTTGGTAATCGAGATGGTAAAAGTAATCTTAGAGACGTCTCTGTGTAGTCTTTGTATTACTTCCGGGTCAAGTGCCATAGCTTTCGCCTCTAATGTCTTTTTAGGAAATACTGAGAGTTATCACGTCAAAGGAAACAGTAAGATTTCAAGGCCACGATGAGGAGGTGGACCACAGGGGTTACTTAGGTAGACACCTTTCTGAACAAATGTACTTATTATCTCCCTTATAGCTGCATTAACTCTTTCTCTCCGTAATTATTTACCACATTCTGGTGGAATCGTCAGTTAGGAGAAAAAGAGTTAAGAAGGTCAAGATAATATTGTTTCTTAACGCAGAAAGAATAAGGTGCGAAATTAAAGGCACGAATTCCTCATGTACAGCATGACACAGTCAACTCAATGTCCACAAACTGAATTGGACTTACGGACATTACGTAATGATTCAACCTCAACATTACATATCCTTTAATCTGTTGGACTGTTGGGGCACCACACACGATTTGTCAACCGTCTTTCTCCCTTTCCCGTCTCTAGTCAAAAACTACTGCTATTGTCTACAATTGCATTTGGTAAAGAAGAGATATCTACCATATTCTGCTACCCCTGACATAATTTTGATGTCCTTTGTGTAGCAGTGGCGTAGCTAGGATTTTTCCATCATTTCAGGCCCTGGGTTTGACCTATATGGGGATTTTGCGTAATATCTAATATTTAACACTCATTTGCCCCCCCCCTCCAAGTGGGGACCCGGGGGAATTTTCTAATTTGTTCCACTCCTCCCCCAACCCTAGCTACGCCTCTGTTGTGTAGGACAATTTAATTAAATAAAAACTGAAAATGTGAATAATAATAATATTATTACTACTAATATTATTACTATTGTTATTATATTATTATTATTATTATTATTGCTAATTATTATTTATTGAAAGCTTAAGAGTTAAGGTAAACAGGATTATGTCTAAAACCCTGTCCAAACAACACCAGATAGTTTTGATCTATTTTTTTTTGCATTAAAATTAATTTTAAAATATTTCTCCGTGTTAAGGTCTAATAAAAGAGATTGTAACAGCTTTGTATGTAAGAAAATCTCTTTTTGGTGTCCAAATAAGAAATCAATTTGAAATACAAAGAAGGACTGATGAAAATAAATACCGATCTGTCAATGACGTCAAAGCTGACCATTGTCCACGTCAACATTTCCAACAACAAATCTCCGCTGTCTTCGTCTGATATTAAAACTACGAAAACAAAAGCGTATCACATTTCTCCATGACAGAACCAGGAAGGCTAGAGGTATCAGGCATTCCTATTTATAGCACATTCTTTGTTGTTCATTAAAATCTACTCTGCTTCCTGACACGGAGACACAACAGCGCCATTATGCCTCACTCGGTTCAAAAGTTGCTTGTTCAAATTACTTGCATCACAGGTGTGTGTGTGTGCGTAAGTGTGTGTTCTCGTGTTAATCAAACATATTCAAACCTGATTTTCATTGGTGTCAGATACAAAGCATCCTTGAGATTGTGTGGGCATGATTCCACATTGAACTTAAAATCACTAAAAAATTCCCAAAGTGTTGGTTAGGAGTGTTAGTAACACGGGGTCCCAGTCAAGCCAGCGATGATGCCTTCTGAAAAATGAGTTACGCTTGGCCCGATGGGGACATCGTTGATGTCTCAAAAGCACAAAAAAAGTCTGTCACCGTTTTTCTTTCGTTGTGTACATTGCAATGTCCCGTGGGCCAGATTTCTCTACTGCAGCCCCTGCCTGGGAATTCTGCGTGTTATTTATTCACTGTGACTAAAGCTCCCATGGCAGACGGCTCAAGGGAGACCACTCCCGTCCCTGTTCACCGAGCAACTCTGCTGTTCCAACGCTGTGTATCATGGGGGTCAGAAGAGATGGGGGCAGAACTGACAAGTGAAAATACTTGCAGCGTGGAGGAAACAAAACGTTTTTAAGAAGATAGATAGTATTTGGTCCATGCCGTTTCTACTTGTGAGAAAAAAAATTTAATACAAAATTAATTTGTGTCATTGAACGAACTATGTCTTCATGGGGAGACTTGGGTTTTTGAATTCGGAATTTTTAAGACGTCCTTTTAATCCACAAACTCTAAAGATGAACTTTCAATAATCGGGGAAAATCAAGGCGGTTGGATTGTTTTGCTCACATGACAATGTAGTTAATCGTCGGCCATAGTAACAGATGATCCATCTGAGCAAAATATTCATTTAATTTTTATAGAAATACGAACCATTTGTTGTAATGAAATCTGTTCCAATAAGATTTTAATCCAAAAAATTGCAAAACAAAATATTTAATTTCTTTTTAAATTAGACACAAACTAAGATTAAGTATGATTTTTTTTTTTAAATTGCATCGTCGTTCGGTCAAGATTATTGGCCAAAACACATACAAACAATTAAAAAACTAAAATGTAAATTTTATGTCAGCAATTTGTAGGGTATTTTTTGTAATTTTTTTTATTAACCCTTTCCACCCTTAGAAGCTTTAAATTGTTTTGTGTACACCATTTTCAAAATGAAAAACATATTCCTGCTTAGAATTGTTCGGTAATTTTAGTAAGAAATTTTCTGTGATAAAGTTATAATTACTTTTAAATAAACTCATAATAAATGTCATCCTAATAAAATTGCGAATGAAAATGCCAGAGAGCCTTATTTAAAAAAAAAAACGAGGCCTCACTAAGTTCAGCATTGCTTCGCATTATTTGCGAATGAATAATTAATAATTTTTGTTCTTAATACGTTTCCCTGACATTTGCCAACTACACAAAAGAGAAAACATTGCCGCAAGAATAGCAGAGAATTCCAGATGGGAAAACAGATTAAAATTTTGAAATGAATGAAAACAAAGAGACACAACCAAGTGTACTCTCGCATTGAAATGCTGATTCTATTCGTCACGATTCTTGCTGAGGCCAGTTCTTTCTGTTATCTCTGTGTAGAGTTGAGAGTCTATCCACAAGAAAAAAATCAGAAGTTTAATTCTCATGATAATCTTTAAAAAATAATAATTTAATCTTTATGATAATGTTGCATATAAGATGTATTACTTCAGCTACAATAGTAATGACAGTGTTTTTGTGTTCTGTTATTATTTGTTTTATTTAATGAGTTAATGTACAATTGAATTTCATTTCCATTTTAGTTTTTAATTATAAGGTAATTTTTTTTCGTTAAGAATAAGAATGATGTTATTTACACAATTGATCATGAAATAGCATTTATTAGAGGTCCGCAAACGCCGTGAACTAGAAAAGATAATAAAAATCGACATAATGATATTTTAGACCTTTCGTAGATCTAATGCAATGGCTAAATTTTTATATTTTTTTTTGAAAGCGAAAAATTATTCAATCTTTAAAATCAACTATGCAAGAATTTTTTAAAACTATTCACTATTTATAGTAACAAACACGAGAGACTATATAGCAAGGTAGGTGAGAATTTTTGCATATTGTTAACGTATTTATGCAAACAATTCTTTAAAGAAAGATACAAACCAGGAGATCCCAACTTGAACATATTAATTGTCTATAGATAGTTGTGTACATTGATGGACGTAGAACGCAAGAAAGTTTATTCCCAGTGCTTTTCAATGTGGCCTCCCTTTGTTTTAAATGACCTATTTTTAGTTTTGTATCTAACACTAAGGTATTGTACAGCATTTTATTCTTATCACCAGATCGATAGCACTATGTGTTTCGATACATTATTTTTCTACTTTTATTTCGTGGCTGGGACTATTGACAGACAAGAGTTGAATGACAAAAAACATGGCCTACATTGTGTACATGTTCAAATAAGCATCTTTATAACGAAACATTACAAACCTGTCACAGTCCCAGTTGACATTGCCTGACTTAATGTTCACGTCATGCTAAGAGGTTAAAAGACACGTGGAATTCCGGATGTAGAAAACAGGAAGTAGAATGAATAAAGTTGACTTTGAGTTCAGTCAAGTCAGTCAAGAAGTGCAGTATTATTATTATTGTTGTCAAATAAACTTTGTTTTATCTGCAGAAACGGACTTAAGTCAATTTGTGGTATCCATGTTTGTCACGTGTCAAGAGTACTCCAGGAAGCACGGACCCAGCATTCTACGCGACACAGTAGTAGTGACCAGTCCCTCTGTAGTCACACTATATCAACGCCACGTCTCTAAAGGTGCATTTACAAAACCCCATTCGACTTTTCTTTATCCCCATATTAGCCTAGCAATGTACCACACAGCTATTCGCTGGGACTTTCTCCCACTGTTTCTCTTTCTCTCTCTCTAGATCTTCTTTTTTCTTTGGTTTTTTTTTTCATGCTCTTTGTTTATCTGCCTTTCTCTTTTCTTTTCATCCTTCTCTCATTCTTCACTTTCTTATCTCTTTCTAACATTTGCCCATTTTTACGACTCCTCTCTGTCGTCTCGGAGGCGCGGTGGGTGAGCGGTAAAGCGCGTGGCTTAAGAACCGGGGGTCCCAGGTTCGAATCCTGGTGAAGACTGAGATTTTTTTATTTCGGTCCACCCAGCTCTAATAGGTACCTGACATTAGTTGGGGAAAACTAAAGGCGTTGTGCTGGTCACATGACACCCTTGTAAACCGTAGACTACAGAAAAAGATGATCTTTACATCATCTGTCATATAGACCACAAGATCTGAAAGAGGAACTTTACTTCTCTGTAGTCTCACTTTCTAGCCCGCCCCGTACGGGCCCTCCCTCTCTCTCTCATGCTATTACTTTCACTCCTTCTCTCTCTCTCATACTCTCACTTTCTCTCCCTCTCTCTCTCATACTCTTACTTTCACTCCCTCTCTCTCTCTCTCATACTCTTACTTTCTCTCCCTCTCTTTCTCTCATACTCTTACTTTCTCTCCCTATCTCTCTCTCTCATACTCTTACTTTCTCTCCCTCTCTCTCTCTCTCATGCTCTTACTTTCTCTCCCTCTCTCTCTCTCATACTCTTACTTTCTCTCCTTCTATCTCTCTCATACTCTTACTTTAACTCCCTCTCTCTCTCTCTCATACTCTTACTTTCACTCCCTCTATCTCTCTCTCATACTCTTACTTTCTCTCCCTCTCTCTCTCTCTCATACTCTTACTTTCTCTCCCTCTCTCTCTCTCTCATACTCTTACTTTCACTCCCTCTCTCTCTCTTTCATACTCTTACTTTCTCTCCCTCTCTCTCTCATACTCTTACTTTCTCTCCCTCTCTCTCTCTCTCATACTCTTACTTTCTCTCCCTCTCTCTCTCATACTCTTACTTTCTCTCTCTCATACTCTTACTTTCACTCCCACTCTCTCTCTCTCATACTCTTACTTTCTCTCCCTCTCTCCCTCTCTCTCTCTCTCATACTCTTACTTTCACTCCCTCTATCTCTCTCATACTCTTACTTTCACTCCCTCTCTCTCTCTCATACTCTTACTTTCTCTCCCTCTCTTTCTCTCATACTCTTACTTTCTCTCCCTCTCTCCCTCTCTCTCTCATACTCTTACTTTCTCTCCCTCTCTCCCTCTTTCTCTCATACTCTTACTTTCTCTCCCTCTCTCTCTCATACTCTTACTTTCTCTCCCTCTCTCTCTCTCATACTCTTACTTTCTCTCCCTCTCTCCCTCTATCTCTCTCATACTCTTACTTTCACTCCCTCTATCTCTCTCATACTCTTTTTTTCACTCCCTCTCTCCCTCTCTCTCTCTCATACTCTTACTTTCTCTCCCTCTTACTCTTTCCTCCCTTTTTCTTTTAATCGCCTTTTTTCTCTCTCACTTCAACTATCTATTGTTCTCTCTCTATCGCTCTCTCTTTCCCTCTGGATACTTTTGTAAAATCTCATCATTTCAAGTTGTGTCTACACTCTAGTAACCTAAACTAAATCATTCCATTGTATCAGGTTGTATTTGTGTTTCATCCTAGAATTAGCTTATGGTTGCAACCCTCAGTTGGGAGCTCAAGTGACGTGAGAGGAGAGGAGTTGACGAGATTATACAGAGGGTCAGGGCTAGCCCTTGGAAAGTGAATAGTCTAACATTCATCTGTGAGAGGTTTTCAGTGCACCATGGGTTAATGTTTTCCCTCTGGAAATGTGGGCCAGTTCGAGCTTTGACCTAACAGAACGTTTCATGAGTCTGTGCGAACTTGTCATAAGAATGAAACAATGATTTTGGAAGGAAGAAAACAAGTTGAGCAAAGATTTGTGTGGTTTAAAAAGTGAATCACATCTTGATCTAGCACAGCCAATGACACGAGCTCCAGCTGGAATAACCTGCCCAGTGTGCAGCCGAACATTCCGGGCTGACTTGGGTCTCGTCGGCCCGCTGGATGATAAAAGTGGTCATCATCGAACCACGATGATCATGTGACTCAATGCTACTTAATACCAGCCACCAACATACAAAGTTTTTAATGCACAATCTAATATGTACACTACTTTGGGTCTGTTGACCGACTGCTTGCCTTATAAACACGAGTCCAAATCAAACTATAACTTAAGTAAGCAAAGCACATCTTTCAGACCTTTCAAATAATATAAAAGGTCATCCGTTTCCATCGGCCAGGGATAAAGAGGATGTCACGTAGTCAGCAATAACGTCTTTATTTTTTCCCAAGTTTTCGACCACCGAATGAGAGAGACAAAATATTTACTATAATTACTGTATTAGTGAGAAAAGTATCGTGGTGGATGAGGAGCAAAGTACTACATTCTGAAACGAAGGGGCATAAGCTCTAATTCCAACAAAACTGTATTTTGAATTTGGAAATATTTAATCTCTGACTCCACCCTGCCTCTAAAATGAGGATCAGAGAATCATATGACCTTGACATCACCTGCCCGTAGACTACATGGTCAACAAAAGGGAGAGCATCTTTAATTCTTACTTGCTGTATAAGCAATCATTTTGAAGAGCTTTGGACAATTTTAGTGAAAGTTTCCCATGGGAAGCAGTTCTTCTGCATCGCCCTTCCCGAGACTTTACAAGGTGATGACTTTTTGACGCAGGTATTGTAGCGTTTTCAAATTGTACAGTCACACACACACTCAGCGTAACGCAAGTCTGAATTCACAGAAGACAGTGTCTATATCAGAATATCACAAAATCTAATTATATAAACAAAACTTGTAGATTTAACTGTTGAATTGTACCAGCTCGAGGCAGGTTGTTTGTATCACCTAGAGTGTCCTAGATCCAGGTTGTTTGTATCACCTAGTGCCAGGTTAGAGCCAGGTTGTTTGTATCACCTAGAGTCAGGTTAGAGCCAGGTTGTTTGTATCACCTAGAGTGTCCTAGAGCCAGGTTGTTTGTATCACCTAAAGCCAGGTTGTTTGTATCACCTAGAGCCAGGATGTTTGTATCACCTAGAGCCAGGTTGCTTGTATCACCTAGAGCCAGGTTGTTTGTATCACCTAGAGCCAGGTTGTTTGTATCACCTAGAGCCAGGTAGTTTGTATCACCTAAAGCCAGGTTGTTTGTATCACCTAGAGCCAGGTTGTTCGTATCACCTAGAACCAGGTTGTTCGTATCACCTAGAACCAGGTTGTTCGTATCACCTAGAGCCAGGTAGTTTGTATCACCTAGAGCCAGGTAGTTTGTATCACCTAGAGCCAGGTTGTTTGTATCACCTAGAGCCATGTAGTTTGTATCACCTAAAGCCAGGTTGTTTGTATCCCCTAGAGCCAGGTAGTTTGTATCACCTAAAGCCAGGTTGTTCGTATCACCTAGAGCCAGGTAGTTTCTATCACCTAAAGCCAGGTTGTTTGTATCACCTAGAGCCAGGTTGTTTGTATCACCTAGAGCCAGGTTGTCTGGTATCAACAAGGTTGCAACCTACCTACTACCGTGTTCTAATTGATTGAGTGTACTTATATCACGTGATGAACGCGTCGGTGTTGACAGAGAAATGTTTTTTTTTCCCCTTTAACATTGGCTTCTAGTAGCTTGGAGTTTCTACAAAGAAGTGTAAATAATGTAGGGTAAAAAATTCGGTGCTGGTACCAGGAACCATCGTAACATCGTGTCTAGAAAAGAAAATATAACATTAGCATTACATTGTCATAACATTAGCATTACATTGTCATAACATTAGCATTACATTGTCATAACATTAGCATTACATTGTCATAACATTAGCATTACATTGTCATAACATTGGCATTACATTATCATAACATTGTCATAACATTGGCATTACATTGTCATATCATTAGCATTACATTGTCATAACATTACCATTACATTGTCATAACATTACCATTACATTGTCATAACATTAGCATTACATTGTCATAACATTACCATTACATTGTCATAACATTAGCATTACATTGTCATAACATTAGCATTACATTGTCATAACATTGTCTTTAAATCTTGCGGTATCGTGCTGTCAACCAACCAAACAAGTCAATCACGTCGGCCATATCTTCTTTCTGCTCTCAGTCTCAGACTGTCTTGGCTCCATACCGGGTTGCTGTTAGCACAAGAACACATCCCTTTTAACAAGTAAATATTTTTAACGCTACCCAGAAGAATTTCAGCGGTGAAACGAAATGAACTGCCGAGCTAAAATATCCCTCGAATTACTCTCTTTGTTGTGACCAACGCTGACCACTAGCAGACTATCAGTCCTAGGGACTATAGCAGAACTCCTACTACCAAAGAGAAACATGTAAGAACAGTCAAACTTGCGGGACACAAAATGCGTAGGTTTGTGATGTCCCCACAATTTCTTCGGCAACAAAACGCAACCTTAAAACTTCATTGTGCTGATTGGTGCTAGAAGGTCAAGAAATACAAACTAGCTGCGCACCACAGGTCTTTCGAAATTTTGTTGCCTTCTTTGTAAAGTTTTTTTTTTCCTTTTAATATGATATGCACAAAGTGATCAGGCCAACTGTTAACCTTAGTTGATGCCAGTAAGTTACAAATTACAAGTAGACATAGTCTCGACTATTGAAACGTAAAATTCCACAAGTACACATAGTCTTGGCTATTGAAGGGGTATACTACACTGCAACTTATCATTGGAACTGGCATTTGTTTTTATAATTATTTAGTCCTAGCCCAAACCTACTGATAGATGGCGGGCAGGGTTCGAATCCCGAACACGGAACATTGAGATCACATAAGGACAGTCTACAGCGCTTATCAAACGTTAAGGCAGCCATTCATTTAGCTAAACTGTGACTTCGTACAATAGATAGGACCAACTCTTTATGTGTTCGGTACTTCATCATTAGTGCACACACTATAGGGGCTACAGCCTAGATTTGAAGCAATGCTGTGACTAAATCCAATCGTTTTACTGTGTAACGCCATAGTTTACTATCTACATTGTATTTAGTCAGTTGAATATGTCTCCATTCCGATCTCTTTCATGTGTTTTCTGTCTGAATCTGACATGTCGGTCATACGGGACCGTCTTAAGGTATGCAAATTTATTCTTGGATTACATCCCTTCACGGCAGTCGGTGTTTCAGTGGAATTGTGCTCACTTTGTGTTCATTAGACATAAGGTATAATGGGATGAGGTGGCCAAACAATTTACTATCGAAGTAGATCGAATACAAGTTTTTACCAATTGGTTTTGTTTAGTTCAATTTCATGCGTTAGCTGTCTCACTACTCTATGATCCTATCACTTGTCTCAGTACACTATGATCCTATCATTTTCTTACTACTCTATGATCCTATCACTTTCTCAATACTCTATGATCTATCACTTTCTCACTACGCTATGATCCTATCACTTTCTCACTACTCTATGATCCTATCACTTGTCTCAGTACATTATGATCCTATCATTTTCTCACTACACTATGATCCTATCACTTTCAAACTACACTATGATCCTATCACTTTCTCACTACGCTATGATCCTGCCCCGTTCTCACTACTCTATGATCCTATAACTTTCTCACTACACTATGATCATATTACTTTCTCAATGCTCTATGATCCTATCACATTCTCACTACTCTATGATTCTATCAATTTCTCACTATTCTATGATATATCACTTTCTCACTACACTATGATCCTGTCACTTGTCTCACTACTCTATGATCCTATCACTTTCACACTACTCTATGATCTATCTCTTGTCTCACTACTCTATGATCTATCTCTTGTCTCACTACTCTATGATCTATCTCTTGTCTCACTACTGTATGATCCTATTACTTTCTCAATACTCTATGATCCTATCACTTTCTCAATGCTCTATGATCCTATCACTTTCTCACTACTCTATGGTCTATCACTTGTCTCAATATTCTATGATCCTATCACTTGTCTCACTACTCTATCATTTAATAACTTTCTCACTACTCTATGATCTTTCACTTGTCTCACTACTCTATGATCTATCACGTCTCACTACTCTATGATCCTATCACTTGTCTCAATAGTCTACGATCCTATCACTTTCTCACTACTCTATGATCTTATTACTTGTCTCAATACTCTATGATGCTATCACTTGTCTCAATACTCTATGATTTTATCAATTGTCTCAATACTCTATGATTCTATCACTTTCTCACTACTCTATGATCCTATCACTTGTCTCACTACTCTATGATCCTATCACTTTCTCACTACTCTATGACGTACAAAGAATAAAGGGGATAATTCACTTTATATTACCACATTAGTCAAGTACAAATCTTCCGCTTGTTCGACATACCAAACAAAATAATTAATTACCAATAGTTACTAAAATAATTAATTTTCAGGTGAAAGAAATAATTGTACAAAAATATTCAACTTGATCCAAAATTAGGTGTGGAAGACATAACGTGAGCAAACATTTGACCAGATAGAGTATTTCTGTTAGTCGATATTAGCTGAGTAAAAAACAATCATTATTAAAATTAAAACGTAACCATTCTTTAGTTTGTATAGTTCTCTTCATTTAGAGTTTCTTCCCCTGTATCTTAGATGTAGCTTAATAATAAGGTAAAAGAAGGTACGAAACTCTGTATACTAGACTGGATCATACTAGTTGAAGTTAAATAGTTACATTTATAGAAATTGTAATATTGGGAGCTATCAGCTTAGAAAACTAAAGGCGAATTAAAAGGAAGACTTTTCAATATCTACGAACAGAACATAAAAGGCACTTGTCAATGAATTCATGAATGAATAGATAAATACACGAATAAATAGGTATAGATAGGGTAAAACGGTACCCCGACAAAATAGCGCCGACAAAATAGCGTGAACAAAATAGCGCGAACAAAATAGCGCCGACAAAATAGCGCCGACAAAATAGCGCGAACAAAATAGCGCCGACAAGATATATTTCAGTCTGTCAACGTTAAAGTGTGTGCTGACGTAGTATTATACTATTACACATGAGACTGGGTACTATTAGTGTGTCGCGAATCTCTTAGAATGCTGGGTTCGTGCTTCCTGGAGTCACACTTGACATGTCACAAACATAGATATTACAGATTGACTTTAATCCACTTTGGTAAACAAAATATAAAGTTTATTTGATGACAATAATAATACCGCACTTCTTGACAGTTACGTATAATCCAATACGAAATATTATCACATCCGCATAACAGCGGCATCACGTATATTCAACATGTTAAATTCTCAGAATAGACTACAAGTAACGTCCGCATCACAGCGGGTAACAAATACTTCAATAATAATAGTACAGAATAATAACTACTAGAAATACATGTCTCAAGTGAACACTGGCGTCGACTGCCCAAAAGATACTATCTAACTCAAAGTTGCTACTCGACTCTCTAAGTCACTATTGTCCAGACCGGACCAAAAGATACTACTGACTGCCCTGGACCAAAGGCTACTACTTGACTGACTATAAGTCCATTTAGTCATCCTCACTTCCTGTTTCTATATCAGGAGTTTCATGTGTCTTTTCACGCTCTTAACCTGAGGTGAACATTTAACAGGCAATGTCAACCGAGACTGTCACACAGTCATTTTGAAAAAAAAACTTTAGATATCGTAAAATATGAAAGGAGACTATATATTTTTTTTCTATTTAATGTTATCATTATTTTTTATTTATTTTGCAGGAAACAGTTTAGATATCTTAAAACATAAATATACAAACAGTAAGCAAAAATTATAATATGTAAAGTGCACACATCTCAAAATATTTTATTTATTTACATTCCAAAAGTGTACTTTGATAACAGGCAAAGATACATAGCAGATATCTCTCTCTCTCTCTCTCTTTATAGTCCCTTCGGCTCCGGCTTCTGGAGAATATCCGGCATTTTTTACTATCCGGTGCTATTCGGCTCCGGTCGGATATCACTACCGGATAGTAAACCGGATAGTAAAAAATACACTATTTAATATGCATAAAGTGGACCTCGTTCCATTACTGTCTGTTATAGAATGTATTAATGTTTATATGAAAACAAAATAATGTGTTTAAAAATAGAGCCATTATGAATATGCACCAAACATCGTTTATTATAAAGACAAGGCATGTTAATAACTTAATATAAATAGAGATGAAACTTTACATCATAAATGCGCTTTATATACAGAGATGCAATGGCTGGCACTTTTTTCAATTTGTCTTGACCTTTGAGTAAGTTAGTTAACATGTTAAAATGTTACTTTCCTTGACTACGTCATGCTGACCAGACGTCTGTCTAGCTGTGCGGGTATATCTCCAGAGGTAGAGATGAACAACTCCCACCCCCTTTTATTTGTTTAGTCCATCACATTGAGTTTTTTATAGACAGGTAACCACAAGTTAAATACGATGGACGTAGGTTTAATGTCAGCGTATAGACACTCTCTAGTGGTCACACCTTTCGAGGGAACTGAGTTTGTTTACTTAGTAGTTAATCTTTATTGGGGGGGGGGGGGGGGCTGGACTACAAGAGCCACACCTCTAAGGTAACCAGGTATATTTCTAGATGAACAACTCCCTCCCCCTTTTATTTGTTTAGCCCATCACATAGAGTTCATTGATTGACAGGTGACCCCAAGTCAGATACGATGGACGTAAGCACTCTCTAGAGGTCACACGAGGGAACTAGGTTTGTTATTGGGGGGGGGGGGGGAGGACTAGACTTTACATTATAAATTCGTATTACATACGTAGCAGCGATGTCTGGCACACTGGCTTGTCTTGACCTTTGAACATGTCATATTCCTTAACTACGTCACGCTGATAATCTGTCTAGATGTGCGGGTATATCTCCAGAGGTAGAGATGAGCTACCCCCACCTCCTTTTGTTTGCTTAGGCCATAACATTGAGTTCACAGATAGGCAGCTGACCACATTAAGCCAGATGTCAACGTGTTGACACTGTCTAAAGGTCACATCTTATGAGGGAACTGAGTTTGTTTACTTTGAGTAGAATTTTTATTAGGGGCGGGACTACAAGCCAAATCTCTATAAGGTTAATTTGGTATGAGTTGGTTTATTATGAGATAGGTTGTCAATCAAGGGTCTGGACCACAAACCACACCTTTTATACTATTGGACGGGTAATAAGATTGTTTACTTTGAGTTAAGTCTCAATTATGAGTCAGGACTACAAGCCAAACAGAAATTGACCAAGGGTATCTTTTAAGGGAGGGCTCAAGAGACTCAATACCCCCAACTTCTTATTTGTTTAATACATGACAATGTATTGATAGAGAATATAGACATTGACCATTCTTAAGCCAGAATGGATTAACGCAAATTGTTAAGACATATTGACACTGTCTAGAGGTCACTAGATGATGACACTAAGTTTGTTTACTTGGAGAGAAATGTCAATTAGAGCGCTGAACTACAGGACACACCCCTACAAGTATTTTGTTACACAAGCCAAGGGTATAAAAGTGGCTTGCAAGGGCATTTAGTAAATTGAAAATTAATAATAATGGCTGATAAAAAGTCATCACTTATATGGCTGAAGCTAAAAGCATAGCTTTCTCAACGGACACTTGGACAACTGATAATACCACCGAATCATATTTTGGTTTAACTGCCCATTGGTTGAATGAGTCATTTGACCGAAGCAGCTATGTTTTGCATTGTACAAAATTTAATGGCCAGCATACGGCTGCAAATTAGCTGTCAGCATTTGAAACTACGCTTGAAAATTAAAACATATCTCGAGAAAATTGTCAGAAGCGGATTGTGGCCTTTAAAGCACGAGCCTAATGACAAGTTGATGGTGTAAAATACATGAACACAAACATCTACCCACTATACAACTTAGATTTGTACTTAAGACTAAGAGAGATTTAAGCTATAAAACCAAGATTGAACTCTACCTTTGAAAGATTTACATTAGTTACATACAAGTTTATATATTCTGCATGAGTTATCCCACATTCTACTTTACAATTAGCGGCCTCATACATACGCACACAAATTCTCATGTTACAAAGATTAGTTTATGATAAGCATATCTGTAAAAAGAAATGCTGTTGATTTTAATTTATCAATCAGTGATAGAGTTTAAAGTAAGAAAGTAATAACAAAATAATATGAATATAGGTATGTTATATAGAATATTTGCAAAAACTTCAGTAAAACGAGCTGTTTGAGTCATGTAGGTATTCGGCTCCGGCTCCGGCCGAATATCTAATTTTACTATACGGTTATATCCGACTCCGGCCGATATAAAAAAGTACTATCCGGTGCACCCCTAATATATATACACACACACTAACGTTCACAAAGTTAAATTGTAGGAAATGTCACGTAGAAATTCCATCACTGCTTGAACGGTGTCACTACATTTCAAAATACTATTTATTTTAGCAAGTTATGCATTTTAACCTTGATGAAAAAAGGGAATGATATGAAATTAAAAGTACTCTCATTCGCTGCAAATATGGCAGACTTTCAGATCTATTAATATTGAAAAAAAAAGACTTCAACAAAAAAAACTGCCCAGGACATTAAATTACTAAACAATCCGGTACTTTTTACACACATCATAATTATAAGTCCGCGCTATTTCGTCTTGCCCTATTTTGTGGGGAAATTTCGCGCTATTTTGTCGGGTCACCGGGTAAAAAAAAAATAAATAACTAGATGTGAAATTGAATTTGAAAAATTTGAGCAATTAAAACTAGATAAATAGCGGAATAAACAAATATATGATATATAAAAAAACGAATGTTATTGACCTTTAGAGTTCAAGGTCAATAGAAGAAAAACAAAAAAAAGTGAAACCAGCAAAAGGCAGAGAAAAAATAAGGAAGCAAATAAGAGAAATGGGAGAAAGAAAGATGGCCTCGGCAAGACATAAAGCGCGTTTCTCTTCTCATGGGGCAATCTTAAACTGACCAGTAGGGGGGACATCTCTGACCTCATAACTATAAACCATGGGCCACTGTAGCAGGGGAGCATTGATCGCTCTCTATGACTGTGGGTCAGCGGTAGGGGCCACAATCTAGTCGTTTACATGACAATACGGAATAGTTACTTCCCTTTTTCATATTTCCCTTTTTCTTAAACGCAGGAACTATCACTGCTTTCTAAAAGATTTGTCTGTTCTCTATATCTCCTATATATTCTGTGTTTATATGAACAGAGGGTTTGAGGTCAAATCAATGGACAGAAATAAATAATAGAACAAAACATCTTTATTCACTTATTTAAATAATCCAATTTCAGAACAACAAGGTAGAATGGAGACTTGGATCATAACACTGTTTTCAGTTATGTATCTTACCTAAACAAAGTGTTTCTAACCGCATTATATACATTTTTAAGGTAGTTATACTGACGTGTCTAGGCCTCTGGTCGCCAGATGACCACTGACCCATCTGGTCTGGTGTTGAAGACGGTAGATGACTTATATCACCAAATTGTTAGTAAACAACTAAACGATATATTAGGGGTATGCTATTTTTAATTCTGGAACTTCAAAATTACTTGTATTTTGTTGACATAATAAAAATACAACTTTTATTACAATATAGATAAATTCAACTTGAACTGAAGTAAACTTATATTCAAACAAATCTAACTCTCTGTAATACTCTCTCTCATAACACTCGCGCTTCTTTGGGTCGTCTCTTGTTCTTAACATAGATTATGACAGAGCCGCTTATCTTGCATCGCTATACAAGACTAACAAAATAATGCTCCCTTTTCTTCACCATCACCTTGGAAACACAAACACTCCATAGCACTTGGAGGTGTGTGTATGTCGTCTCCCCCATTATGCAGCAAGGACTGGACTAGTTTTTTTTATGGTGTGAGCGTTAAGACATGTCTCGTCTGTCTTACCTTACATTTGTCGTCTGTCTTACCTTACATGTCTCGTCTGTCTTACCTTACATTTGTCGCCTGTCTTACCTTACTTGTCTCGTCTGTCTTACCCTACATGTCTCTTCTGTCTTACCTTACATGTCCCATCTGTCTTACCACACATTACTCGTCTATCTTACTTTACAAGTCTCGTCTGTCCTACCTTACTTGTCTCGTCTGTCTTACCTTACAAGTCCCGTCTGTCTTACTTTACATGTCTCGCCTGTCTTACCTTACATGTCTCGTCTGTCTTACCTTACATGTCCCGTCTGTCTTACCTTACATGTCCCGTCTGTCTTACCATACATATCTCGTCTATCTTACTTTACAAGTCTCGTCTGTCCTACCTTACTTGTCTCGTCTGTCTTACCTTACAAGTCCCGTCTTTCTTACTTTACATGTCTCGTCTGTCTTACTTTACATGTCTTGCCTGTCTTACCTTACATGTCTCGTCTGTCTTACCTTACATGTCTCGTCTGTCTTACCTTACATGTCTCGTCTGTCTTACCTTACATGTCTCATTAGGAAATTGGAAAAACAAAACGCAGCTAATGAGAAACACTTTTTGTAAGCAGCTTATCTTCTGCAATCTGTTGTGTCTACATCACGTGACAAGCTCTTCAAATGATTTCCTCGAATGTCAAATGATTGAAAGTTTGACTTCTTTCAGTTAATGTTCTGCTACTTAAATTTTACAAAGGTTATATCAACGCATTCACTCTGTTTGTCTGTCTGTCTGGTAAAATGTTTGTACACGTTATTGCTCCTACACATAACCTCAGATCAAGCTGAAACTTTGCACAATTTATTTTTACCTGACAACACAGGAATCAATACAACTATTAACCAATTAGTCAATTAACTATTGGTAGTTAATTATTTTGCTTGGTATCTCGAAAATTGGAACGAAGTTGCACTTGAATGAAGAGCTGGTATAATGTGAATTAGTCCCCCTTATAGGTCTTTGTCTGAGGCTTAGAAAACACAAACATGAAATAAGACAATAGATCACTATACAAACTTTCTTTTTCTTCACTAGCAGAATGGTTACCGTATTGGCTTGAGAAGTGAGAAGGCTTTAGTCTAAGAGTTCAAATTCAGGTCGCTCTTTTTTAAAAATAATTTAAAAAGCGATCACCCAGATACCCCGTTCTTTTTTCCTCCACCCATTCCCAACTGATCCAAACAAGTGAAGCATTGAAAATGCTGAAATAATTGCGCTAAACAAAAACAGTAGGTAAAAATATGTCTAATCGCACAGATTTATTATTATCTAATACACATTTAACTACATAACTGTCTTACAACCCTAATAAATACAACTTAACTTTATATAAGCTTTTCTTATTATTTTTTTTTAAACTCAGAATGGTTAATGTAACATAATGACGATTGCTGTATGTTCTCTACCGTAGGCTGCCAGTGGCCAGCCTTACAGTCCAGAGACCCATGCTGGAGACATTTGCTCGACCCATTTGGGCTCATCTTAAATACATAAGATCCAAGTTTGGGTTTATCTTAAATACATAAGATCCAAGTTTGGGTTTATCTTAAATACATTAGATCCAAGTCTGAGTTCATCTTAAATACATTAGATTCAAGTCTGAGTTTATCTTATATCATTAGATCCAAGTCTGAGTTCATCTTAAATACATTAGATTCAAGTCTGAGTTTATCTTATATCATTAGATCCAAGTCTGAGTTCATCTTAAATACATTAGATCCAAGTCTGAGTTCATCTTAAATACATTAGATCCAAGTCTGGGTTTATCTTAAATACATTAGTTCTTAACGTTCAGATAAATACACCCAGCTCTGCTTCCGGAATTAAAGCATATATCTTTCTCTGGTATCAATACAGCAATTGTTTTTGATAAATCTATCAATTTAGGCGACAGACATCGATGCAGTGGCGTAGTAACCATTGCACGAAGGGGTTCATTGCGCCCGGGCCCAGGACCAATAGGGGGCCCAAACGGAATTATGTAAGGAAATGTGTTGACTATAAGAGTTTGAAATGCATCACATTATTTTAAATTAAATCATGTTAATTTTTCTTAAATTCCATTTCTGAAAATAACAAAAATCCACATGTTTAATCTTATTACTGTAGTATGTAATCTATTAAAGGAAGATAACTCTTAAACTGTCAGTATAGCGTTTCATATAGATCTAACGTGTTAGATTTTTTTATTTAAAAATAATAATAATAATAACAATAAGTATTTGTAAGCCTACTCATTGTAAAAGTGTTCTACATGATGTATAATATTTGCTTTTGTTTTAGCCAAGTGTCATTTATTTCTTTAATATTACAGTTAATTTTGACCAGTTAAATTGCTTAATTATTTTGGTTTAGTCGGCTTGTAAATCGATTCTTCTGGTATGTCCACCACAGACAAAAACAAAACTAATCTATTAAACTATAGTGAAACCAGCTGCCAAAACTAAAAAATAAAATGATACATAACTTTAACTTAATTTTTGTTTCCGAATACAGGAACCATGTTAGGGCTAGCTGGCTCAAAGCTCTACATAATAAACAGATTTTTTCATCCTAATCAATTAGAATTGACATTTAGAAAAATAATGAATTTTAGGGTAGAGAATTATCTAGTTTGATTTTCATATACTTGTACAATGCTCAGGTAGTTTTCCAGAAATGGGGGTCAGGGATATTTGATATTGTGTTGATTGTTCTGGGGTAGAGGATACTTGTATCATTGTTCTGTCTTTTATGGATTCAATGGCTAGGATGGTTAGGTAGTATGTCTTTGATATTAAATAATGTTACTGTTACTATTGTTGTATTTTTAGGTTAATCAATTTTCAATTGTTTATGATTTAATACTTGTGAATTATGAGAACTTACAAATAAAAAAAAGCCCACAAAAGAGGCAAGATGGCACATTAAGCCCAAAAAAAAAGAGGCTTAAGGACCAAGGATTCCTATGATGATAAAGCTAAAATTGAATAGCACAAATTCTGAGGATTCCTAAAAAAAAACAAAAAAACAAAAGTGAATATAAACGAATCCCCCACAGACTATGTATCTTCCAATTATTCGAAGTTATAACATTTGTGCATGGACAGCGAGCTTGTAACCACAATCAACTTTCTACTCAATAAGTTGAACATTAATTTCTTTACAAAGGTGCTTTAAAAAACCTAGTCTCCTAACTAGACGAAGCAGATGTAAAACAGCTTTGTGGGAAGACTTCAGGTGGCGACCAATGCACATTCAGAATATCTGAAGATTCAGCATTCGACTTTGAGTCCCGAAATGTTACATGATTGACCAATGACATTGGCCCTTCAAATAATCTGCAGAGACTTAGCTTAATTTAGAGATTATGTAAGTCTGGTAAATATATATATATATTGTGCATTGATATTAGTGACGGTAAAAGTTGTGACTTAGACAGAATACAGGTACATGATAGGAGAAGAACATGGCTAGGGCTTGTAGAAAGATGTCTAGTGAATAGACTGCTCATTGAAACGTCGGACAGAGAGACAAGATGATCATCCCCATCTGTAAATAAACATCAGTTGAAGTGTTCGTAAGTCTTATCAAGTAAGTTCTAGTTAATTGTTGGGCTACGCCCATGTGTTCGGACTCACATTAGTATAAGTGAAGTAGTGTATGTAAGACAACACACACAATCCTAGACAGGACAGATCCAAAGCATGAGGAAATTGTTCTCTTTTACCCTGTGAGGTACAGGTGCATCTTGTGCACTGTGGGGCGTAGAAGTTTATTTTCATTGAAATGTACTCTCTCATTAGATACAGTGGAGCCTAACTTCGCATTCCTGAACCCGGGCCCAGGGGTACCCTGCTACGCCACTGCATCGATGCACTGGTCAAGGTAGTGAGAAGTTCAACACCTCGTGACAGTAAACAGAATTAGACATCATCCAAGTTTTGGTTCGTCTTTCAAGCCAGCTAATTAGCGAGTTCTTCCTAGTTGGACCAGTCTGAACGTAATTGATAGAGTAGATAAAGACTCGGAACTCTGGGAAATGCGAGCGATTGGATGAAGACCCAGAAGATAGAACACAGTCATAACGCTATCGTTGATCTGGAGTGATCTCGGCGGAATTTTAAAAGAGTTTTTTAGCTTCTGGGTCTGCGTGGTCAAGAAACAGCTATTGGAAGCTCAAGGGATTAAAAATAAAAAAGTTTTACCTTTGAAATCTTGTACAAAAATCCCTTGACAAAAGTGTTGTTTAAAAAAACAAACTTAGCTAGACGCCAATAGTGCTCTCTGTCTCTAAAAATATTCCCAAATTAATAATAACTCATCGCAAACTTAGATACACGCACAAAAAAAAGAAACAAATATTAATTATATTAAAAATTCATACGTACGTTTTCATTATAATTCCTTTGAATTTCTATTTGTTTCCCAAACCGATCAAATACTCTTGTTCAAGATGAACCTGAAAATTAGTGAAGAGCACATGAAGTGCTGGACAGATCAGCACAATATCTTTCTTTCTAGGAACTCAAATATGGCTGCCAAGTAGGTTTACACTTGGAAAACTAATTACATTCAGGGGATTGGAAGTCTGGGTCTAATGTAGCGTTGTTTGTGACCCTTGTAGGTTTGGGTCTATTGTAGCGTTGTTTGTGACCGCTGTAAGTTTGGGTCTATTGTAGCGTTGTTTGTGACCGCTGTAAGTCTGGGTCTATTATAGCGTTGTTTGTTAGCGTTAGTTCAAAAGGCATTAATTCTGCCCCCCAAAAAAAGTATTGTCATTCAAAAAAAAAAAAGTACTTTGACTTAGCACAAAAATCGTTCATCCTTTTAGTTTCTTATGTTTCGTTTTGTGGACTATTTCAAACCCGAAACTATTTTGAGAACCAATTTGGTACTAATACCTCGGTAGATGCTTTGTTCGTTTATATCAGCTCTTTGGGGGCTAATGCTGGAATCAGAGTGACAGGGCCGGCCCTGCAGAGTGACACCTAGATTACATTCTGTGCTTTCAATGTGTTGTCACCAGCTTGCTTGTGTTTTAGTTTTCTCCAGTATGTCACGATAATGTTAGTTGACGTCTGTCTTTGCAGTGGCCATATTAAGTTTCCAAAAACAGACATTGGTGAAACTAAATCCTAATGAACAAAGGAGTCGGTGAACAACTTCGGACATTATCTTTTTTTTACTTTTTAATGATTCACCATGCATCGTTTAGTGAGGTCTGGTTTTATGGCCGGTGTTTTGGAGTGTGTGTATGCGTTCCTATGGTGACGGTGGTTAGCGATTATTGGTGTATGATGCAAGATAGGTGGCCTTGTCGTCGTTTGGTCTTAGTAAGAACAGACAACTCAAAAACTTGATACTGATAAGTTGTGTTATTGTAGTGAGTTAGATTTTGTTAAGAAATATTATTACTAATGTTTACTACATTTATTCCAATTTATCACAAGTCGATTTTGTTTATATTTCAATCAAAGTTATATTTAGTTTGTTCATATAAGGATAAGGAGGTTATTCAAGTTATTTGAAGTTTATTAGGATATATCACGACTACTACAGTTTAGTTGTCTACCAGAAGTTTGGTGCTACAAGTCAATGACCGGCAACAACATCCGAATCGGTTTGTTCCTTGAGAATTAAAGATGATTACATCCTAAGAACCTTCTGCAAGACGTGGGGGGGGGGGGGATGTATATAAATATATATATATAGTTCGTCCATCGTGGTTCGATGATTACCACTTTGTCATCCAGGGGGCTGAGGGCTTTGCACTGGGGTTTTATGCCTCCTCATGTGGCTGGTGAGACCTATGTGAGCCCGGAATGTTCGGCCTCACACCTGGCAGGTTATTCCAGCTGGAGCTAGTGTCGTTTGCCTTGCTTTTCTTCTCTGGCGTTTTTCTTCTGCCAGCATTGTTTTTTTTTCCTCAGCAACCTGTGCCCAGTTTTCACAACGCGACGCCATGATGATCTGTCATGTGCCTCTGTCTCCCAGGTGCCTGGGTCTTTGCTGAACGCCTTCAGAGAAGCTTTGAGGGTGTCCCTGAAGCGCTTTCTTTGACCAACTTGCGAGCGCTTTCCTTCGCTTAGTTGGCCATACAAGAGTCGTTTAGGGATGCTGTGGTCTTCCTGCCCATCGCAACTGGGACTGCATAAGAATTGTGTTGATGCTTTGCAGACACGCTATTCGAAGGACTTCAGTATCTGGTATTTTGTCTTGCCATTTGACATTTAGTATTTTTCTCAGACCTTTCATGTGGAAGTGGTTCAGCTTCTTTGCATGTTTAATGTACACTGTCCATGTTTCCAAGGCATAGAGCAATGTAGTGAGGATGACGGCTCTATAGACCCCTAGCTTTGTGTTTGTGGTGATACCACGTCTGTTTCAGACATTTTTAGACAGTCTGCCATAGGATGCACTGGCCTTGGCGATACGCAGGTCGATTTCACTATCGATTTTTCTGTTTCTGGAGAGTGTGCTGCCAAGATATGGGAATTTATCCACTGCGTTTATATCCTGTTCATTTATAGTGATGCTTGGATCCGAGTAGGCTTTCCCAGGAGCAGGTAGATATAAGACTTCAGTCTTGTTTGTATTAATGGTAAGGCCAAAGTCTGAGCATGCTCTTGAGAAGTCACTGACGATGCTCTGCAGATCATTTTCAGAGCAGGCATTTAGGGCACAGTCGTCAGCAAATAGCAAGTCTCTGATTACTGCTGCATTTGCTTTTGATTTTGCTTTAAGCCGCCTCGGGTTGTATAGGCCACCATCAAATCTGTATGATATATTTATCTCGTTGTTTTCTTTATTTGTGAATGCATCTGTCAGCATAGCGGAGAACATGATACTGAACAGTGTAGAAGCTAGGACACAGCCTTGTTTTACCCCGTTTGATACTTCGAAGGGCTCTGATGGTTCTCCACTTTCACGAGCCTTCATGCCATCATGAAATAGTCTCACCATGGTTATGAATTTTCGTGGACAGCCATACTTTGACATAATCTTCCAGAGTCCTTCTCTGCTAACAGTGTCGAATGCCTTTGTTAGGTCGACATAAATTGAGAACAGGTCAGCATTGTGTTCTTGGCATTTTTCTTGAAGCTGCCTTGCTGCAAAGATCATGTCAATGGTTCCACGCTCTTTTCTGAAGCTGCACTGGCTTTCTGGTTGTAGACCATGTTCTATGTCTTGCATGAGCCGATTTAGAAGGATGCGTGCAAGGATTTTCCCAGCAATAGAGAGAAGAGATATTCCTCTGTGGTTGTCGTAGATCTGGCGGTTTCCTTTTCGCTTGAATAAATGAATAATTGTGGCATCTTTAAAGACTTGTGGTATTGACTCTTTTCCCCTCATAATTAAGAAGAGATTATGAAGTCTTTCAAACAGGGCTAATCCACCTTTTTTGTAGACCTGTGCGTGAATGGAGTCAGTTCCTGGAGGCTTTTCCGCTTGTGAGCTGTTGAATGGCAAGATCGGTTTCCTTTAGCGTAGGTGGGTCATCCATTTTTTCATTTATTGGTACTTGGTGTAGCCTGTCTTGGCGGCTTCATTTATGATTGAAGGTGTATTGAGAGCCTTTTCGAAGTGCTCTGCCCAGCGTTTTAGGATTTCTTCCTTATCTGTCAATAGGATTGTCCCATCAGTATTTAATAGAGGGGATGGAGCCTGACTTTGTGGGTCCATAGATTTCGATTATGGCATGGTAGAGGCTCTTCATGTCTTGCTTGTCAGCAAATTCCTGTATTGTTTCCACTTTCTTGCTAAGCCAGGTATCTTGCATTTGGCACATTTTTGCGGATGTTAGTGAATGCATCTTTAGTGGACTTCTGCAAGACGTGGGGGGGGGGGGATGTGGCGAGCAGGGATCGAACCAAAGATAATCGAGACGACAGTGCAGAGCGCATAACACACGACCAAGCAGTTCTATTTGTAACTCTCGATACCCAACACTTGACCGTGTGTCAGGGTTGACCACACAGTAATCGTGTCACAACAGGTGTCATGTCTGGAAGATTACAATATCAAGAGTGTGACTAACAATCTTAGCAGGTAGAAACATGGCATGCAGCAGAAGTCATTTACCTGTAAAACAAAAAAAGGAGGGGGGGGGGCTGCGATGTGAGACAACAATTGATCATACAATTGCGACTGAAACAGTAGGGGAGCATGAGAACAGACATCAAGGGTGGATGAGGCAAAGGGTAGGGGAGCATGAGGGCAGACGTCAAGGGTGGATGAGGCAAAGGGTAGGGGCGCATGAGGGCAGACGTCAAGGGTGGATGAGGCAAAGGGTAGGGGAGCATGAGGGCAGACGTCAAGGGTGGATGAGGCAAAGGGTAGGGGAGCATGAGGGCAGACGTCAAGGGTGGATGAGGCTAAGGGTGGGGGAGCATGAGGGTAGACGTCAAGGGTGGATGAGGCTAAGGGTGGGGGAGCATGAGGGTAGACGTCAAGGGTGGATGAGGCAAAGGGTAGGGGAGCTTGATCGAAGCCAGACATGTTCTACGTCACATAACACTAAAAGTCTAGAAAGATCGCGTGCTGCTAGCAATTTTATATCCAAGCAAAATTTAGGCCGCTACTGATCCCAAACTGCATCCTTCGGACACATCAGCTGGCTGCTATTGTGTTTCACATGTTTGACTTGTTTTTTTTCTCTTTGGCTGAACATCAGATGTAGAATTTTTTTTTTAGATTTCAGAAATGTCCAAAAGTTTCTCTTCTCTTGGTTGTTTTTCCGTGTCGGTGATTCTCTTGGTCAAAGGATTGAAACTCGTTCTCTTAGGTTAGAACGAAAGCACTTCCATAATGAAATTATGATGGTGGCCAATTTCTGGTGTGTGAGTGTGTTAACATTGAAATGTTTATCTTTACTATTTGTTTCGCCTTTTTTCCTCCCACTTAGAAAGTACTTTGATATTCGTTGTCTCGACGTCTAGAAAGAAAGAGAGAACATATACACTCTAGACATGTCTCTGAAAGTAGAGATTAAATTACAAGAAGTTTTATTCTATTAACTTAATTGAACTGAGATTTTGACAGTCATACTTGGACTGTCTGTCTGCCTGTCTCTCTCTCTGTCTGTCCGACACGCATATTCTCTCTCTCTCTCTCTCTCTTTGTATGTGTAAAGAGATACATAACAGTAATAAAAAAAAAGGTTAACATTAAGACTTGTTTTACGTCAGATACCCAGTAGAGTTCTATGATCTTGTAGAAGTCTTAGAGTCCTAGAGTCCCAGTCTTTGCCAAAGATAGACAGGAAGAGACTCAAGTCTTTGCCAAAGATAGACAACAAAAGACTCAAGTCTTTGCCAAAGATAGACAGGAAGAGACTCAAGTCTTTGCCAAAGATAGACAACAAAAGACTCAAGTCTTTGCCAAAGATAGAAAGAGACTCAAGTCTTTGCCAAAGATAGAAAGAGACTCAAGTCTTTGCCAAAGATAGAAAGAGACTCAAGTCTTTGCCAAAGATAGAAAGAGACTCAAGTCTTTGCCAAAGATAGAAAGAGACTCAAGTCTTTGCCAAAGATAGAAAGAGACTCAAGTCTTTGCCAAAGATAGAAAGAGACTCAAGTCTTTGCCAAAGATAGAAAGAGACTCAAGTCTTTGCCAAAGATAGACAAGAAATATGGACCTGATATATGTTCTGCAGACTAAAAATAGAACTTTGGAAGATTATGCTCAAATATGGACCTGACTTAAGATCTGCAGACTAAAAATAGAACTTTGGAAGATTATTCTCAAATATGGACCTGATATAAGTTCTTTAGACTAAAAATAGAACTTTGGAAGATTATGCTCAAATATGGACCTGACTTAAGTTCTGTAGACTAAAAATAGAACTTTGGAAGATTATGCTCAAATTGGATACTAAAACAAACGTTGAAATATTGTATTTGCTCAAGAATTCAAAATTGAAGTACATTAAAAGAAAAGTCATTGAACCCTTAACGGATACAAAAAGGTCTCGATGCTGTTCATTTTGTTTGCTTTGAGGCGATATGTTGACAGATGCCTTCAAAAACAATAACAGCAATCGAGTAAACAAAACGTACTTATACTAATGCGAGGTCTTTAACCCAATGGCACTCTTATATTTACATTTATGACATAACAATTAGAGTGGTTTGGAATCAAACGTCTCAAACCCATGACATTTTAATATTTACATAGATGACATAACAATTAGAGTGGTTTGAAATCAAACGTTTTAACCCATAACATTTTAATATTTACATAGATGACATAACAATTAGAGTGGTTTGAAATCAAACGTTTTAACCTATGACGTTTTAATATGTACATAGATGACATAACAATTAGAGTGGTTTGGAATCAAACGTTTTAACCCATGACATTTTAATATTTACATAGATGACATAACAATTAGAGTGGTTTGGAATCAAACGTTTTAACCCATGACACTCTAATATTTACATAGATGACATAACAATTAGAGTGGTTTAAAATCAAACGTCTTAACCCCTTTTCACTGTAATATTTACATAGATGACATAATAATTAGAGTGGTTTGAAATCAAACGTTTTAACCCATGACACTCTAATATTTACATAGATGACATAACAATTAGAGTGGTTTGGAATCAAACGTTTTAACCCATTACACTCTAATATTTATATAGATGACATAACAATTAGAGTGGTTTGAAATCAAACGTTTTAGCCCATGACACTCTAATATTTACCTAGATGACATAACAATTAGAGAACGTTGAACGAAGTAAATAATATTGAATTCTTGAAATGTTTAGTCTGTCACACTCACACACATAATCACACACACACACCTACACACACACACTACAGTTCAAATAAGAGGAAATGATATTGAAATCCTTAAAATGCTATTTATAGTAACACCCAGAATCCCATTGGATCACTGAGCCATTTTTTTTGTCCTTATATTAACAAAAGTATGGTGTATCTGTTTTATCAATTGTCGTATTATCCTGAAGGTAGTTTCTAAAAAAAGCAAACTCCAAAAGTAATCTTCAACACAAGAAAGCAACACATTCTGGAAATGTGACAAGAATACACCCTCAAATTGGTTTCTCACCTGTAAATGTACGTACAAAAAACTTTTCGCATTGTTAGTTTTAAATAATAAACAAACACACAAAAAAAAGGATGATGCCTCAACCCATTTCTTATCACGCATTGCACGCGCTGAGCTCGTGCATTGATAAATCGTGATAGGACTCTACATATGCGCGCGAGACGCTCTGTGCACCGCGTGCTTCTAAGCTCGTAAAGATACTAGTTTGAGAAGGGTGTGAAACGGACGTCGGCAGAGCAGAAGAAATCTTTCATCTGTGCATATCAGACTTATCAGGCTTACACGTGACGAGTTTGGATGTATTTATAGAACTGGAGGTCTCACCTTGAGTTCTTGGCCGATGAAATGGCCGCTGCACAAGTCGAAAAACAAATAGACATCAGACAGGCCGATGAGTGGAGAGGTAATAGTGAGTCACTGGTTAGTTGACGTCTGAAACGATTCATGCTTTGTATTGCTTTGCAAGTTGATGACGTTTCTTCAGAGAACGAAAGTTAGTTCACCTTAGACACGTGATGACCTTACTAAGGTCAGTCGTCGGCTTATAGCACTTAACTGCTTGTAGACAACTAAACCGCTGTAGGCGTATTATGTTTTAACTAGTAAAACTTGAAATAACTTGAATAACTTCTTCGTTGATAATACTAAATAGAACTTTATAAAGACAAATTAATCCTGAGATAAAATGAAATAAATATAGTAGACTTTAGTAATAATATAATATGGTATTCTGAACTCATTATAAAAACACTTCTTTTCAGTCTGGCGTTCTGGAGTAGTCTCCCCTACCTAAGACCGCGGACGACAACGCCACTTATCTTGCACCATTCACAATCAATCGCTAACTCCTTCCCTCCGTCACCATAGAAACACTATAACAATGAGACAACGCAAACCATCCCTTCCAAGCGCCCACATTGATGACGTCCGCGTGTTGAGTAACATTACTCTGGGAGCGTTGGTGCTGATTAGTGAAACGCTTGGTTGCCGGACAGAGTGGTCTTGGGTTCGGATCTATGGGAAAACTGGATTTCGGAATGTATAGGACGTTTCTGAGTCCACCCAACTCTCATTGTTACCTCACATCAGTTGGGGAAAGTAAATGCGTTTTGTCGTTGTGCTGGCCACATGACACCCTAGTTGACGTCGGCCATAGAAACAGATGACCTAGGGTTGCCAGATACCCGACTCCCAGAGGATGACAAAAATGAGGACAAAGCCGAACAAAGAGGACACACAAAAAGACTTATAAACTAGGTCAAAATTTTACAGTACATCAAAAAGAGGCTGAAAATCTACTATATTAAGAATCAATTTAAATAATTTAATCCACCTTTACATCACACAGTACTTTCTGAGAATAATGTCTATTAGTACCTAGAAAAAGTATTTCTCTTATTTGTCAACTGTGTTCAACGTAAACACTCTTTCCACATTACCATTATGCCTGTGAGAAGATGTTTTTTACAAAATTTATTTCAAATAACTCTGTATGTATGTCTGTCTGTCTGGCCAAACATGTGTACACGTTATTTCTCTGACACCGAATCTCTGATCAAGCGGAAATGGGGCACAATTTTTTTTTTTTTTACCTGACAACGCAAGACTCAATAAAAAAACAAAGTTACAAAGACAGTTTGGGTCGAAACACAAACTCAAAGTGGTCCACTCAGGCAGGTAAAAAAAAAAGCAGGTTTCAATATATTCAGAAAGAAGATCAGAATAAAATTCTATGAAAGGAAAATGACAGAGAAGAATGAAGAAAGAAGGTTGACAGATCTTGTGTGGTCCGCCAGCGGTCCAGCAGACCAAGGGATAGGTGAAAGTGAATGTGAAGTTAGATGTGAACCTGGCCTATCTCATCAATTATAATGAATATCTAGTTGATCTAATTGTGTTGTAAAGGGTTAATCTCTTATTCATTTCTTCAAGAAAAAAACATTTCCATAAATAAAAAAAATCCTTTAGTTAAGTGTTCTATAGCTATGGTTCAGCGCTGCAGTTCACGCGATAATATGAAAAAGGTCATATTAATGGCTCTTTTAAATTATGTCCAACTTATATGCATACTAAAAAGATTTTTTCTCTTTAAAAAATTAAACACTGTTTTTTGTAAGTGTAGTAGTAAGTATGACAGAACTTATATAACTTAGCAATACATTTGTACAAAATAATTTTTGACAAAAATCTAAAACCATTTGCATAAATGTGTTAAAAATATGATAAATTTATATATCCCCAACTAAAGTGCCTCCAGTGTTTGTTACTATTAATAGTGAATAGTTGTAAAAGTGGTGTATTTTTATAAAAAAAAAACTGCTTGCATAAGCGATTTTAAAAAATTAGATTTTTCGCTTTCAGAAAAGAAAAAAGTAGCCGTAGGATCAGAACTTTGAATGGTCTAAAATATTATGATGTCGGATTTTCACTCTTTTTCTAGTTTACGAGATCTAAACGGGACGGACGGACGGACAAACAGTCCACACAAAACTAATAGCGTCTTTTCTCCATCTGAGGCTTATTGAACACAAACATGAAATGGAAACAATAGATAACTAAACAATCTTCCATGTTCATAGACTCGCTAGCAGAGTGGATACCGTGTTGGCGTGAGAAGGCTTTAGTCCACACGTTCGAATTCATGTCATTCTTTTTTTAAAAATATATATTGAAAAGCCCAGATACCCCTTTCTTTCTTCCACCCTACAACTGATCCAGACAAATTATAGGATCATAGCATAAAAGTATGAAATTGCGCTAAACGAAAAATAATTAGTAAAAAAAAATAATTTTCTAACCATCCATATTAGTAAATATTAGTCTAGATCTATTACAAATTTGATTTCATGACTGATCGAAACTAATTGATACACATACGCTTTATCATTTTTTAAAGTAAGACTAAGTTTTTAACACCCGAGTGTTATAAGGCAACGCTGAGTGCACACTTAAAAAAAAAAAGAATCTCTTTTATCTACATATATTTGGAAATTTGTTGCTGTTTTTATTTAAGTTAACGCATATTCTATTTATTCATTATTTCATTTTAATGATACTAGACAACATTTCCCATCAAAAAATATTACCCCCCCTACAAAAAAAAAACCCATTAAAATACTCACTAAGACACAATAATAAAAACACATTTCTTATTCCATATTCTAAAAAAAGTCTTTAGCCAGAGTAGTATGAATCAGCTCGGAAAACCAATAAAAAGTTGAAGCCTGTAATTCTACCGGACGATATACTTTTCTACTTTTAGAGGCATGTTTATAATATATAATGTTTAAAAAAAACGTCAGATTTAATAGATGAACATTTTCTACACTAACAGAAAATTAAATTCAATAGAAGATAAAAGTTTCAATTTTCTATATAATCTTAAGTTGCCCTGATCCGAACAGCTATTTTGATTTCGGCACATCAACCTAAAAATGTTACATCTTCGTTCTTTTCAGAGTTAATATTCTTAACACCATAATCTAGTTATAGCCTTTCAAAATTGCACGTCCCGAAGCTATTTCTTGACCCTAAATAACACCGTACCATTACAATGGTATAAAAAAAATAACTCATGTGTGTGTGTGTGACGAATTGAGAGAGTGTGTATGTACGAGAGATAGACCGTGTGTCTGTAAGAGACCATGTGTGTCAGAGACTTAGTTTTGTGTGGTGAAGGAGATGTGAGAGAATGAGTGTGTGTGTGTTTGCCTTTGTGTTTTTTTTCTCTCTTCGGCCTCTTTATTATTATTTTCTACTGTTATTATTTTTCATGTTTCTTTAGAAACTTCAGTTAATGCTCTTGTTATTATGACTCTCTATGTCTGTAATGCTCATCTAGTCATTAGTGCTAGGTCGTCCTGACCTGGTTATTTTCGGTATCAATGGAATGCGCTATTAAGTCCCAATTCTCTTTTCAGACACACATACACATTGTCATAATTTGCACACACCTCGCACACACAAACAGTCACAGATGAATAGTCCCACACTAGCAGTCACACACCGTCACATAGCTACAGTCACGCACTCTAAGTCACACACAGTCACGCACTAAAAGTCACACACAGTCACGCACTAAGTCAAACACAGTCACTCACTAACAGTCAAACACAGTCACTCACTAACAGTTACACACAGTCACGCACTAACAGTCACGCACTCAGTGTGACAGGTATAGCTGCTTCAGCAGACCAAACAAGAAGTCGTTTTAGTCCCAACGAACAAACATTGTTAGCTAGACCCCTCCCTCCCTCCCCCGCCATGTTCTGTAAGGTGGAAAGTTAGGTGTTTACCGTCTTCACTGTATGTCTGTGCATCCACTGCCCACAGGTTGTGACATTGCAGGTCAGTGTTGAGGCCTTCTTCTAGGTCCAACTGTCTCTTTTAGATGTAAAAAAAAGGCAATTTAACATCTAGCTTCTGACACCATCGTAAGTTCTCAGGAAGTGCAATGATTACTTCAATAGTCTCAAAGAGAGCTCTTTTGTTTTTTAAATTTAAAATGTTAACAGCCTGTCAAATTGATGAGTAAACATCCGCAAAGTTCATACAATTTGTTAAATTATTTAAAAGAAAAAAAAAAGAACCTTCTAATTCAATAACAAAGTAATGTAATGGACCATACGACTCAAATTCACTGCTGATAATAGACTTGAAGATCATAATCCTAGGATTTGATGCTGCAATTTAGCACCACGCCTGGAGTAACATAAAAACAATAGAAGTGTCTGTACGACACGGCAACGAGTTATTGGTTTAAACTGCCAACATGTTATGACGTTTGCAGGTCAGTGTTCAGGCCTTTTTTAATGACTGGTCTCAGCCTTTCCCCCATCTCCCCGAGAAAAGAATCGAGGATAAGCGACATCTATAGATCTAGTACACCTTTTAATAGTCCAATGATAAGCATTTAGATTTAAGAAGACTATGCGCAAACATTTTCCTGGATATATTTATTTATTTAGGTACGTGACGTTTTGGCGCCTCCGTTTTGGCGACGCCGTTTTGGCGACGGGACGTTTTGGCGCAAGATATCATTTGACGATAATTTAATAAGCAGGTAGCTTTTTTTTAATGAACCCTTGAATTCCAGCGACTTAGGCAAATAACCATGGTGTCTATGTATACTTAACTTAAAGTATTTTGAGAAACATAGTACATGTATTATATTTTTAATTATTATTAGCAAGTGTTTGGTATGTATACCTTACAGTCATTAAATGAACCAATGTTAATGTAAACAAATAATTGCATCAATTTTTAGTCTATTATCTTTTCATTTTGTTTTTAATTTTAAATTAATATCTTAAAAAACTTTTTTGAAAATAAAAGTGTGCCTCTTAATAACCACACATACACAAGCCAAAATGTTTATTAAAGAAAATGATGTGAAAAACAAACACACATTTACATTTAGTACGTGAAAAATATGTCTTAACACAAACACTCATACAAAACATAGATATGAATAATTCTTTTAAAAGAAATAATACAATAAACATACATAATGTATTTCGCGCCAAAACGTCCCGTCACCAAAACGGCTCGCGCCAAAACGACCTTCTCGCCAAAACGTCCTGCTTCGATTTATTTAACTCTTGAATCAGTAAAGCTTTACATTCGAAAATTCCCGAACTAGGTAGTCCTTTCAAGAACGCGATAGTCGTTTTAAAACCTATGTAGGATCTAGACCTAGATTTAGTCTCTAGCCAAGTTAACTTATCTTTCCGATGTTGTAGGGGCCTACTCTATCGAGGCAGAAAAGGAATGAGTTGAAAATCGGAAGGGCTATGATTTACCACTGATCTCCTCATCACTGCTATACAACAATGTAATGAAAAAAGCACCCGTTTGCAGATTGAAAATAAACTTGTTTACATGTCAGGTATCCTCCACCCAGGACCACCACCACCACCATCGGTACATGGAAAGTCCGTACCATGCATGAGGCTGGGAAGACAGCACATGTGGTAGCTGACATGAAAAGGTTCAACCCCACCATCTTAGTAATCAGCAAGTCAACATGGACTTGTTCGGGGCAAAAAAGACTGAGCTACTTTTATACATGAATATCCAAGTCCCGATTTGAATCAAATTATAACGTTAACAAAAATATGTCCATCAAAATGTTTTGTTCAAATTTTGGTCCTCTGCTACAAAAGTTTGGCGATCACTGGTCTAGAATATGCAAAGAAAAAAAAAATATTCGAACAGCAAAAATTTCAAGCTGAACACATTTTTATTGTCATGTATTTAAATGTAATAAATAATCTCACATAGCAGTTCAACAGGTTCAAATTATACTGCTGTTTCAACGAGTGGAGATTTTACTCTGTGGCTGAAAAAAAGGTATAAATAGCTGGCTCTTTGTGTGTGTGAATCTGGTGTATAGACTCAAACAAATATGTTGATCAGTTTTTAGTTTGTTACCATTTGTTTGAACGTTTGAACACTGCGGAACAAGATTTCTGAGACTCTTATGATTTAAGATCGATTTTATTTTGTAGGGCGCAGAGAAGTTCCATTTAGCGCCCTTGACATTGGTTTAGTTTATCATGAAAAGAACAAATAAATAAGTTAATGATTATAATAGATTCAGATAACAGAATACAAGCGACTAATCTAATACAAGAAATTAAACTATTACGTTCAACGCTGTGTCCAAATCCCGATTCCCACGTTTGTAACTCGGCACGCCACTGCATGTATCTGACCTCTGATCTACATCTCCAGAGAAGATCTTGATGTCCAGGAGTTGATGGAACACACCATTTAATCACATGTCCAGCCGATGTCGAACATGAAATTATCCTTTCCATCTCGTCACATCTCCAGCGTCCCCTAAAACCCCATCTCCAGCGCCCTAATGCCCCAAACCTCAACACCCCCCGCGAACGCCTGACAAGGCTTTTAGATATTTGATGTCGTTTTGTAGCTCTCAGAACGCAGACGAAAAGTTCTACCTGATATCTGTCCAGGAATTAAAACCTTTTTTTTTGTCGGTCAATTAATGCTATCTCTTATTTTGTGTTGGGGATATGATAATTAGAATCAATGATAAGAGAAGCAAGAGCACGAGAGAATAAGAGTTTAGTGCTGGTGGATCGGGAACCTTTTGTCTGAGACAGCGCGAGCATTGCAGCGAAGTGTCTAACAAGAATCTTAACTTAGCGGCCATATTTGCCCACGTGATCAGCATGTAGTTAACGGTCTCGCGAAGGGGACGACGGGACGGGACTTAGGAGAATTTCCATTAAGAGATGAATGGATGATCCATCCATCCCCATGACAGTGGCCAGTGGCGGAGATGTTTGGAAATGAAATCAGAGCGCTTGGTGCGCGGGTGTGAGTGGTTGTTGTCACCCTTGTCAGTTTATGTGCAAATTCTTTTTCTTGTAACAGATGCATCCATTTGACCAATACAACAAAACAGTTACTTAATTTGTGAAATACTTTATATCACAAAATTTGACAAAAGAGATCATATATTGGCACTTCCGTCACAATTACTTGATTATTTTGGACTTTGGTTAAAACACTTACATTTTAGGGTTTCTTTGAAATATAAACACATATACAATTAGAAATCTTTTAAAAAAATGCAAACATTATGTTCTGTTGTTATCAGTGTTATTAATTTTCTGATGAAATGTCGTTAGACAGGTTAGTTTAAGCAATAATATGTTTAATTTAGGTAATAGGGAGTATAGTTTTGTCAGTTTGTGTATAAGAAGCCAACAATCGGACAGCTCTGTTTGAATAGCGTGCTTCATTTTCATTAAACAACAAAGACGTCTACATTGAGAAACATTATTTCTTTATAAGGTCATTTTTTTATATGCTGCTGTCTAAAGAACGATTTTTTAGCTAACCCCGGAAGGGGGAAACCCGCTATTAGTTTTAAACGGCCTTCTATCCGTCTGTCCGACACATTTAGATCGCAAAAGCTTGAAAAGTTAATATATAATAGTTAAGTGATATGATATTTCAGATCTTGCAAAGTTCCGCTCAACGGTAAATTTTTTCTTTTCTGATAGCCAATCATTTCATTTTTAAAATCAAATTTTCAAGTGTTGTTTTTTTCAATGAAAAATACATTACTTATAAATAAAATACTGTCTTTAAAATAGATAAATAATTTCCTCATTAATAATTCTAGATTATTATTTTTGTATCGTCTGTCTGTCAGGTCTAAAGAAAACAACTACAAAAGCTATAAAAAAAACTTAGTTTCTCTTTTAAGACAATAAATAAATATAGGCTAGTAAAAATTAAGAAATCATATTATTAATAATAGGTTATTCAGTTGTTGTTTTTTTTTTTAATAAAAAGGAATATCAAATGATTATTAAAATTGTTTATTTCTTTACAAAGTTTAGACAAAGCAAACAAAACTATTTTTTGAAAATTCTATGCCCTTTCGCGGATCCTATGGGGGCCGCATCTTAGTTTGTGTGAAAACAAAAAACTCCCTTTTTTCTAATCTTGTTTTTTTATATTTGTTAAGACTATCGAAAGGTTATATATATAATATATATATGTACAGAGAGAGCGAGAGACAGACAGACAGACAAACGGAGGTAGGTGAGAGAGAGAGAGGCTATGCACAAAATATTACACTAAATCTTCCTAGTTCTTAAATTGGTAACAACTAAGATTATATAGTATTACTTGTACATTTATCAACCCTCATTGTTCGTGTTCCTTAAACTGTTCAGACTATTGAAAAGTTAGATAGATAGATAGATAGATAGATAGATAGATAGATAGATAGATTGATAGATAGATAGATTGATAGATAGATAAGTGATAGATAGATAGATACATAAATAGATTCATAGATAGATAGAGGGATAGATAGGTAGATATATTGATATATAGATAGATTTATAGAAAGAAAGATAGATAGATAGATAGATAGATAGGTAGATAGATAGATTTATAGATTTATAGATAGATAGATAGATAGATAGATAGATTGACTGATAGATTGATAGATAGATTGATAGATAGATAGATAGATAGATAGATAGATAAGTTAATGTATTGTTGCTAAAAACTATTTATTTACATTCAGGAACTACCTGACTAAAATTTCACAAGTTCCCTGTATCTAAGCGCCTTACCTTAGTTACTAAGGACTTATTCTTCTGTTCCTTATCCCATACCCATCTGTTGCTTAGCAACTGTCCTGTCGTTCTTTACATAATATCAGAGTGCTTACATTGTGTCTGCACTAAACCTTACACAGGGTATCACATCTCTTTGAGAAGGACGCTGTATTGGCATCTCGATGATCTCACCTTGATCAAAGTCGAAGGGAAATTATTTTTGTTTTGTGGTTGGAATATTATATTTCTTGTTTATTTATTCTCAACAACTCAATGCTTTAGTATGCTCACTTCGATGTGGTCCAATCTCTTGTGTGGACCTGTGAGAGGTATCTGGGAGAAGGTTTCTCTGCTGCCTTTAGTCGCTCAGCAAAAACAACTCAGATCGAGTCAAGATTCGAACTCGAACCCAAGGCGGTTTATGCTACTCAGCCACACACGCCACTTACTGAATAGCTTCCAGGAGCGTCCCAGGAACCACTTCTTCCATTTAATCTGTTGATGCGCGATGACACTTCTAAATGTATTATTTCTTTGTAGTATTGAGGAAATAGCTCTTTGGAGTCCTCAGAAAAAAAAATAAAAAAATTTGAATGTGAATGTGGAAGTTAGCATCCTGTTCTATCTTTTACCCACATGGGAAAATCTTTCATCTGGCAGCGCATGTTCATTACAGCCCGTTGCTACGTCGTCTGTTTTCTCAAGTAAGTCATTGTAAGTTATTGTTTATCCATATCTAAAAATGGATCGCTGATAAAATGACACAGTTACTGTCACAAACGTCAGCAATTATTTACTCTTGAACAAACTCAAAGGCCAAATATTCCTAATGATCTGTTAGCAAGCAGTAAATGCAGCAACTGACCAGATGTCTAACGCCTAACTTCATAGACAAGAAACACTTGGACGGATTTCCACACAACGTTGAATAAAAATATATTTTAAAACCAGAAATGATGCTTTAAAATGACAGTTGACAACAAGATGATGATAATCAATTAAGTCATATAATCTAATTATAATTAATGCATTTATACCATTTTATAATTATTTTTGTCGTGTTTAGATTGGTCCTACATAAAAAAATAGTGTGTAACTTGACTGTTACGTCAGCCTATATAGACTACTGTCTACTCCTGTAATTTATAGTCTATGCTCTGCCGCTCCGCATCCCGTAGGTTAGCGTTAATGTATTCTTTATTAGTCTTCCTTGAGTAGCTGGATTGGTACTGTCGACACGTGGAGCTGTTAACAGTAACAGACAAGAGGAAGCCGGCGTAAGCAGGAAGCGGAAGTAGCACAGACCGGAAATTAGTAGAGCTGGTATACTAGTGAAGCAATGGACGAATAGTGTACGGCGTCCATAGCAACCAATTAAAAGGCTTCTTCTCTATTTCTTTTCTTTTTTCTCTTTATTTAAAAAAAAAAAAAACAACGTTAAGAGTCAAATATGTTTATTTATTAATAGTAGTTGTGAATATGTTTGTTTTTATTGATTGTTGCCCCTAGTGATGGTTTATACTTGTAAACGCGAAAAGTGTACTATGAATTGTCTGTCTTGACCGCTGGTAAATTCAGAGTTAAAATAAAGCTTTAAAATGCCAATGCAGTTTTGGTTCTCATTAAAAAAGTACTCTGGTCAAGTTGGAATTCGAACAATGAGTCAAAACTGGAGCAAATATTTGTGTGTTTATAGGCTTGTACAAACAGACAGTAAACCTATTTAAAGAATTCAACAAACTTAGTCAGAAAGAGTTCATAAAATGTACATTAACATTAAACAAACACCTAACTCAAAAAGTAACCAGCCAGCTGCAGAGTGAATACATTAACACTGTAATATCTAAAGATAAAAATCTTTTCTCATACATCAAATCTAAGAAAATGGAAACAACAAGAGTAGCACCATTAAAAGGAGAAGATAGCTTAACTCATAATAATATTGAAACTAAAGCTAACATTCTAAGTCAATACTTTGTATCAGCATGCTTGGCCCAAGAAGACAAAGACATATTGAGACATATTGATTGATATAAACCAAGTCGAAAACATAAGAGTTATACATTTAAAAGAAAAATGGATCTAAAAACTGTTAGTTAATATTAAACCAATAAAGCTTCTGGACCTGATGGTATTCCAGCTAGATTACTCAAAGAACTAAGCAAGGAGGTAGTGTTCAAAATAATTTTTCCGACATCGCTTAATCAAGATAAGGTACCGTGGGAATGGAAAGAAGCTACCGCCACACTCTCTTCGTTAAAAAAAGAAGACCTGTCTGATCCAGGAAACTATAGACCAGTATCACTAACAAGCACCCCATATGATGGTCTACCAAATGACACGTGACTCCCTGGGTGCAGCCTCCAAGTATTGGCAGGCGTTCACAAAGTATAACAACAAAAACTGAAACACTAACAAACAAAAAGTGTCAGATAGAAACATTGTCCAATGAAATGCTACTTCTCCTGTCATGGTAACACCCAGTTCTGTCAACTAAAAGCCTAAACTATCTAGGTGTTTTTATAAATGAGGAGGCGCAGTGGCTGAGCGATAAAGCGCTTGGTTTCCGAGCCGGATGTTCCGGATTCGAATTCTGGTGAAGACTTGGATTTTTAATTTTGGGATCTTTGTGCGCCTCTGAGTTCACCCAGCGCTAATGGGTACCTGACATAAGTTGGAAAAAATAAAGGTTGCTGGCCACATGACACCCTCGTTAACCGTAGGCCTCAGAACCAGATGACCTTTACATCATCGGGAGTATAGACCACAAGTTCTGAAAGGGAAACTATAATAAATGACCAAGGCGTCGTTGTCTGGAGAATAGCAAAGTGGCAGCGAAGACCTGTTCGCCGGATGGAGAACAATGGCATCCCAAAAGACATTCTTTACGGGCAACTCGCGTCTGGCTCAAGAGAAACTGGTCGCCCCCACCCTCGTTAAGCTAATGTAATCAAACGGGACCTCAAAGCAGTGAATATTGATACTGTCCATTGTAAAGACATATCTTATGAAACATAGACGCTGCATCAATTAATAAGACGATTACGTCCTACGCGTGTTCCTATGTCAATCTAGTCATGCATGATAATCAATAATTTAATTTCTGCAAAGTCATTGGTTTTCCTGGCTGATTCAGACAAACCATTACATGCTCTAATAGCACTAAGAAAGTAGGAGCATTTGTGCAAGGTTGTCCTAGCATATGTTATCTGTACAACAGTGGGACTGAGAGAAAATGTGGAGGTCACCAATGCTGATCTTTGGCAGACTAATACGATTCTGGTAAATCGTTTATGTAGATTAAAAACAGAAGTTGACCTAAGAATGTTCCTTGGGGTACACCTGAGTTGACTGTTATTGGTGTTGATGTAGAGCCATTTACTATTACAGTTCGTTCTCTCAATATCAGAAAATCCTGAATCAACAGATGCAATGGACCATCAATGCTAAAATATGTTATTTTTTTAAAGCAAGTTATAGTGGTGAACTTAACCAAAAGCTTTAGAAAAATCTAATAAGATAGCACCTATTTGCTCATTATGATATTAACCTTTTGAAATATCATCAATTCATTCTGTTAGTTGTGTTTATGATCTCTATTTCCTAAAGCCATGTTGGTATGGAGTAAGAACATTGTGTTTGTCTAAGTATTCAGATGTACAACCACATAACTTGTGTTCTAAGATTTTACACGTGATTCTGGTTAGTGCTACTGGTCTGTAGTTTCCAGGGTCAGATTTTCTCCTTTTTAAATTAGAGAAGTGGCCTACAGTGGTAATCCCGTTGGAAAACATGAAGTCTATCTTTCAATATTCATTATATAAATATTAGTAACAAATTTGCAGTCATTGATTTTTTTTAACATTACAATTTCTTCATTGAGTTTCGTTATTCTTCAAGACCTTGACCATGCTTCTACGGATACTACTGTGGTACTGAACATTGAAATGTTTTGTTTTGTTTCCTAATCTTCAAGTACTTCTCGGAATTGCCAGTGGTTAAGACCCCTATCTTTGAAACGATTGATCACAAAGATAGCGTGGTTAATAATATGTTTGATATTCAATGAACCTTTGTGCCAACTTTCCAGTTCAGAGTATATGGTTAAGATATTATTTTTATTTTAAAAAAATGTTTTTCTCAGTCAAAGAAAGGGTCCCATCAATTGTTACACTAGCCATCTCGTTCAAGCCAACCCAACATATTCAATACAGTTCTTCACAGCATTGAATGAAGACTGAACTGAGTTTGTGTCTTTGACTGAATGTCTCAAATATTGTCAATAAGAATAATCTTCGCATAAAACTTTCTGGCGTTTTACATGTAGCCCGCGGGTCGTAATCTGTCCACCCCTGATAACCCCCCTCCGAAATGAAATTCCCCTCCCCAACCCGCAGGGGGTGGGTGGAATTTTGCGACTAATTTTTTGCTTTGATTTTATTTATTTTAGGTGAGATTTTAATATTAAACCATCACTTGCACCAGATCAACCAAGGGGGGTTTGAGTTTAAGATCCCCTTCCAGGGAATTTAGCGATTAATAATGCAAACGAAAATCCGCAAATTCCAAGACCATAGCAAGCGGGATTTTGATTTTAAAACCTCCTTCAAATTTTTTTTACAATAAAATCCCCTGTTTAATAGAAGACTAAAGCATACTTGATTTACCAGATTCTATGAGTGTAGTCAAGAGGGGTTTTGTGTTTAAAATCTCCCTCCAGAGGGCTTTAAGTTGAAACCTCATACAGATGATTTTAGGTTTAACCCCCCCCCCCCCCACTACAGCAGGGTTAGAAGTTGAAAATCACCTCTTCAATATAAAAAAGCAATTTACGCACTCAAAGTTCTATTAGCGTATCAGTGGGAGGGGTTGAGTTTAAATCCCCCTCATCCAGAGAGCTTTTATTTTAAAACCCGTCCAGATAGTTTTGAGTTTAAAATCCCCCTACAGAGGGTTTTGTGGTTAAGCTCCGCTCTTCGATATTATTCTAAAACAAACTACAGTCACCAAATTCTGAGCGTAGCTAAGGGGGTTTTGAGTTTGTTTAAAAAAAAACTCCAGAGATTTTTTAGTTTAAAACCCCCTCAGATGGTTTTGACGATACAACTTCCCTTTTAGATATAAACTCTAAAGCAAACTACAGTCACCAAATTCAAAGAGCTTAGCCAAGAGAGGTTACAAATCTCTACCTGTCGCTGGGCTCCTTTAATAAAGTGCAGTGAATAGCATGGAAGGCGAAATTTTAAAAAAGACTAAATGGGCTCAATAAAGATGGCTAAGACGGATTTTAGCAGTCAGTTATAGAGATCGGGTTTTCCGACAAAATGAAATTACGCATACCAAGAGTTGCAATGACATGGAGGTCTTTACGAGGAAAGCGGAAACAGGGCCCCACACTTTCATTGCGGTCCTCAGTGGACGCCAGGTGTGAAGAACGAAACGTATAGACAAATCGGGTAAATCCGGCCTGCCGGCTGCGGGTCATATTCAGCTAATATGTGAGTTTTAGATCTCAGCATACATCACCATATGTTGCCACATATCAACAAATTAAATTGTACTATATGCTTTAGTATTAACATACACGAATTGTCATGTAACTCTATCGAATATGTTGTCCAGTATCAGTGTCCAATAAAAATATATAATAAGAGAAATACGAATTCATTTATTTTAAATGAACAGAGAAATACAACATCAATTAATTAGGTTATATCAACAGAGATATACAACATCAATTAATTAGGCTATATCAACATAGAAATACAACATCATTAAAGTTGTATCAATATCAACAGGGAAATAAATTATCATGTATAAACAGATCTCAACAGATACTGTTGTTCCTCTAAGTTTAAACTGAACAGTTTCTTGAATTGCATTCTCTCTATTTATATTCAGATCTCCATTTGTTCTTCACCAACACTATCCTAGTGCTACGTAGTTCTCGTTAAAGGCAAAGAATTGTGTAAACAGAAAAAAAAAATGGCCTCCCTAATTTCCCCACTTTTGGCAAGGAAGCTAGATAGGGTTATGTGCCCTTGGAATTCTGTCATTGGGAAGTCTCTGGTGTTTTCTGCGCATTTTGTTTGGCTTCGTCTAGTCCATGGCCAACCGGTGGCATCACTGACGTCCAGTCAAGTAGACTGGCTGCTCTGTCATGCGCTTCTTGCGGTCACTGGTCAGCAGGTCCGAGTGGTCTCCCTCTCCCTGATCACTTTATTTGGTCTCCCTTGTCTTCAGTGAGGCCAGTTGGTTCACCTTTAGGTTCCTTTTTTTTTTGTTGATTATTTTTAGTTTTTTTTTATTTTAGAAGGATAACTGATAGCTAGATAACTGATAGCAGTGGCGTAGCTAATGATTGGGAGCCGGGGGCTTCACCTCTTTACAGGCCCCTGCATTTTGACATTCGACATCATGACATGAAATAATGGCGTAATATGTAAAAATCTAATTTCGGACACTCTATTGGGGGGCCCCTCAGGTGGCTGCACGGGGGTATTTTCACATTTGGACGCCTACGCCACTGACTGATAGCTAGGTAACTGATTGTTAGATATAAACTCTAAAGCAAACTACAGTCACCAAATTCAAAGAGGTTAGCCAAGAGAGGTTACAAATCTCTACCTGTCGCTGGGCTCCTTTAATAAAGTGCAGTGAATAGCATGGAAGGCGAAATTTTAAAGAAGACTAAATGGGGCTCAACAAAGATGGCTAAGACAGATTTTAGCAGTCAGTTATAGAGATCGGGTCTCAATCAAGGAAATCCTATGCCGAACGGGAGCCGACCACTTAGTTATGTTGTGACAGATAACTGATAACTGATTGTTAGATACCTAGATAACTGATTGTTAGATACTTAGATAACTGATAGCTAGATAACTGATTGTTAGATAGCTAGATAACTGATTGTTAGATAGCTAGATAACTGATTGTTAGATACCTAGATAACTGATATCTAGATAACTGATATCTAGATAACTGATTGTTAGATATCTAGATAACTGATATCTAGATAACTGATAGCTAGATAACTAATTGCTATCTAGCTGGTAGATATCAAATAGCAGTATCACTAATGACAATATACCGTATAACTGATAACCATATTACTTAGCTTGTTAACTTAAAGCTTGATAACAGATTGCCAGACAACTGATAGCATTGCAGCTATACCCAATCATGGTAATGGCTTAGGGAGTCAACCCTGAGGAAAAATCAGGAGCTGACGAACCTAAGGCAGTTTGCAGCACCCAGTGCTACACCCTAGCAGAACCTGCCACGCCGTTGACCCCAAACTGTATCGGCACTGCCGTTCCTTTGGATACATCAGCTGCTTGTAGAGTGGGAACTTATGTGTAGGCGACATCGTTCCCACCACAGCTAATGCCCAGGCATTCATCTCATTCCCATGATATGATCCATTGTAGCTTCGCGACTTAAGGAAGTCATAGGTAGCAATTTAACTGATAGCCCGATAACCGATCGTTAGATAACTGGATTATGTCACACTGTACTGTAAATCATTTTAATATATACACTAATTATTAACTAAAGTGTACAAACTAGATCTAGAGTGAGAGCTGAGAAAATTAAGGTCTGGTCAGGGGTTGGTTACGAGTTTATGTATTCGTTAAGCCCCTTGAATCGCCATCTTGTTTTTTTGATCTCTCGATGTTTATACATAACAAGTTCAAAGTTGAAAACATTTCACAAAAAGATGTCTGGCATGAAACTAAATAAAAATAGACTTATGAATAGCAGACGATCTTTCGTGGTCCAACACGTCACGTTCACGAGCACACTAATCGGCAGGCATGTAAATTGATTGATTGAGCAGACGATTGAGTAGCAGACGTTAACATTGCAGTTGTTTTCGCGCCACATTTGGTTTTGTATTGTTCTGGACAGACGAGATGAAAGTAGCCGAGGCGAAGCTTTTTTCCACGTGGGGGTGGAGGAACGTGAGCATTTGTGAACATGCATTGTTTGGGTGAGTGGTTTAAAGTTTGTAAGTGAGTGTGGGGTGAGGGTGAATGTGAGGGTGAGTTTGTCGGTGGGAGCAGTAAGTTGGTTCTGTGCAGTTTAACTTCGACGTTATGCAGTTCAGTTTTAAAGTGACGTGTGCATTTTCATCTTTAATTCTCTGAGAATCAACTTTATTAGTATGTAGGCTTTGTGTATAGAATTCAAACAATACATTTAAAAAATAAAATAGTAGAAATGCTTTAAAATAAAATGAGTTTAAAAAATAAAGAAACAAACTAGTGGATCCGTTGTTTGATAATCAAAGCAGAGTGGGAGAAAGAACGTGTTCAAAGTGTGTACTAGACAGACAGACAGAGAGACGGAGTGACTTGATATAGTCTTTGGAATCAAAGTTATTTTGATTTGGCTTGAAAAGTAGGGTGCTCCAGCTTTACATTAGTTCTACATTGAGATTATATTACGTCTACAACGGTTTGAGAAATACAACACAAATACCATGGATTAACTTTAAGTTACCAATTAGAGTAACAAGCAAAATATAAAATCATTTAAAAAGAAAAGAAAGGGAAAGAACTCCGTTCTTTAAAACTATATCTACCACTAGTGTACGAGTCATTCCCCTTATTCGAAATCAAACAAAATAATTTATTACCAATAATTAATTAACTAATTGTGTATTTTTGTTTATTGATTTATGTTTAGTTAGGTAGAAAAACTACTTGTTAAAAGTATCAACTTGATCAAAAAATGCGTGGGGGAGAAATAGCGATAACAATTATTTAAGGAGACTAAACCCAACAATTTTAGCCATATCTGTAAATACTGAAATATTAGTTTCCATGGTTGCTATTAAAAAAAATAATGAATTAACAGTACACTACTACCTGGCTGTTTCATGTCTTCTCTATGGCAATAAATAGTTGTACAAAGTTTCAGCTTGATTCGACAATGGTGTGGGAAAAAATGACGTTTGCACACTTTTTAACCGATAGCAATATAGCTTGATAACAGACAGAGTGAATTCAGCCACTAATAATAGCAAGCTTGATTTTTCTTCCTAATGGAGCAATATTTGTTCCAAATTAGTTAGGATGATTGTTGAAACATCTTAAAATTCTCATTTAAGATTACATTGCATCGAACTGTAATACGCAGTCTGTATAAATCTATTTGTTGTTATTAATAGTGAAAGCTATTGGCTTCTGAATCGACGGGTTTCAGTTCCAATACTAATAAAGAGAATGTATAGTTGCTTTCTGTGAAAGATCCACTGTCTGGCAGTCTGGTTTCTTGCAGGCAGGCCACATCAATGTTTAGTCTGCTGAGTTCTCTGTCGATGATAGCTGTTTGACGCATGTCGGTGACGAGTTCAGGGTCAGTATTGAAGCCAGGACACATTGTCCGTATGTTCCAGCTTGCTTAACGCATTAATGTTGAGGGTTTTCTTTTGATTGTATTTGCAGGTGCGGGTGAGCAGCTTGCTTTTTTATTTTGTCTTAGCACCAAGCACCCAGTGGTGCGGCAAGCTGTGGCGGAATAGCACTTTATTGTCCGAGGGCTGCTCGGCTTAAGGCAGGCAGTAGCTGTCCAGTGAGGCTAAAAAGCCCCTTCTACCGTCAAGAGTGGTCCCTGGCGTTCCAGCTTACGCCAATCAGCTAGGAACTTATCACCGATAACTACCACTCTCCGTGTTTTTTCAAAGACATTACTGTCAGAGATGGAGTGACCTCTCCATTGCTGGGGGAAAGCCTGGGCGGTAAATTTGCGAGTGCTGGGCTGCCCACACGTCAGCACACGCCTCTCTTCCATACTGACCGGGTCCAAAGGGATGGCGAGCCATCACAATTTGGGGACAGGTGGCTGCAGGAGTTTGCCAGAGAGCAGTAGTCTTACTACTGTCCCCCCGCCTACGGGGCTCCAGGACCGGATTTTCTGTTAGGGTTTACTCCCTTAGCCTTAGACCTTACAGGGACACACACACAAGGCAGTGCGGCTATTGACCTATAGCTAGGGGTTTGGTTTGTGGGCAACAGGGCGTGTCCGCACGCCAACGGGCCATGCCTACCACACATATTGGGGCCAAACCTCCTCCGAGACCCTTGCAGTTTAGCCTGAGGCTTCGCAGCCTCAGTTTCCATCTGCCACCACGAGGAGGTACTGCATAGGACTTGCTGTGAAGAGGCTATGTACTGGCAAGAGAGACTTACAAAACTGCTCCCCTTTCACAGATGCTAGCCAGCGGTGGCAACAAGTCAAGCTACCACACTAGACGCTTCACACAGCCATTGGACAGACAATGGATCTCTTACAGAAAGCAACTATACATTCTACTGGCAAGGAAAACCAGAACAAAGCCCTAGAATACATGGCGTCGGCTTCGCAATAAGAAACAGTCTCGTCCCCTGCATCGCGATGTTTCCCATTGGCAATGAAAGAGTAGCACATGAAATTTGCATCACCGCAAGGCAAAGTTAATAAAATCTGTGCTTACTCACCAACCCTTGCTGCACCGGAAGAGGACAATGACAGATTCTTTCAAGCTCTAGAGTACGTAATTAAAAGTATTCCAAAATCCGAGCACCTCTATATAAATGGAGACTTTAATGCCCGTGTTGGTGATGGAAATGATGCATGGCCACAATGCTTGGGACCTCATGGTGTTGGCAAAATCAATGACAATGGCCAAAGGCTACTCGAGTTCTGTAGCTCTCATGAACTGTGTGTAACAAATACATTCTTCTCTTCCAAGGAACGCCATAAGGTCTCTTGGCAGCACCCACGCTCAGAAAGGTGGCACCAGCTTGGCCTCTGCATCATCCGAAGGATGGATCTGTAAAGTGTCATCCACACCCGTTCATACCATAGTGCGGACTGCAACTCAGACCATTCACTAGTGCTAAGCAAAATCAAACTACTTCTCAAGAAGGCTTATACTTCCACTCAACCCAGAACTAGGCGAATTAACGTCAACCATGTAGGTGACCCAGAGAAGTGTGCACTCTTTGGTGAGCTCCTGAACAGTTCAATTACCTCGTTAAGTGATGAAGAAGACATCTCTATCAGCTGGGAGAAATTAAGAGATGTAATCTACATTTCGGCAATCACCGCCTTTGGGCCTCAAAAACACAAAAATGTAGACTGGTTTGAGGCGAATCTAGCACATATGGAACCATGCATCGAGAAAAAGCGATCTGCACACCTCGCTCACAAGACAAAGCCAAGTCCAAGATCTTTTGAGGCCTTCAAAAGTGCTAATAAAGAGGCAAAACAAATGGCTAGAAAATGTGCTAACAACTTTTGGAGGGATAACTGCAACAGAATCCAAGACAGTCTCCACTCAGGAAATAGCAAAGCTCTATTTGATGGCATTAAAGCGGCCCTGGGTCCAACAGTGTCTAAGCCTGCCCCCCTTCTATCCAAATCAGGAGAAAAAATTGCAGATCAAACCAAGCAGCTAGAACGATGGACAGAACGCTACCTCGAAGTCTATGCCACACAGAATACAGTAGACAATGTCGCCCTGGCTTCTCTACCAGATCTTCCAGTATTGGAATGCCTAGATGAGCTTCCGAGCCTTAGTGACCTCAAAAAAGCAATTAACTGCATAAAAAATAGAAAATCTCCTGGGAGTGATGGTATCCCAGTGGAAGTAGTGAAAGTCAACGAATCACTCCTGCTCTCTGAACTCTATATTCTCCTCTGCCGCTGTTGGGAAACAGGTCATGTCCCACAGGACATGCGTGACGCAACTATAGTCACAATATACAAGAACAAAGGGGATCGGAGTGACTGCAACAATTACAGGGGTATCTCTCTCCTCAGTATAGTGGGCAAGATCTTTGCTAGAGTGGCACTATCCAGGCTGCAAGTGATAGCTTCTAGAGTCTACCCAGAGTCTCAGTGTGGATTCATGAGTGGTAGATCCACTATAGACATGATATCTTCTCTACGACTACTGCAGGAGAAATTCAGAGCGAGAGACAGACCCCTTTACATCGTTTTTGTTGATCTGACTAAAGCTTTTGACATGGTCAGCAGAAGTGGCCTTTTCAAACTCCTGAGGAAAATAGGTTGCTCTCCCAAACTGCTGAAGTTCATTGAGTGTTTTCACGAGGAAACTAAATGTACTGTCAAATTCAATGGAGCCCAATCAGCACCTTTTGAGGTTTGCAGTGGTGTCAAGCAGGGATGTGTGTTCGCACCTACTCTGTTTGGCATATTCTTCTCCTGTCTACTGCATTATGCGTACAACGACATAAACAAAGGTGTGTTTCTCCATACAAGATCCTCTGGAAAACTATTAATGTATCAAGGCTGCGGGCAAAAAACAATGTTAGGAAGCTACTCGTCAGGGAACTCCTGTATGCAGATGATGCAGCTATTGTGGCTGATTCTGATACTCAGTTACAGTCTCTGGTTGACAAACTATCTGCTGCTTGCCAGAAGTTCGGCTTATACATCAGTCAAAGCAAGACTAAGATACTTGTCCAAAACACAAACACTGCACCTCAAGTAAGCATTAATGGCCAACCACTAGAAATTGTTGATCACTTTTGTTACCTTGGCTCCATCATATCCAACAACACTCTACTGGATAAAGACATAAACAACAGGATAGCCAAGGCAATGGCCACCATGTCACGGCTGCAGAAAAGAGTCTGGGACAACATATTGCTGACTAGCAGTACTAAAGCCCTAGTCTACAGGACCTGTGTGCTGAGCACCTTGCTGTACGGAAGTGAAACATGGTCAACCTACTCATGGCAGGAAAAAAAGCTGAATGTGTTCCACCTTCGATGCCTAAGGCGGATCTTTAAAATAAGGTGGCAAGATAAGATAACCAATGAGGAAGTGCTACAAAGAGCAGGGTGCCTGGACATCCGCTGTTATCAGCAGCAGACGCCTTGGTTGGCTTGGCCAGGTTCGTAGAATGCCAGTAGGTCGACTTCCACAGGACATCCTGTATGGCGATCTAATAGAAGGCAGGAGAGCCGCTGGTCGCCCACTTTTATGTTATACGGATGTATGCAAACGCGACGTGAAGCTCTTTAAAATCGACACTGGCAACTGGGAAGAGGTGGCACTGGACATATCCTCATGGAGAGAAAGCATAAAGGAAGGGTCAAAGATTGCAGATGTCATACACAACAGAAGCAGAAAGACGGGTGAAATTGCAACCGCGCCTGATGATTATATATGCCCAACCTGCGATCGCAGCTGTGTATCAAGGATTGGCCTCTTTAGTCACACAAGAAGTTGTCTCTCGAGACGTAAAATGCCACAGAGACTAATAAAGACTAGGTCTTTAAACATTGAGAACTTTAGGACGCCCTGTATCAACTTAACTTAAATGGGTACCAGACATACAATGTGGATGTAAAGGAGGTTGATTGTTCAGCTGGCCACATGATGTTCTCTTTAGCCGTCAGCCATCGCAAAATCTACCCTACCTACCCTCAAAGATCGCTAATTCTGAAACAGTACCTTTAACATATATATATACTCTCAATAGCACATCACCTATTCTGATTGCTGTTTTGCTGTATTAACAATAATAATGGCTAGTGGTCCTCACAGTCAAAGAGAAATCCGTTTACTTCCCCATGCTGGCCGGATCACTAGCAGAAATCAATCTCTATACTTACAAACCTCGGACCACTGATCAAAATCAAAAGACCATTTGCGGCCGAGAAATCAATGGACAAGATCACCGTTAGTCTTTCCCTCCCCTCCCCTCCCTCCTCGCTCTCCTCTATCCAATTTTCCCTCTTTTCCTTGACTGATTCTGACCCAATCCCGCGATCCAGACGATAAGACACAGAAGTTAGATCGGTCTCCATCCGCCATTTTCCCGCTCTTTTTTTTCCCGTCACTTTTCATTGTGCCTGTTGTACTGCGGATGGAGTGGGGAGAGGTAAGAGGTCCAGGCATTGGCCAGAAGTGGCGGGAGAGGGCTCTTCAAAGCAGGTGAGGTGGCAGAATAAATAAAAAGGATATTACAGATAAATCCCAAATTTGTAAATGTTGTGTATACGTGGATATGTGTGAATGTGTGTGGATGTGTGTGAATGTGGGATGGGATAAAACAATACTTCCAACATTGTCCAAAGTCTATTGCAATAAATACTTTCAAACAATCATCTAAGGGGAAGAGGACTATATCTCTCAATACTGTAGGAATCGACCACCTGCGGACATTGGTTATCCTTGCCGCGATTATATCAAAATATGTAGGTCACAGCTCGGGCTGAGCAGCCCGAGAAATACTGCGTTCCTCACTAATCTTCGGACTCGAAGACAAGCCTTATTATTATTATTATTATTAATTTAAAGTTAAATAATTGTATTAAGTTTTGTTTAGGGGGGAGGGGTTTGGGGGGAATTATTTCTCCCCCCTAAATATATATATATGCGTGTGTACTTAACTTTTATTACATTCTGACCTTTCATTCTTTCAGAAGACGTTTGTTGTACCCTTGGCTAGGTTCTTCCTGGAGTTAGTGGGAAATTGTAGACTCCCGCTCTTGACAGCAAGGGGATCTGGGGAACCCCGCCGCCAAACACTATTTCCGGTAATGAAAGCCAACAAAATGTATATTTTGAGGTATTTACAATGCATTATCCTGCTATTAAAAAGTTTTATTTCAAAAACCTAATGTTTTACTGACTTAGACCCTCCCGCGCCGTTCGGTGCATTTGGCGGCAAGCTGTTTCCACAAAAATCTGTCACTGGCAATGTCTGAAGCCTCTTCCCACCTGCTCTGAAGACCTCCAAGAAAGTGTGGCGCCAAGATGTACTAGGATGTCATCTTAATATGCGTAATTTATTTTGTCGGAGAACATGTTCGCAAACCTGTCACCTTACTAAGGGGTCGACTCCCAGTTTAGCATAGGATTTCCTTGATTGAGACCCGGTCTCTATTACCGACTCCTAAAATCCGTATATATATATATATATATATATAAATATATATATACAGAGAGAGAGAGAGAGAGAGATTATTATGTAGGTAACTCCTATTCAAACTGTAAGGCAAGACGCCACGAATCTAGAAAAAAAAATCTATCTTTCTGCCTGAGAAAAATAGTATTTATATTTTTTTCAAGGTTTAGAAATAATGCAAAACCATTGGGCAGATTTTAAATAGAACGGGCTATTAATCACAGAACTATATATTCAGGCAAATCTATAAAATAAAGCCATCAACTCTTAGTTTCCATTGAGATAATGTTTCAAAAATCCTAGATCGAAATAATTTAAGTATATTCATTTTAATCATCTTATTTACATTTAAAGAGATTGATTACTTAGATCTTTTTTTTTATTAGATTACGTATCTAAATTATGCAAAATAATAAAACTGCTCTTAATTCAATGTTCAATTATTAGGTTTGTGTGTATGTGCGAGAGTACTGATCAGTGCGGAATAGAAATCTGTATATGTTGTATGAGTGTATGTTGCATTTTTAGTAGTGGTTCTTTTACATAAATTTGATATTTTCATCAATTCACAAACAGAAATGTATCTATCAAGTATTTTTTTATACGAACCGCTACAAAGCTTTCAGTCTTATAAATATTTAAAGTTTAAAATAATTTATAGGACACCATCGTTCTATGGAGATATGCGGGGGGAGGGGGGTTGTCGATCAGATACCAAAAAAAACTATCACTACAACCTAGTAGAGAAACCCTGGAAGGTATTTAAAATGTTACAAGTCATTATCAATTGATTGTATATATCTCAGCAATATATGTAAAAATACAGAAAGATTTGACCATGTCGCACTATCAGACCGAGATGTGGGTGCTTACAGCAAAAAAATAATAATAAATAAATATTTAAATAAATAATAAAAACAAATCCTTGAAAAGGTTGGACATATAGAGCAGAAATCTGGCTTTATCTTTCAAGAAAAAAAAATTCATTTGAATTTAGAAATTAATCTAATCTATGGGGTGTCGCAATATTAGTTATATTTTACTCGACATAATGGCTGAGACTTAGTTGAACTGAATGTCTGATAAATGGGTCACAATTTCTAAATAAACACAGAACTGATTTTTGGTGTGTGTATAGAGTATGTGAAATGTTTCTATCAATGCATTAGCAACAAGGAAAAAAACAACAACTTCTCTTCATAAATGTTTTGTTGTATTTAATTACAGACTACGTGTATTTCTTAGCAGACTCAGACACACACACATACACACACTAAAACGCGCACACACACACACACACACACACACAAAGCCTGTCTAGTTTCTAAATTCTAGTCTCTATTGATTTCACTCCTGAAAAAAAAATATTCGCCGAAGAAAGAAAACTAATTATGAACTTTTCTAAACGTCGACACGTCATTCAGAGATGAACTCACTTGGAACTTATAAATTTATGATGATTTCAAGACGTCGTCTGCTGGTAAGTAACACGAGAAAGCAGCAAACATTAAAACCTAAAAAGGTAAAAAAAAACCTATAGAAATAAAAATCAGCGACCTATATATTATCTAGACATTTAACCAAGAGATTATATAAACAATAAAATCTCCCTTCAACGCTTGAGAGAAAAAAAACTTAAAGCCAACACAATGACTGCTGCAGCCACAATGGAGGGATGGGAGGAGGAGCTCTTCCATATTCCTTTTACGTTCTAATCTATTTTAATATTTTAAAGCCAGTGAAGTTTTGTTTTTGTTTATGTCAAATAAACTGGTCATAAATAATCACTTTCGTCTTTCGGAACGGTGCTGACAAACAGATCGATCAAGAAAGTGCTCTAAAATATCATGTTTGGAGTTAAGTGGTTTGTAGACGAACAACAAACTAAAGCTAGTTCTGCACTGTAAGCTGACAACTGTTGAGGTCGAGGTGGCTGAGTGATACAGCTTTTTAATTCTTCACCTAGGGTTATCGGCTCGAATATCGTTGAAGACTGGAATTTTGAATAGCCCATCCATACAAAACAACCAACACTGCGAAACATTTTAATTTGGAGAAGACAGATTTGGAGAAAACAGATTTGGAGAAAACAGATTTGGAGAAGACAGATTTGGAGAAAACATTTGGAGAAAGCAGATTTAGAGTAGACAGATTTGGAGAAAGCAGATTTGGAGAAGACAGATTTGGAGAAAGCATATTTGGAGAAGACAGATTTGGAGAAGACATTTGGAGAAGACAGATTTGGAGAAAGCAGATGTAGAGTAGACAGATTTGGAGAAAACAGATTTGGAGAAAGCAGATTTAAAGTAGACAGATTGTGAGAAAACAGATTTGGAGAAGACTGATTTGGAGAAGACAGATTTGGAGAAGACAGATTTGGAGAAGACAGATTTGGAGAAGACAGATTTGGAGAAAACAGATTTGGAGAAAGCAGATTTAGAGTAGACAGATTTGGAGAAGACAGATTTGGAGAAGACAGCTTTGGAGCAGACAGATTTGGAGAAAGCGGATTTTGAGAAGACAGATTTTGAGAAGACAAATTTGGAGAAAACAGATTTGGAGAAGTCAGATTTGGAGAAGCCAGATTGTGAGAAAACAGATTTGGAGAAGACAGATTTGGAGAAGACAGATTTGGAGAAGACAGATTTGGAGAAGACATATTTGGAGAACACAGATTTGGAGAAGACAGATTTGGAGAAGACAGATTTGGAGAAGACAGATTAGGAGGAAGTGGCAGTGAACTCAAGTGAAATGAGGAGGAATGATGTGGTAAATTAAAAGTGTCTCTAGTGGTGATGTTGCCAGGGGTGATGAATTGTGTTATCCCCACCTGCCAAAACCAAAATACATTTCTCCTTTCAAACCTTAAAGTAGAGTTCCCTTTTCATACTTTGAGATCCACAAAGCAGATGATATAAAGGTCATCTGTTTCTGTGGCCCAGGGTTTACGAGGGTGTCATGTGGCCAGTTTCAAGACCAACTGTCTTTACTTTCCGCAACTAATGTTAGTTACCATTTAGAGCTGGGTGGACTCAGAGGGGCGCTAAAGGTCCCGAAATTAAATATTGCAGTCTTAACCATAATTCGAACCCAAGCCAAGAGCTTCTAAAGAGTGTTCTAGTATTTAATCAATGTCTACTTTTATATTATTTTTTAGTCCCATCAATAAGGTATTCATAACCACCACTACCCTTTTCCCAGTAACGCTAGTGTGTAAAATTATACTTTAAGGAGACATGAACAGACAGAACATAGTACATAGTCACGAAAACAACAAAATGGAGGCAGGATTTTAAAAAACAACGAATTAGTCCTAGAACAGGGGTGGGCAAATTACGACCCGCGGGCCACATGTGGCCCGTCGAAGTGTTTTATGCGGTCCGCCGACACCTACAGAAATCAGGTGTTCCAACAGTTTATACATATAAAAATGCAAATATTAAAAATAATATGTATATAAATTATTGAAACTGTCTCATTATAAAAAGTTTTAAGTAAACGAAGATTATGCTTATTGGCTATACATCAATACACTCAATTGACTCAATTCAAGACACAATCTCTGAGTGTTGGGTAGTCTTGGAACAAGAAGGCAAGTGTAACAGCTGATCAAGCTCGATCTTTGACTGAGAAAAAAAAATTATTTTTTTTTAAATATCCCAACCAAAGACTCTAAACAGGAGACTTTGCACAAAGTTGCATAAAATTTCAACGAAAGTTTGGACATAGCTTCATAGTAATTAAAGTTATTAGAGCTAGGAATATTCTCTAAAGGTAGTTCCAATTTATGAACAAAATAATCCAATGTATCCACTATCTTAGCATAGGAAAGGCAAATGAGAATATAAAATCTCAAGGAAGAAATTGTTATGTTCCTTGAAGGACATTGACTGTGGCTTTTGTTAACAATATTTCTTTTGAAGAGTGGACAGATTTCATGTTTTCTTATACTATTTTTTGCAATTGGTTGTTTGCATATGAAATGTAAATACATGTTAAATCTTTTCAAACAAGGCTTTCCCATTTCTACAAGTAAGCAAAAAAAAAAGTTTTTGTCATTTTCCTTTGCTGAAAGGTGAAACTATTTCTAGTGAATCGATTAAAAGTACAACACTTATTAAGATTCCTTAATTGTGCAATTTATAAGAGCAAATTTTAAGACGTCAAGAACCAGTTTCAATATAATGAGCTCACCATTTAGGGCAGAAGCTGATTCAGCTCCAGAGGACATAACTCCAAGCAAAGAGAAGTTCCAGTCAGTACTTCCACGGGAGTCTTATGGGTGCCAGAATCTGTATGTCAACACTTTTAAAAACATTGCTGTTGTTCACACTATTTGTGTACACATACATCTGTTCTTCTTCTTCTCAGTTCTCACTTTACATGTTGGAGGGTTCAGATCAGTAATCCTATATCTGAGATGAACCGCGCAATGGTTTCCAGATCAGGCAAGTTCTCCGAATAGTCTTTGAAGGGCTTTGGGGCCAGAGTCTTGTTCGGGTCTCTTGATTTAGTATGCCCCATTGAAGGATAAGGTCAGCATTTTCTGGTGATGCTCCTGAAGGGGAGGCTTAGCTCGTCCCGACATTTAACTTGCGGAACATATATTATCTCATTCAGTGATCGAGCATTTTTTATTTTTTTTTGTGTGTGTGGAAACTAAACAAGTATAATCACTGATAAATGTTGACTGACTAATTTGACAGCCGTCATAGGGGTAACAACTAGAAATATAGTTTCACAGCTCCGGAACATTATGCACGAGTGTAAATAGTAAAATACTGCACATAAAGTATAACTGTATATTTGTGGGGATATTGTGATATAAAAAGACAACAGCAATTTTAAAAAAAAAATGTAAAATTGGTTTCGAACGTTGCAATTTCTTGTAATTTTTCAACGTGGAGTGTGAAAAAAAAAGAAAGAAACGTGAATATAATACAGGGTAAATATGAATTAAAAGACATTCTACACAGTTGGCTAGCGTATCTTTTTAAGTTTTATATATATATACACATATATATATATATATATAAATATATATATATACATGTATATATATATATATATATATATATATATATATATATATATATATATATATATATATATATACATATTCGGCCCGCCATTCCCAATTAGTTTTTTTAATGCTGCCCTCCAAACAAAAAGGTTGCCCACCCCTGTCCTAGAATATGGAATAAGAAATGTGTCTTTATTTTTGTGTCTTTCTGAGTATTTATTAAGAAAACTATGCAGGTCGCCTAGTCATTTGAAACACTGTACTCTTCCTTGATTGTCAGAATCAAAGATGTTGCCATTACCTCTAGGTTGTGTCCTTGTAGATGTATATATGGTGCAGTGTTTTATGTATTCTTGTCACTTGACTGTATAGTCCTCTGACCTTAAGTTTCTCTAAGTTAAGTGATTTTGACAATGTTTTTACCCAAGTCAAATTTACTCAAAATCATTATAATGTTAAGTGCTTTGACGTCTGTTAATGAAACTGTGAAAGATCTGGACCATTTCAAACATAACGATGTAATGTAATTCGTTCCACAAGATTTTGCACAAATTTGAACCGAATCCCTGACCTATACATATTTTTTTAATTTTTGTTTTCACTTTCTGCTTTTATAGCAAAGTCTTCCTGGCGCTATTAATAACTTCAATCATTTTATACCTTAAAAACTCATTTCATTTTTCTACGCGGAAAGTCTTTCCCAATTAGACTCAAACAAATGTAAAATCAATTTTTGGACTTTTTCACAGAGTGTGTGCAGAAGCCACTTTCATCAATCTTTTTTTTTTCTTTTCTTTTTCAACAATTTTTTTTATATTTGTCTCTTTCTAGAGATTTCATCTACAATTCAGCTAAATTAATTAAAAGATTAATTTTAATAGCAATGAAAACGTAGGTGAATTTTTAAAAATCATTTCTCGATTTTCTCAAAGGGTGAAAGAATACTATTCAATACTACCTTTTTTTTCGGACAGCTGCATTGGGTGGGTCACCTCTCCAATATGGTGGATGACCGTTTACCAGAGGAGATTTTTTTGGGGGGGGGGGGGGGGGGGGAAGATGTAGTAACAGACATGAGCCCTGTAAGACTCAGATGTCAGTTCGCCCTCATTTGGCATAGGAAAAAGCTGCTACTGCGTGAGGCAATAGTTGTTGTTTTTTAAACAAAGCTGATATCAACTTCATGTGTTTGTCTGGTCAAAAGTTTGAACATGGTTTTTCTCCCATTTCTCATTCTCGGATCAAAATAAAACTTTGCACAATTATTAACTGAAGCTGACAAGACATGAATCAATAAAAAATTAACAAATTGTTTAATTAATTGTTGATGACATTGTATTCTTTGTGTCTTTTAAATAAGGAAAATACATTCTAATTAATGAGAGATATAGATATGTGGATATATCAGGTGTGACAAATTTGAATATGTAGGTTGCAATTGGGTCTTTGTGGTACCGTGATCATTGCCTTCTGCATTTATCCGTAATCTTGGACTTCAATATAATCTTCTAATTGATTTAATAATATTAGAACCTTTTTCGATTTGCTTGATTATTGTTTGTTTATCTCCTTTTTATATGTTTCTTCTATGAACTAAACGGATAATAGATTCCATGAGTTGGTTTAATTAAACAGTTGAAGGAGCATTCTCTTTTCATCGGTTTCTGCTCCTAGCTCGGAGTGGGTTATATGAGAAAGGAAAGAAATGTACCATCCTCTGTTACTTGTATATCTGAAGCCGTAATCATCTAAACCCCCCCCCCCATCAGAATGTCGCCTTCAATTAGGCCCATTGGGAGAGGCGGGGTGGGCCTGAAACTTGTTATTTCAGGTTGGATAATTCGCGGTACTTCGGCATTAATGAAATGTTCCCTCGACGACAAAAAAAAAAAAATGGAAGTGAGGCTTTACCTCGAACCCATTCTAGAAGGCTTACTAAGTGTGTAGGTAGGGTCTACCGTTCCGTCCCCCACACGGAATGCTGATGTCACTTCACAGTGTCTACGTTTACCTGGAGGTAACTAGACTTACCTTGCATTGAAACAATGGTATCAACCTGAAGCTAATTGCCTTTGACAAAGCTCGACGTCTTGATAAATGTAATAACATAATGTTATAATTTTAAATTGCAAGGTTGAATTAAATGTTAAATGCCGCTTCTTTTAGTGAATTTTCAAAAGCTGCAAAAATGAAAGTGAATTAGAGAGTTCGGCAGTAATTCTTGAAAGTTCATATTTTTAAATAAGTTTATATATGTGTGTGTGTGTGTGTGAACTTTCAAGAATTACTCCGAACTCTCTAATTCACTTTCATTTTAGCATGAAATCATGAAAAACTCCCAACTATCTAAGCCATTTACACAAATGTGTCAGGAAATATATATCTATATAATGCTTTGTTGGGTTCAAATTTCCTAACACGTTCTTGCAAATTGCTTAGATAGTTGGGAGTTTTACATGATTTCAAAATGAACCCATGACAGAACTTTATTAATTGAAAGTGAGTTTTAGCTTCGTTTTAGCGCTAGTTCAAACAGCTGTAGAAGAGTTATATTTGTTACAAATATCTATCTATCTATATCAATATATATATATAAATAATACTTTAAAAAAACAACAAAGATTGTTTAAGGTTAGAACCTCAAAAAATACTAACTTCTATCAATATTGTAAGATGTCTCTCCCTATTTGAATATAAAATAAAATTAAATTTATTACCACTAATTAATTTATTAATTTATTAATTGTTTGTTTTTAGCGGCCTCCGAAAGGGGAAAAGACGCTATTAGTTTTGTGTGGCCTGTCTGTCCGTCTGTCAGTCCGTCCGTCCGACCCGTTTAGATCTCAGAAACTAGAAGAAAAAATGAAAATCGAACATCATGATATTTTAGAGCATTCAAAGCTATGATGCAACAGCTTTTTTTATCTTTTCTTCAAGCGAAAAATCTAATTTTTTTAATCAATTATATTTATGCAAGCAGTTTTTTTTTTATTAAAAAACACCATTTTTAAAACTATTGACTATTGATAGTAAGATACACTGGGGGCTGTTTAGTAAGCGTAATCCACATATATCATCTTTGTAATACATTTATGCTAATGGTTTTAAATTTTATATCAAAAATATTACAATTGTATTGCTAAATTTTGTAAGTTTTGTCATACTAAATACTACATTTACAAAAAAAATGTTAACTTTTTTTTTAAAGATAAAAATATATTTACTATGCAAATAAGTTGGACATAATTTAAAACAACAATTAATAAGTAGTTTTTTTTCATATTATAGCGTGAATTAGAATCACAATAGACACGAAACACAAAACTAAAGGAATTTTTTTTTTATGAAATATTTTTTCTTGAGGCTTTGAATAAGAGATTGACCCTTTACAAAACAATTAGATACTCATTATAAGACATCAGTTAGGCCAGGTTCACATCTGACTTTACATTGACTTTCACCTTTCCCTTGGTCTGAGAACCTTTGAGGCACCACACAGGATCTATCAACCTTCTTTCTCCATTCTTCACTGTCATTTGCCTTTGATAGAATTTCATTATGATATTCTTTCTGAAAATATTGAAACGTTCTTTTTACCTGCCTGGGTGGACCACTTCTAATAGAATTTAATACCGATATTCTTTTGAAAATATTGAAACCTGCCATTTTACATGCCTGGGAGGACCACATCGGGAGACGATTTTGAGTTTATGTTTCCACACCAACTGTCTCCGTAACCTTGTTCTATTGGTTGACGTGTTTTCATCAACAAGAAATAATTGTGAAATGTTTTTAACTTCAATCGAGAATGGGAGGTGGCAGAAATAAAATATAAAGAGATTCCTGATAGACAGAATGAGTCAATATACGCTCTTTTAAAATGACTATGGAAACTAATGGAAGCTTTCCAGAATTGAGGTTGGTATTTGTAGTCATTCTTTTCTTCAACATAAAGAATTGGGTCAACTTTTATCTAAAACATTCAGCCAAGTCAAATATTTTTTGTGTAACAGGAGTTTATATACAAAGAAAAATACTGGTATAAATTCCATGTGCTTATTGTTTGCGATATAAAGATTTTATGAGTTACATAATAGCCAATATGGGAGTAAACGTCTGGTCTAAGTATGTCTTGCGGAATTTGAAGTTGGCACATTCTAGTGGTGAAGAAAAGGATTTTAAAGATATCTGTAATTTTAACTCTATAATATTTGAACGTATCCAGAGTTGTAGTCACTTGGATCTCTGCAGTCTTCATGTAGCAACGATGTAAGCTGTCCAGAGATGAGGTCATCTATCGCTGTCATTTTTTTAAAATTAAAATGTTAACAGAATTCTATAATGATTGGAACCTCATTAATGTATGAAAGGCGTGAACTCTGTATGGGTCACCCGCTTACCGCGCCTCTGCAAGCCTTCTGCAACAAGGTCTTGTTTTCATATATCCATTTCTCTACGACTAAGTTGTTTTATTTGTAATATATCTGTTATCATTATTGAAATCCAAATTAATAAATATTGAAATAGTACAAAAATATTAATAATAATTAAAGAAAATATGAAATATTGTAAATCAAATTATAGCGCAACTTTTATGCTTATAGCATGCTCAGAGCGCTTTGGTCCAATCTCAGTTGTGGACCTTGGGGGGGGGGGTGTATCTCGAAGAAGGTTTTCTGTGCTGCCTTTAGGCGCTCAGTAAACTCTACTCGAGTCAGGTGTCGAACCTCGAGCCCCTTTCATAGGTAGCCAAGTCAAGCCAAGTCCAAGCGTACTTAGCCTCTTGACCACGCCTTCCACTTATATTATTTTATACTCGTTATACTTTAATAACCCGAAGAGAATTGAGTCAATACGCTGTTTAATGTTGTAATCGTATCAGATACATTCAACGGTTTATGTTGTCTTGTGGACTATAAGTTTGTTGTTTAACCGGGCAACCCCTAATCACACGTTCACTTGATTTTGTACTAAAACTAAAAGCATTTATAGAAAGACGCAGAAATGAAATTGACCAAATTTATAAAAAGAAAAAAACACCTTGTAAATTGATTTGCATTTTGCAGTGTCGACAATCTAGGTCAACCATGTCATAGCATCTTCAACTCACCTTGTCTTAATTGACCCACTTGTCCACTTTTGAGCATTATCTCCACGTCTGCAACTGGAGTTACCTTCTCTTCAATTACCTATGAAACAAAACTACTAGTATGACATGGGTCGTGGATTTAGGCCAAGGTCACGCTGTGTGAGGCAGGCTAAGAGCACTAGTAAAGTGTTAACCAGAACGTCAAAGATCTTTGGTGATAATTGATATACTTGAAAAGTGCATAAAGACTACTTTTGTGTCAATATAAAAAGATGACTTATCGATCATAACTACAAGAAGGGAGCGTACTCGCTTCCACACAACCAAGAAAGTTCAAATATGTAAAAATACTTACGATTGGATAAAATGTCGTACGACCTCATTCTCAGACGTTTAGGACCTAAGTAGGAAAAAAACAATAACACAACAACTACAAACATATTAAAAAGTTTCTTTCTCGTCTGAATTGTCTACAAGATCATTAGGCAAATATTTGGTGTTTGTTGTTGTTGTTTGTTTTAAAACTTTTCTTTCTCACAACTTCCGGTTATGTCAGAAATGATTTTAGCCCCCAAGCGTGAAATGACAGTGTGTGTGTGTGTGGGTGGGTGGGGGTGTTTGAAAACAAGCGAACAATGAGGTGTTCATTAGGAAGGTGTTTCACCTCGTCGAAAGCTCCTGGGGGGAATCACAGCACAGACACGAGACTGATACAGGGGAAAGGGGGAGGGGGGGGGGGTTAAAGAGAATTAAATAGACATTAACAGGGCTCAAAGCTGGGGGAAAAAATAACTTCCATCCAAGCAAGGAAAGATATTCTCGGGCAATAAAAAAAAAGAAACTGACCTCATTTTAAAAATTCATTACAGCTATTGCCATAACATAATTATCCTTCTCTCTTAAACACTCTCTGTCTCTCTCTCTCATCCTCTCACTCTCTTTTGCCCCATCTCTCTCATTCTCTCTAAATATCTCTATTTCCTCTCTCTTTTTCTCACCCAGTCAGACCTGTCTCTCTCCATCTCCGTCTCTCTCTCTTTATCTATGTCTCTCTCTAACTCTTTGTCTCTCGCAATCTTTACCTTTCTCACTCTCTCTGTCTCTCTCTCTCTCTCTCTCTCTTTGTCTCTCACTTTCTCTCTACACCTAACCCACAACTTAGCGCCGCCTTATAACCCTGCATTGCACACTGTCATTAGGTGCGAGAGTATGCATGTGACACAGGACAGACACACGCGAAGATGAAGTCGTAGATGACCTCATTCACCAATCGTAAATAAAAAACATTGAGCCGCGTGTCTCCCTATCTCTTCTATACAACTTACGATCAAATTCACAATGGTTATCACGTGAGAGTTTTTTTTTGTTTTTTTTTATCAATATAATCACGTGACCGTTCGTTTTGGTGAATGAGGTCCAAAAGAATGTAAACATACAGTTTGAGATGGTATTACTGATGACCTTGAGTAATTGTTATTGAACTACTGTTGTTATATGATTAAACTAGCGTTGATATGCAATTTATTTTGATTGAAATGATTTAACATTCGGCTGTTGGATAAGTTACAGCGATATTCAATCTTGATAAGAAACATTTATTAAGTTATAACACATTGTGAAAGTGAGTCTCCATTTTGAAAACATTTTGCCTTGTGTCTGTAGTTCTCCTAAAGTTAGTTCCCCTTCCAGACCTTGTGGTCCATAGTAGGCTTACATGAAAGGGGGAATTATTAAAGCGCCTTGGCTGGCTGACCCCAGGAGCGAAGACATGATGAGATATTGAGAGAGTGAGAGACGGATAGAGAAAGGAAGAGGGAGAGAGAGGGGGGAGAGAGATTAAGATGAAGAAAAGAAAGAGAGAAACAAAGAAACAGAAAAAGATAGAACGAGAGAGTGAAAGAGACTGAGAGTTGAAGTGTAACAGAGTAAGAGAGAAAGAGGAGGAGACAGAGAAAGAAAAAAAGAAACTATGTAAGAGATGTGGTAAGATAGAGAGAGAGAGAGAGACAGGGAGAGAGTGAGAAAGAGAATGAGGTAAAGAAAGAGAGATGGCCTATGGATGTATCAAGAAACAAAAACAACTTGAAAAGAAGCAAACAGGAATTTGTTGTTCCCTTCTTGTTCATACATTAACTTCACGTTTTTACCAAACTCCCTGGGGAAACGTTTTTACCAAACTCCCTGGGGAAACGTTTTTACTGCGAACTTTTTGTGTGTCTGCTTGTTGGTCGTTCCAATCTCCAAAGCTTGAAACAATAAAGAACATCCGATCGCTCGCTCGCATTTATCTTGCTAAAGCTAGGTGCACATTATGTTCTTTTTCATGTCACATATACACATTGTATGCAAACATGTAGACTCTAAAGATAATTCAACATTAGAAAGGCAGTTCTTGTTTGGAACTTTTGTTTTATCAATGGACATCTGTTCCAACAACAGGAACTTGTCCACTGCTCAAAATGCGTTAGGAAAGAAAATATTGTTTTTTTGTTTAGAATGTAAGACCTCATGGAATAAACCCTTTGGATATATAACAAAGGGATTCGAGTTTGAACCCCGATGTAGACCAAGAATATATTATTGGAATTCGACTCGAGTTGATTTGCTTGATGAGCGCTAAATAGCAGCACTGAAACCTTCTCCCATAATACTCACAGCACGGCGACCTTCTACTTGCATATAAAACATGGCCAGAGCACACAGAGACATACGAATTTAAAAGACCTAATCGTAGTCTTTATTAGCATTTGGTTACATAGAGATCACAATGGTATTTGACATTCACGTGTGGTTCTGCTTTAAAAATAATGCTGCTTGCATATTACACGGCTTTGACAGAACGTCAAAGAAAGTACGGCTAAAGATGGGGAAAAAAGGGTATGGGACCTTCCACGTTACGCCATGATGATAAAATGGACGAACGGCACAGCATATTGTCACAGAACTCATCATTATGTGGTCAACACACTCAAAGCATGCTTGCATACTAGACGGTTGTCAGTGGTACTGCCACGTGACATGAACTAATCACAAAGCAGTATTTTGTGAACTATTCATGTTACAAATCACAAAATAATAAATTCACAACCAAAATATATAAAATTCTTTTGAAAAAGCTTGTATAAGGAAAAGCTCCGCAAAATCACTGCCACATCTTTCAAAACTGACAGATGTATCTCACCTTTTGATATATATGAACAAATATAAATTAGCTCTAATAACAAATCGATGTTTTCTCTAGATACGACTCTCAAGAAAAAAAACAGCAACGATTCGTCCGATTATTGAACCTGCAGGTGCTAACACTAAATTCGTATCCAATGATCTCATCAACAGGTGTACACTTAGTTTAGTAATGTGTACACTTGGTTTGGTAATGTGTACACTTGGTTTGGTAATGTGTACACTTGGTTTGGTAATGTGTACACTTGGTTTGGTAATGTGTACACTTGGTTTGGTAATGTGTACACTTGGTTTGGTAATGTGTACACCTGGTTTGGTAATGTGTACACTTGGTTTGGTAATGTGTACACTTGGTTTGGTAATGTGTACACTTGGTTTGGTAATGTGTACACTTGGTTTGGTAATGTGTACACTTGGTTTGGTAATGTGTACACTTGGTTTGGTAATGTGTACACTTGGTTTGGTAATGTGTACACTTGGTTTGGTAATGTGTACACTTGGTTTGGTAATGTGTACACTTGGTTTGGTAATGTGTACACTTGGTTTGGTAATGTGTACACTTGGTTTGGTAATGTGTACACTTGGTTTGGTAATGTGTACACTTGGTTTGGTAATGTGTACACTTGGTTTGGTAATGTGTACACTTGGTTTGGTTATGTGTACACATGGTTTGGTAATGTGTACACTTGGTTTGGTAATGTGTACACTTGGTTTGGTAATGTGTACACCTGGTTTGGTAATGTGTACACTTGGTTTGGTAATGTGTACACTTGGTTTGGTAATGTGTACACTTGGTTTGGTAATGTGTACACCTGGTTTGGTAATGTGTACACTTGGTTTGGTAATGTGTACACTTGGTTTGGTAATGTGTACACTTGGTTTTGTAATGTGTACACTTGGTTTGGTAATGTGTACACCTGGTTTGGTAATGTGTACACCTGGTTTGGTAATGTGTACACTTGGTTTGGTAATGTGTACACTTGGTTTGGTAATGTGTACACCTGGTTTGGTAATGTGTACACTTGGTTTGGTAATGTGTACACTTGGTTTGGTAATGTGTACACTTGGTTTGGTAATGTGTACACTTGGTTTGGTAATGTGTACACTTGGTTTGGTAATGTGTACACCTGGTTCGGTAATGTGTACACCTGGTTTGGTAATGTGTACACCTGGTTTGGTAATGTGTACACCTGGTTTGGTAATGTGTACACTTGGTTTGGTAATGTTTACACTTGGTTTGGTAATGTGTACACCTGGTTTGGTAATGTGTACACCTGGTTTGGTAATGTGTACACTTGGTTTGGTAATGTGTACACTTGGTTTGGTAATGTGTACACTTGGTTTGGTAATGTGTACACCTGGTTTGGTAATGTGTACACTTGGTTTGGTAATGTGTACACCTGGTTTGGTAATGTGTACACTTGGTTTGGTAATGTGTACACTTGGTTTGGTAATGTGTACACTTGGTTTGGTAATGTGTACACTTGGTTAGGTAATGTGTACACTTGGTTTGGTAATGTGTACACTTGGTTTGGTAATGTGTACACTTGGTTTGGTAATGTGTACACTTGGTTTGGTAATGTGTACAAAGACTGCACTAGTACGTATGTTTGGATTTCTTAGAGAAAACTTGTCATGGAATATACAACTAGACTTGTTTTGATCAATACCTGACTTGAAAAGGGAGTGGCGCTTATAATTTCACTCTAATCCCTACCCGAACCCCCCATGGCTTTCACTACCTGCCGTAAAACTTTCACAGACATTTTATCACTTTTTATAGGACAAGTTCTGTGCTTCAAAGTCATGACGTCATGGCGTAAAAAAAATAGAAAAGGAACGCTATTTAAACTGATTCTCTTTCTCTCTCTCTCACACACACACACACTCTGTTTTCCCCACTGCTCTTTTTTTTTCGCCCCCTTTCTCTCTCTTTCTCTCTCTTTCTCTCTCTTTCTCTCTCTTTCTCTCTCTTTCTCTCTCTTTCTCTCTCTTTCTTTTGATTTCTTTTTTACTCTATTTCTCTCATTTTTCTTTTTTTTTGTTTTCTCTTGTATACTTTACTCTTTCTCTCTTTATTTCTCTCCCTTTCTCTCTATCTTTCTAACTTTTTCTACCTCCATTATATTGTATACTTAATCCATGTTACATTTTTTTCCCACACCTTCTGACCACTGGCAGATACAGGGTAGGGGAGGCGGTAGGGGCCATCGCCCCCTACACCCGAAGGGTGTATCATGTTTTCATGTAATCATGTTATTAATATATACTAATTATTTATATTTCAACCTATTTTTAGATTAATTCGCCCCCCTCTAGTTTGTTGGCCTATTCGGTAAGGTCGGGAGGGGGCGGTGGCATCAATCCCGCACCCTCCACCCTATTTTTTTTGTGGAAATCACAGCTTGCTAACAGAATCAATTAAATATCTATATGATTAAAACTTGTTATTGATATTTTAACCCATCTTTATGTTATGTCGTTCCCCTGTTGGCCGATTGGATGAGGGGGGAGGGGGACAAAACAATACTTGTTCTTTTGTATTATAGTTAAGAAATCACAAAATGTAAAAAAAAAGTTGACACTAATACAATTTTTAAATGCTTTAAAATAAATTCTTATATCGAGTCTCCCCACCCCTATTCTTTAATGCCAAATGCAATCATTACCAGAAATAATAAAAAGGAGCGAGGATTAATCGTTTTTATTCTATCGCCCCCTTCCCTTTCCAGGCGAAAACATGATGTTTTAAAACAGAATAATTAAATATCGCGACAGATTTTATTTAATTTCACATGAATTGATCATAATTTTTTAAAGAAAGTATTTGCTTTAGAAAAGTTAGTATTCAAACGAAATTTTTCAGTATAAGATTAACGATTGAGATGAGCTGTAAACCCAGACAATGTATCCCTAGTCGCCTTTTTACAACTTTTAGTGAATCTGATATTTTTCTAGTTCAAAAGTTTGGGAACATAACTCACAATTTATATTTGAATCCAAAAATGCTAAAGAAAATTAGAGTAGAATCCCCACTTCCGAAATATTATGTTTAGAGCTTTGAATTATAGTTCTGTAACAAAACAAAGTTACAAACATGCCTTTTGAACAAAATGTATCACTTACAAATGAGCATTTTAAAAAAATATTATTTATCGAATACTTTTTTTTTCGGCGGCGTTCCTCAAAGCCTTAATCTAAATATGTGGGGTATCTTATCTTTTTAAGGAACACATCTGTTTTATTTGCAATGTATTAAGGGCCTAAAAATTCATATTAGAATATTTTTCAAGTAAAGCATTATTCAAAAAGTCCTTTTATAATAGGTTGAATAATGAGCTTTAGGTCAGTGAAGAATGCAAGAAAACGCTTTTGGCTTCGGAGCTTTGCCCCGAACTCCACTGGAAGATTTTACTTGTAAAATTTCCGAAACTGGTCAGCCAATTTTTTTTCTCGACCCAATCCCACAGTAGGCTACATGTCATCTAGAGCTAAAGTCTCGCAAAACTATCAATTATATAGTATGTATATAATATTTCAGTTTATACAGACGCAGTTAACGAATACGACTTGACTTTGATTAAACCGTTTTGGCTCTCAGTGGAGCATAGGGCAAAACAGCACTTCTCCATCAGACTCTGTTCTGGGCGATTCCCCTTAGCTTTCTCAATGTCTAGCCTGCTTTCTTCGCTTCATGTTCTAATGATCATCTCCAAGTAGCCGGCCTTTCCCTTTGGGTTCAGTCTAGAGATTATATTGAACTTATTGTACTAATTTACGCTTAAGGAACTATTTTACTTCTCAAAAGAGAATCTATTCTCTTTGCAACTTCTTGTGTGATTAAAGAGATCAATCCTTGATACACAGCTGCGGTCACAGGTTGGACATCTGCAATCACACGGCACTGCAGCACTTTCACCCTTCTTTCTACTGTACTGCTGTGTATGGCATCTACAATCATTGGCCCTTTCTTTATGCTCGCTCTCCATGTGGATGTACCCAACTGTTAGTGTCGATTTTAAAGCGCTTCATGCCTTGTTTGCATACGTCATTAAAGACATAAAAAAACTAGCAGATAACATGGCAGACTCTGACAAAAAAAATTGCAAGAATGAAAATAAATATTTCCAGTGCTTTTACCCGCTTTTTACCGTTCGTTTACTAGGTCATAAAGTCACATTTAAGACCTCCAGTCGTCCCAACATCCTATTGATTCAACTCTACACGACCTTTGACCCCGATGTCGACAACAGAACGAATACAAATCGAAAACAAAAAAAAACATAGTTGCTGCATCTTTCTAACACGTTAAAGACGCGCTCCACAAACTTAGCTGCCGAGTCTTTTGTCATTCTTTACCCTCTTCAATCCATAAACGTAGCCCAGAATTAACGATTTCGACTGGAAATCTTTAAAAAGTCTGGCACACTCATGTAAAACCTAATAAATCAAAGTTTTGTCTGTCCAGTTTGGCTACCGAAATGTCGGCGAGAAGAGAGACGTTGCTGTCGGGTGATCCAAAAAGGCCGAAATAGAGAACGGCAAATATGAGAGCCCGTCAGTAGAAACTCATAAATCAGGTATCCAATCAAAACGTTTCTTTTCACTTGCTGCTGAGGTTATTGCAGGCAGTCAGCCAATCACATCGCCCGGCTCTTTTTATTAGACATATCATTCGGGGCCGCGTGACGTCACATAAGTCAAAGAGTTCCCACTTTACTGGTGAAGGTGGTCAAATGAAAAAAAAAAACACTTAAAGAGGGAGAGACCAAGGCATGTGTAGACGGCCCGCTGTGAGGCTATCGAGTCCAGGGGTGGTGAAGCTATGTGTCTGACACATGAATCAAGAGATGTTAGGCTACCCAGTCCAGGGATGGTGAATTTGTGTGTCTGACACATGAATCAAGATGTTAGGCTATCAAGTCCAGCGATGGTGAAGCTGTGTGTCAGACACACGGATCAAGATTTGAGGGTTTCGAGTCCAGGGATGTTGAAGTGTGTCTGACACATTGACCAAGATTAGGTTCAGTGAAATTTGAATGAGACTTTTCTTTTATCTCGGTATTTGGCAACTGGAACTCGGGAACCAAGGTGGTCAAGGAATTAGAAATGGAATTCTGAAGATTTTAACCAGCAATTAAAATATAAGTTTTAACTAAATACATTTTAAGAGCTGCATGGCACAGTATACATGTTTCATGTGTTATTGCAAATGATTTTGAATTTTTTTTTTGGTTTGTTATGTGTTGTTACAAAGAAATGTTTTAAGTCTGTATATGAGACTTGGAAATAATTTAAAGCCGCTTCACTTACTATTATTATATTACTATTGTATCACGCTTAAGTGAAATGGAAGCTAATCCATCAGACAACATTTTCTAATACTAGACCGCATTCTATTTTATAATCATACTAGCCAGGCAATACCCGTAGCCCTGAACAAATGTATTGGATTTAGATCTATGTCAAACATGGCGAATGTTCCATTAAATGTCTTGTTATTTTACCAAGAAAATAAAATGTGCATTGTGAAAATAGGTTTACCCGATTTGTTAAAAAGTTTCTTTCTTTAATAGAGATGAATGTTTTTTGTTTTTTTTTTAATTTTAGGGCCCTATAGCTTGTCCACAGCCTTTCATTTAACAGACCTCACCCTATTGCTTGTTCGCAGCCTTTCATTTAACAGACCTCACCCTATGGCTTGTCCACAGCCTTTCATTTCACCATATGGCTTGTCCACAGCCATTCATTTAACAGACCTCACCCTATGGCTTGTCCACAGCCTTTCATTTCACCATATGGCTTGTCTACAGCCTTTCATTTAACAGACCTCACCGTATGGCTTGTCCGCAGCCTTTTCATTTAACAGAACTCACACTATTGCTTGTCCACAGCCATTCATTTAACATACCTCACCATATGGCTTGTCCACAACCTTTCATTTCCCCATATGGCTTGTCCACAGCCTTTCATTTAACAGACCTCACCCTATGGCTTGTTCACAGCCTTTCATTTCACCATATGGCTTGTCCACAGCCTTTCATTTAACAGACCTCACTCTATGGCTTGTCCACAGCCTTTCATTTAACAGACCTCACCGTATGGCTTGTCCGCAGCCTTTTCATTTAACAGAACTCACCCTATTGCTTGTCCACAGCCATTCATTTAACATACCTCACCCTATGGCTTGTCCACAGCCTTTCATTTAACAGACCTCACCCTATGGCTTGTCCACAGCCTTTCATTTCACCATATGGCTTGTCCACAGCCTTTCATTTAACAGACCTCACCCTATGGCTTGTCCACAGCCTTTCATTTCACCATATGGCTTGTCCACAGCCTTTCATTTAACAGACCTCACCCTATGGCTTGTCCACAGCCTTTCATTTCACCATATGGCTTGTCCACAGCCTTTCATTTAACAGACCTCACCCTATGGCTTGTCCACAGCCTTTCATTTCACCATATGGCTTGTCCACAGCCTTTCATTTAACAGACCTCACCGTTGCCGTCTACTTTGCGATTTTTGTGCCTAAAAAAAAAGATTAAAGAAATATAACCCCCACCTCCCCCTGCCAAGAGTAGAATATGTATTTGCACAATATTACTGCCTGTAATAAAATGATACATTGATTTTCAACTATAATCCTAGCTATTGAATCACTTTGATGGTAGTCATTGAAAAACAAAAAGCTCCCCTCCAGCTGCCTTACCCTTTTCCCAAGTCTTAAAACCTTCTCAGAAATTCCAAAGTCTAAGCTCCAATTGGAGTGTCGATAAAGCGATGACGTCATCATGACTGGTGTGTACTACTTTAACGTCATCCCTTCCCCTGCTAGAGAAGTTCCGTCATCTCGTATTCTCTCCCCTGAGGGGAAAATGTTCAAAAATAAAATTGCAGAACTCGAGATCCATGCAATTTGATCCAAACCTAAAATAGGTTTATAAAGTGTTTTTTTTTAATCAAGTACTCACTTTGAGTGCATCATGACACTTAATGCAAATGTCATATAGCTTCCCGTTTCAGACCTTGTGGTCTATAGGGCAGATCTGTTTCTGTTGCCTACGGATTAACGAGGGTGTCATGTGGCCAGCACAACGACAAACCACCTTTACTTTTCCCAAACTAATGTCTAGTTAGAGCTGGGTGGACACAGAGGCGCCCAAAGATCCTGAAATGAAAATCACCAGGATTCGTGCCAGGGACCTCCGGTACAGAAGCCAAGCGCTCTACCGCTCAGCCAGCGCGTCATATACTTTAATAATAACAAAAGTGAATGTTTAAACTTCGAGTTACACACAAACCCTACGTACTGCTTTCTCAAGAAATACGATACGATACTTTAAATACAAAAGTGACACTAAGGACTGAAACAAAGAATGATGCATAGATATTACATACATAAAGGCAACATTAGGGACCAACCATTTTACGAGAGAAAATGATGAATGAAATATAGCGAAGGGACTGACCTGACCGGGACAGTTGTCCAATGTGTTCTATAGAGAGATTATAATAATAAGGTTTGTCTTCGAATCCGAAGATTAATAAGGAATGCAGTATTCCCCGTGGCTACGCAGCACCAGCTGTCACATACCTATTTTGGCACATCCAGGGCAAGCATAACCATTGTCCACCAGTAGTTAATTAAGATTTTCTTTTCTCCGCCTACGTCTGTCCTCGGCTGTCTCGTTCTGAAGCAACCAGGTGCTCTCTTCTATGTCAGTTATAATAGTACCATTGTCCTGCCACCTTTACATATGTAAATATATATATTGTTACGAATCTCCCTATCCAGGCTCGCTGCAAATTGCACCAAACGACACCACCAACTTAAAGAACTTGACAACTCAGGGCTCCAAAGTAACGTAACACTTTAATGGTTGAATAAATAACAGCCAATACTGTACAATTGGCAACACGTACACTGTACAAATATCTCTCCGATAACACCATTCCGCCGTATCAACTCTTGCACTGGCCTCTCCGTCTCGTTCTTGGCTTGCACTGGGTTCAACAGTTCAGGACTGACTTCACACACTAGGCTCGTTGTGTCGGACTCGATCACAGACCAAGATCAAGAAGCCGTTCGTCTCAACTGTACTTGATAGTACTCCGCACTGAACCGTCGTAATGCTCCGTACAGAACCACACCGCTGAACTGTGCTGTAGTCAACCGTGTTCTGAACTCTTGTCGTGAACCTCCTTTCGTGAACCTTGCTGTATTGAGCCCTTTTTCTCGACCCTCTTGACTGCGACACCTCCGCTCTTATATAGGGTCCCTGCTGGCCTTCTCGAACCGGACAGAACGCCGCTCGACGTTTCTAGGTGGTCAGATGACTACAACTCTCGTGACGCTTCTGAGCTCTGTTCACTATCCTTCCCGAACCGCCGTGTTGATACTCGTCTCGGCTGACCATCGTAACTCGTCACGGTTGACCGCTCGTCTAGCGCTGGCCTGGGGCGATTTGCGTCGACTGACTACACTCACACCACTACCCCCATCTGTGCCACCACCAAGTTTATAACACTATTAATCATTTGAAAATTGCAAGTACTAGTTTGGTTTCTTGAATCCACACTCTAGCATGCATTCCTTTATTAATAACATTAACAATAAAAGCATTCAAAAAAACAAGGACAGCGATTTCCTCCAAAGCTTCAATGGGAATTGTTTTTATTGCTCTTGTCGTTATCCCTTGTACTATTTTTTCTACCTTGTCGATTCTATTACGAAAAATCGACGGTTTAATTGTCATTTTATTTATTTATTTTGGAAATATAATCAGACAAACAACAGAAACACATTAGCGACTCTCTCCGAGGAGGGTCGCTAAAAATAACTCAATTTATAGTAAGTCATATTTCTAAGAGTGTTTTACCATTAAGTGTTGTATTTTTTATTTAAGATTATAACAAATCACTCGGTCGGTCTGTCTATCTGTCTGTATGCTAAAATGTTTTTACACATTTTTTCAGCCACACCCATTCTCGAACCAAACAATTATTTATTGTACCTAACAAAACATGAATTAATTAAAATATTAACCTATAAGTCAATTAATTGTTGGTAATAATCATTTTGTTTTATATCGATTAAGGGGAAAACCTCTACATTATTGAGAGATATATTGTAAATGCGGCATTCTTTTCCTTAAAGACATGTTCGCCGGATGTAGGACAAGCGCATCCCGAAAGTTATCCTCTATGGTCAACTTGCGACTGGCACAAGAAAAACTGGTCGTCCCTACCTCCGTTACATAGATGTTATAAACGTGACCTCAAATCAGTGAACATCAATACTGACCATTGGGAAGACACAGCTCTACACCGCAACAGATGGAGAGAAACAGTGACCAATAAAGCTATGGAGAGCGAAAGAACATGGGCCTCAGCTCAGGAAGAAAAACGCACAATCCGAAAAAACGGCCAGCTCCTCTACCACCGAAGCAAAAGCCACCTTAACCCGCGCTATCTGTGGACTGGAGTGTCTCTCCAAAATAAGGCTCCACAGCCACATGAGGAAGTGTGCACTGAGATGAACCATAGTCGTTCTACGACTGAAGGAGGCCAATGGATATATATCCAATTGCTAGATTAAATTTCTACCAGATGAGAGTAACTTCATTTTCAATACCATTTTAAGATTATGGTTACTTCTTTTTTATCTTCTTTTTTTTATTCTTTTCTAATGATGACACAACATTTTGTTGACACACTACAAGGACAACATTTTGTTGACACACTACAAGGACAACATTTTGTTGACACACTACAAGGACAAAGACCCCCATGTTAGTCCCAAATGAGTGTTTTACACTATTTCAAAGTATCTATCTCTTTGGCTCGGATACAAGCTATTTAGAATCACAACTGTTGAGACAGTTTGCTACTTATCTAACAATTGAAAGTCAATTAAAATATCAGACATTTGTTTAAACATTCACTTCCCTAAAGATACGTGGCATACAAAAACAACACATTTTTTTTTCCTTTTCATTTTTCTTTTTAAAGCAGGGATGGGGAACCTTTTTGTACGAGGGCCGCATTAACAAAATTTTGGGAATGGGGGGCCGTATATATATATATGTACTTACAACTTAGACAAATACGCTAGCTAACTGTATAATGTCTTTTAATTGATATTTATACTGTAGTATACATTCACTTTTCCTTTTTTTCACACTCCAAATTGAGGAATTACTAGACTTAGCAATTTCTGAAACCAATTTAACGATTTTTTGTTTAATTTGCTATTGTCTTTTCCTATCACAACATTTCACCACAAATGTACAGTTGTACTTAATGTGAAGTATTTAACTATTTACACTCGTGCGTAATGTTCCTGAATTATGGAACTAGCTTTCTAGTTGTTATACTTGTGACTGCTGTCATTCACCATCGACCTGTGATTACACTTGTTTATTTTCCACAAGAAAATTACTTGTTCACAAATGTATGTGTACCAAAATAATGTTAAAGCTTAGCAGCAAAGTTTTAAAGTGTGGAAATACAGCTTCTGGCACCCACTAAGCTACCGCGGAAGTACTGACTTGAACTTCTCTTACAGGTTATAATTTGCATGGCGTTATGTCCTCTGGCGCTGAATCCTGCACTAAATGGGGGGAGCTGGTGGTATGGGACACTGGTTATTTTACGTCACAAAATTTGCCTTTATAAATTCCATCATTAAGGAATCCAAATAAGTCTGGTACTAGTAACCATTTCTTTAGAAATAGTTTCACCTTTCAACAGAGGAAAATGACAAAGCCTGTTTCCACCTGCTGGCCTGGAGAAATCGGAAAGTCTTGTTTGAAAAGTTAAAGTCTCAGTTAAAGATCGAGCTCCATCAGTTGTTACACTTGCCATCTTGTTTCAATCATACCCAACACTCAACACAGTTCTTCAAAGCATTAAATAATTACTGGCCTGAGACTATGTGAGAGAGTTTCAATAATTTATATGGAAATTTAGAATTATTTTTAATAGATTAGCATTTTTATATGTATATACATTGGGCACACATGATTTCTGTAGGTATTCGCGGCCGCTTAAAACACTTCGGCGGGCCGCGGTTCTTAATTTGCCTGCTACTGTTTTAAAGGATACCTCAGAATTGCGCTATTCAATTTTAGCTTTATCATCCTAGGAAACCTTGGGCTTCTTTTCTTTGCCTTTTTGGGGGGGGGGGGGGGGGAAAGAATATCTAACGGCAATAGAGTGTAAATATTTACAGCAATAAAAAATTATTTTTTTTAGTTTTAAAAGAGCTAAAGTAGTATATGCATATCTAAATCTAAAATTTAATAAAAATGTGTTTGTATACTATAATTTGATTCTCATAGGAATTGTTTCCAGAACAAAATCAAAAAAGTTTATTGGAATACGTTCACACAGTGAAGTCACTAGGGGGGTGGTGGTGCAAGGGGTGTGGGGTGACTGGGCGATATACCCGAGTAGAAAAAAAACATTTAAGAGTTGAAAGTAGCAAGACAGAAGAGAGAAAGCGAAAGTGAATGAATGACGTCAAGATGGAAACCTGGCTAAACATTGGACACAGAATCCTTGACTTCACAAAGTTTCTAGCCAAGCAGCAATCTGGCATTTTGTGGTCAAATAGAAGACAAGCAGAAAAGAACGTACAAATAAAAACAATGAAAACATGGAAAGATGGAAAGATGGAGTAAAATATCAAAGTTTAAATAGAGAAACAAAACTGGGTTCTATCTACTTATCAGACTGTAGGGTTCTATTGGCATCCATCCATCCATCCCAGTGGCGCTACAGCCCATGGATGGCTCTGTCCTGATTCAACACATCCTTCCATTCAGATCTCTCCTGGGCCTTTCGTCTCCACGCCCTAACCCCAAGCTGCTTCAGATCTGCTTCCACATCGTGAATCCATCGCATTCGGGGTTTACCTTTGGGTCGCCTACCTTTTGGTTTTTGCCTGATTTTCGCTCCTCTGTTATCTGACATTCTTTCAAGGTGACCTGCCCAACGTAGTCTGCTCTTTTTTATTTCCGTAACTATTGGTGGGTCTTCCTACAATGGATATATCTCATGGTTAGTGCGTGTCCTCCACCCTGTTTCATCCGGTATGGCACCATAGATTTTCCTAAGAATTTTTCTTTCTCAAGTATTAAGTAAATTTTCAGATGTTTTAGTCAGTGTCCAGGTCTCACTTCCATACATTGCTGCTGGTCTTACTATTGGCAGGTTTATTTAAAATGTAGGAGATCTTTTCCCCCTCCCCTTGTATTTGCTTGTCGGGCCATCCATTATTCATGAGTTTATGCACGACAAAAATTCGAAACATTTCCAATCCACTATTTATTGAGCAAATTTTATGTGTGTGTGTTGGTTTGTTTCTTATCCTAATTTTTAAAACTAAATCATTTTCTTAACCAAAGTCTCAAAACAAGAAATGCCAAATATTACACAAACTCGTGGGCGGCCCCAGTGGGCCAATCATGCTCATATACTATATTGAACTTTCCACAAGGAGGTCTTCGATGTGCGAGTACTAACACTACCTGAAAACTTTGGAATGCTCGTTTCTCACGCTGTGTATACGGAGGGTGTCATCAATGAGGGAAAGGTACGTATGCTGGAAAGCCTTAATTAGTTTCAATGACCGATAAACAAAACTGAAACCTGCAATCATATTGTGGAGTTATCTCATAAAGTATCTTTGGTTGTAGGTAAATGAATAAATAACACGCCAATGTATATAAAGACTTGTTCATTTGATTACTGATAGTGATATTTATTTCAAAAGAGAGAGAGATAGAGAGTGAGAAGGGGGGGGGAGTTTGTATTTGTTTTTAAAACTAAAATAAGAACATGACAGTGAGTGTATGTGTACAAAAAATGTGCAATTTCAATATTTAAATACGAAAAGTAAATAACCTGTGCACCTTTTACAATCTCATTAAAGGCGATAGTGGATTAAACAAATCAAAAGCTTTTTTTTTTCTTAAGATATAAACAATATATAAAACAAACAATGTCAAAGGAACAAACCAAAAGACAACACAGAAACTGTTTTGGGTGCTTGCAGTTGTTTAAAAAAAATGTTTTGTTTACATCTATGTTTTTACATAGTTCCAAGTTACAAAATAACTATAATAGAATATGCATCCTATGTTTGGGACCCCTCAACTCAAGAAAACATTAAGAAACTGGTACAGACGCTAAATACAGCAGTGAGATTAATTACAAACGAATATTCACACTTGATTAGAGTAACTTTAAAAAACCATCAGGAGAGAAGGCTCAAAAATAAAGTAGTAATTATACATAAAACACTGAACCATAACCTTCAAATACAAAAACAAAATTTAATAAAATACTCAGAAAGGCACAAAGATAAAGGCACATTTCACGTTCCATATGCTAGGACAGATTTGTGCAAAAGCTCCTTCTTTCCTAGCGCTCTGAGAGCATGGAATGGGTTTCCTGAGCCAGCCAGGAAATCTAGTGACTTAGCAGAATCTAAGTCATTGGTTAACATGCATGACGTAATCATCTTCTTTTTTAAGTAACGGCTGTATTTTATAAGATAAGATAAGATAAAAATTTGAGAATCTAAATCAAATACTACACACGTCGATCTATAAATAGTAGAATGATATTGTCCAACTTTTACACTATTTTCTTACAGTGGAAAATGAGCCACTTAGCTTGCATTTTTCTTTTTTCTTCGAGATTATTATAAACTACACACCTTTAGTGAAGATTATTTTTAAAAAAATTGATTAAAAAAATGAATTTGTTACTTTACTATTTGACACACAGACACACACACAGAAACACACACACACACACAAGATTGTTTTTAAAAAAAATGATTAAAAAAACAAATTTGTTTCTTTGCGATTTGACACACAGACACACACAGAAACACACACACACATAAACGTTGGAGCTTGTGAGTAAGTCAGATAATGAGTACAGAAAGGGAAAGAATGTGAGGATATAAATCCGTAGATAATCAACTCCCTACTTCCACTCACCAGTGCACAAGAACACACGTTGAAGGGGGGGGGGGGGCTCCCAGAGACTCATGGCCACATGGACTTGCAGAGCTTCTTTGAGGCAACAGAGCTTGACACTAGTGTTCTAGTAATAGTAGCATCTGTTAGCTAGAGGTAATAATTAGGTGCTGGATAGTTAGGTAGCTGTCCATCTGTTTGCACCTATTATGTGCTGGATAGTTAGGTAGCTGTCCATCTGTCTGCACCTATTATGTGCTGGATAGTTAGGTACCTGTCCATCTGTTTGAACCTATTAGGTGCTGGATAGTTAGGTAACTGTCCATCTGTTTGCACCTATTATGTGCTGGATAGTTAGGTAGCTGTCCATCTGTTTGCACCTATTATGTGCTGGATAGTTAGGTAGCTGTCCATCTGTTTGCACCTATTATGTGCTGGATAGTTAGGTAGCTGTCCATCTGTCTGCACCTATTATGTGCTGGATAGTTAGGTAGCTGTCCATCTGTTTGAACCTATTAGGTGCTGGATAGTTAGGTAACTGTCCATCTGTTTGCACCTATTATGTGCTGGATAGTTAGGTAGCTGTCCATCTGTTTGCACCTATTATGTGCTGGATAGTTAGGTAGCTGTCCATCTGTTTGCACCTATTATGTGCTGGATAGTTAGGTAGCTGTCCATCTGTTTGCACCTATTAGGTGCTGGATAGTTAGGTAGCTGTCCATCTGTTTGCACCTATTATGTGCTGGATAGTTAGGTAGCTGTCCATCTGTTTGTACCTATTATGTGCTGGATAGTTAGGTAGCTGTCCATCTGTTCCATGTATTAGGTGCTGGATATTTAGGTAGCTGTCCATCTGTTTCCACCTATTTGCCTGTCACTATATATGATAAACCAAGGATTTAGTTTCATTTCTTTCTATAGATTTTGTCAGGGCCGTCCTTAGGCCATTGCAACCTATGCGGCCGCAGTGCAGTTTTTCCATTAAACAGTGGAGACAGTGGACAGTTTGAAACCCAAAATGTCTTAAGACTTTTGAGTTAGTGAAAGTGTTTTATGGTGTGTGTGTGTGTGTATTGGATGAGGATTTTTGATGAAACTATGAAAATGGATTGAAACAGAGGAGGTTGCATAATGGGGTGGATGATGACAGAGAGTGCTAGATGGAGACGAGGCTCAAAAGGACGTCTATGGCAGGTCGTGAAGGGACCAATGTATTCTCTGTGGATGATTTGCTTGTGTTCCGACACGTACGTTGCAGTTGAAAGATGTAGCGTTCGGGTTATTTTTGTTTACAGAGACATTTGTTCAGGTTTTATACAAGTTCTCTATCAAGAAAATAATTACTAAGGTTTATTGTAACTAGCTGGTCTGGAAATACAAACCAACAATCTGCTTATCACCGGGGGGGTGGGGAGATAACTGTCTGGAGCTAAAGCTTAACAATCAACCTATCAACGGGGTGGGGGATAGTTGTTCGGGAGCTACAACGCAATAAAAAAAACTATCGGGGGGAGGGAGGAGGCTGTCTGAAGCAACAACGCAACAATCAACCAATAAACGAAGGGGGATAGCTTTCTGGAGCTACAACCCAACAGCAACCTATCAACGGGGGGGAGTAGTTATCTGGAGCTACAACCCAACAGCAACCTATCAACGGGGGGAGTAGTTATCTGGAGCTAGAACCCAACAGTCAACCTATCAACGGGGGGGAGTAGTTATCTGGAGCTAGAACCCAACAGCAACCTATCAACGGGGGGGAGTAGTTATCTGGAGCTAGAACCCAACAGCAACCTATCAACGGGGGGGAGTAGTTATCTGGAGCTAGAACCCAACAGTCAACCTATCAACGGGGGGGAGTAGTTATCTGGAGCTAGAACCCAACAGTCAACCTATCAACGGGGGGGAGTAGTTATCTGGAGCTAGAATCCAACAGTCAACCTATCAACGGGGGGGAGTAGTTATCTGGAGCTAGAACCCAACAGTCAACCTATCAACGGGGGGGAGTAGTTATCTGGAGCTAGAACCCAACAGCAACCTATCAACGGGGGGGGAGTAGTTATCTGGAGCTAGAACCCAACAGCAACCTATCAACGGGGGGGAGTAGTTATCTGGAGCTAGAACCCAACAGTCAACCTATCAACGGGGGGGAGTAGTTATCTGGAGCTAGAACCCAACAGTCAACCTATCAACGGGGGGGAGTAGTTATCTGGAGCTAGAACCCAACAGTCAACCTATCAACGGGGGGGGGGGGGGGGTAGTTATCTGGAGCTACAACCCAACACTTAACCTATTGAATGAAAAAAGGGTTGGGTGGCCTAACTACCGCACATGCTTTCAAATGGGTGGTTTAGTTTAAAATCAGGACACAAGGATGCCATGTATTAGTATAAAAGTCTGAAGGCATTTTGCTGTCGTTGCGAACGATCTGTTCTGAGGCATCACTAACGCTAATATGTGTTTAAATCGACACTGTGTTCACGTCTGCTAAAGCACTTGGTAACTCGCTGCCAGAAGATTTCTCCAATTCTCCTCGGGCCACATGTCATGCCCGACAAGAAACGCAACTCTCCATTATGAAGCCATTAAAAAATTAAGGTTAATTCTTCCATCTTTGTTTCGCCTCTCCACCTTTCAACCTTCCCCCCCCCCTTTTTTTTTTCTTTCTTTACATTTTTTTTTCTTCATCTTCTTCATCTTCCTTTTCATTTAGAACACACACACACACACACAATTGACTTGGTCTCTTTTCCTCTTCTTTAATGACCTCCCTTGGGGATTTGTTGCGTCTTGGGCAATGAAACAAACACAAAATCTAATTTTCGCATCATGCAACTCTAGAGACATCTGGTGACCAGAGTTGCAGACGGGAAGCACCTCCGGACTCAATCGCAGGAAGAACAACAACTAGGTTTTCTTGCAGACGACAATTTATGATAGCAGCTAAGAAGCAAGGGAAATATGCGACTATCATCCAGTGTTGTTGCTGGTTTTTTTTAGTAGGTTATAAAATTTAGTTAGCTAAAAGTGCCGAAGGTATTTTTGTGAAGAGTTGACCAGAGTTAGTACTTTCTTGTCGTTTCTTTTAATGCTAACGCGTAATTCTGTGTTTTAATCTTTCAAGAAATTCAATCATGTCTAAACCAATAAAACATCGAGTTCTTTTTCTTTATGAACGTTAGTTGGTTTCTTTCAGAGTGTGCGTAGCGATACAGTAGGCAAACAGGTAACACAGTCTAAGAGTGCTGAAAATGATGTAACTTAAAGGTTGCTATTCAGAGCTGAAGATGACGCAATCATCAGCAATAATTATAACATTGAGAGAGAACTCTTACATGATTAATCGCTGTCACTCTACCGCCTCCTTCCGAAGAAAACATGATGCTTCGAAACAGAATTGTCAAACATGGCGACATACACATATATACTGTTTGGCCTGCTGTCACAATGGCATTGTGCACGAATCTTGTCTGCCGTTATATCCTGTGGTCATGAAGAATGTAGGAAGTAGAAAGCAAGAATCTTTTTGAAGGAATATCCTAATTGTATGAAACCAAATAAAACTATTTTCTAATCAAATCAAGATCTATGTAAAAAATAAGTTTTAGCATTAAAAGATTAAAGATTGTGTAAATAATTTTAAAAAATAAATTCAAATCAAATGTGTCCTTCAAGATTTTTTTTAGACTAGTAGGTCTATCTTATGTCTCAAAATTAATCACATTGCCTTTTAATCTCTTTTAATTATATAAGTTATAAGGTCTAAGTTTAAACACTTGCATTGAGATCTAGATCTGGGTTTTTCTGATTTGTTTTTAGCTCATGAAACATTAACCTAGAACGAAACTAGGGCAATGTCAATTCTGAAATATTGGAAAGGAAAAATGACGCTTTGAATTTCCACACCGAGTTAACGAATTTGTCTCAAATTGAATTTTATCCGCAATCTTTGTTCTGTGTCTTTTTTTATGATCTGCCAGAATAAATTTTCACATTCACACTGATAGGTGTCCAGCTGTCTCCTTCTCTCTCTGACCCGTTTCCCAACCCTTTTTTTTCTCTCTTGGAGTGACTCTAAAATGACTTGGGGTATTATCCCGCCATTTCGTCCAGAAACTCCTCTTCTCTTCGAACGCCGTTGACAGTTGCTGGTAATTGGAATTTTCAAAACAATTTACCACCGTCTTGATTTATACTCATAATCTAAATTTAGTACTTCGGGTCCAAATTTTGAAGAAAAAACTATAGTAGGTGGAAACAGGAGTTACGAAATTTTTGATGGGAGATTAAAGTTGTTTTTTTGTGACCTCATTGTTTTTAAGTTCGTAGCAATGGAAAGTTTTTGAGTTGGTGCTTTATTTGGTTCTTAAATTTCAAAACGAGTTCTCTTGTCAGATCTCTGAGACACTGTGGGTCATTTAGTTGTACACATAAACATATCAACAGGATTAATAGATAGATAGATAGATAGGATAGATAGATAGATAGATAGATAGGATAGATAGATAGATAGATAGATAGATAGACATACTGTGAGTCCGCTATTCCAACGTAACCAGAACAGTAATTTATGTTTGAAACCTAATGACGCGTCGCTTAAGTTGCTGGCCATTACGTCATGACTAATGCTTGTTTGAACCAGTCTGAACCAGTCGTTTCTACGGTCATTGGCGTCCATTGTTGTCGGCTCCTGAAATCGATCTACTGGCTGCCTAGTGACGTCCTGGTGAAGGTCACTGAAGTTGATGAGATGGTAACTTTTAACGTCAGACTTGAACACGTTGGCGATGTCACAAACTGATTTCTTAGGTAGAAGAGTGTTACTGTGACTTCCGTTAACTTGATAGTGACACTGACCTAGATATTTTTTTAGTTTAAAGAATTGTAAACCTTCTATTTACTGTTCATAATATTTTATTAGTTTTCATTAACTAACTAGTGTTACAAAGCTTATATAAACTCGCTTTGTTTGTTTGTCTGTCTGTCTGTCTGGTAAAAATAGTGAACATGTTTTTTCTCCCATTCTCCAGTCTCGGATGAAGCTAAAACTTCGCACAATTATTTATTGAACCTGACAAGACACCAATCAATTATAAAAATTAACCAAAATAGTTAATTAAATATTGATGACTAATTAAATGTGATTAATGATTAATTATTTTGTTTGGAATCGAAATGAGGGGAATAAATGCTGCTTAATAAAAGATGTGGCTGTATATATGGATTTAATCCCCTTATTACGATTTGCTGTGTTTTTTATCCCACTTATCTGTCTTGTAACAAGTTGAAATTTTACATAATTATTCATAGACAATGACAATACACGAATCAATCCAAAAATTAACAAATTAGTTAATCATTTAGTACATATTAATTTATTTTATTTTATGTAGCAGAAAGAAGCTAAAACCAAAAATGTTCAGATACATTACAATAATAAGCGGTTCTTTCTTTCTTTGAAATCTATTATTTATTTTTTTTATTGCTTGTTCATTATTTTCTTTAATGAGATTTTGAGGAAGTTTTTAAATACTAATACAAAATGTAGCCATATTATTTCTTTAACGAGATTTTCAAATCATTACATTCTGTTATTATTATTAATTAATTATTATTAATTATTATTAAATAATTATTATAGCTTTTATATAGTGCTACTTTCATGCTTATAGCATGCTCAGAGCGCCTTTGGTCCAATCTCTTTTGTGGACCTGTGTGTGTGTGTGGGGGTTATCTATGAGTTGGTTTTCCGTGCTGCCTTTAGGCGCTCAGTAAACACAACTCTGCCAGAGTCGGGTGTCGAACCTCGAGCCCTCTTCTAGGTAGCCAAGCCAAGCCAAGTTCAAGCCTCTCGACCACGCTTCCCACTGTTGACCGGACTTAAAGCTGTCTCTCTTCTGTAGGATGTGATAGTTTCAGTTCTGTAGTTTGTTAGTAGCTTGAGATGCTACAGAAGGATCTTATCTTCTTATCTTATATAATACAGACGTTACTTCAAAATAGAAGATGATTACGTCCTACGCGTCATGCAAATTAAATAATGACTTAAATTCTGCCAAGTCACTGGTTTTCTTGGCTAGCTCAGGCAACCCATTCCATGCTTTAATAGCACTAGGGAAGAAGGAGTATTTGTACAAATTTGTCCTAGCATATGGGACGAGGAGTGTGCCGTTATCTTTGTGTCTTTCAGAGTATTTTATTAAATTTTGTTTTTGTATTTGAAGATTATGGTTCAGTGTTTTATGTATAATTGCTACTTTACTTTTGAGTCTTCTGTCCTGAAGGCTTTCTAAATTTAGTAATTTTACAAATGGTGTTACTCTAGTCAAATGTGAATATTCGTTTGTTATGAATCTCACTGCTCTATTTTGTGTTTCTTAATGTTTTCTTGAGTTGAGGGGTCCCAAACGGAGGATGCATATTCTATTATTGGCCTAACCAAGGTTAAATAACATTTTAGTTTTATGTTCTTATATGATTTATAGAAATTTCTTTTAATAAACCCTAATGCTTTGTTGGATTTTTTTTATAGTTTCATCAATATGTGGATTCCATGACAGTTTTTCATTTATTATAACACCTAGGTATTTTGCGTTTTAAGTCTGTGTTACTGGTTTGCCATGAATAAGATAAGTGGAATTAATTTGTTTTAGTTTTTTTGTTACTCTTAACAACTGACATTTTTCTGTGTGGAAATGGATCCTAAGTATAACATACTAAGACTGCATCACAAACGAAGAGATTAGAGACATGACTTGTACTTAGACCCCACGATGACCTGCTAACTATTGCCAAAAAAAAACGCTAACTAAAATTCTACGGCCTTATTAGAAGGTACACAGGGCTCGATAAGACCTTCCTTCAGGGAACAATATCAGAAAGAGAAGAAGAACAGTCAAACAGAGAAAAAGATGGGGAGACAATCTTTAAGGAATGGGTGGGCCTGTCATTGATGGAGACTCTATCCAAGGCAAAAGACAGAGAAGAATGGAGAAGGTCGGTCAGCAGATCTTGTGTGTTGCCCCAACAATCCAACAGACTAAGAGATAGGTGAAGATGAAGTATCTTGCAAGTCCAAAGGAACAGAACATAAGTTCCATCCTTAGACACAGGCAAATTAAGCGGCCGCTCGGTAGGGACCTCGCCCAGGACATTACATTCATTTTTTTAGTGAAGAAATAGCGAAACTGTGTCCCCGGTGGTATTGCTGGAGCACACTCGGAGCACACTCAAAGTACACTCGGAGCACACTCGGAGTACACTCGGAGTACACTCGGAGCACACTCGGAGTACACTCGGAGCACACTCGGAGCACACTCGGAGCACACTCGGAGTACACTCGGAGCACACTCGGAGCACACTCGGAGTACACTCGGAGTACACTCGGAGTACACTCGGAGCACACTCGGAGTACACTCGGAGCACACTCGGAGTACACTCGGAGTACACTCGGAGCACACTCAAAGTACACTCAAAGTACACTCGGAGTACACTCGGAGCACACTCGGAGCACACTCGAAGCACACTCGGAGCACACTCGGAGCACACTCGGTTTGTAATAACTTGCATTGTTTTTCGTTGTTTATTTTCTATTTTTCTATTTTTTAGGGGTCACCAAATTCAATCCGTCTAGGACCTCCAATTATCTAACGCCTTATCGGTGGACTTTCATTTGTGAACTTGTATTTGGGGACTTTGTTGTTTAATCTGATATTTATGAGTAATGAATAGACAAACAATATGTTGTGGACAAGACGCATTGTCTTATTTTAAAACTATTTTTAAAGTTTTTCTTTTTAAAATCATTTTTTGCACAATTCAATAATTAGATCTACACAAAAGTTGAAACAGAATGTTGAAGCTCGATCCTAAGATTTTATTTATAAAACTTGATTAAAAAAATTGATGGTGTTTGAAAGTATCAAAAAGCCTTTCCAATAGTTCGATAAAAAGATAAAACGTCGAAGCATACTCATGTATCTCTCATGTAGGGCTATTTTCTAAGACAGTGTTTCCCAAACTGTTTCTTTACCGGAACACTTTGCACACTCTGTGTCTTTAGCGGAACACTTTGCACACTCTGTGTCTTTAGCGGAACGTAGTGCTTTTTTTTATAGAGAGATTAATTCACGCGGTGGCGTACTAGTTAACTATTCCAGTAGTTTGTGGAACACCAATTCAGACCTCGCGAAACAAAGTTTGGGAACCATTGGTCTAAGCCGTAGAGTGGAGGTAGGGGAATAAAGTCATAGTGGTCATCGAATTATCTGGCAAGCTAGATGTGTAAGTGATGTGTAGCATTTTAAAGCAGAGGCATGCCAATGAGATGTAACAGATCATTAAAGTCAATCGTTTTGTGGGGGCTGTGAGGGCTGAGAGTGGGAGGGGAGAGACAAGTGATACAGAGTGACTTTGTTTGGGAGGGCGATTGAAAGCGGGCCGTTCAAAGTAAACGGAACAAAAAACTAGAATGCAGTGTCCTAAAGGGGTGAGGGGGATGTAGAAATGGGGGCAGTTTTATTGAAAGTGCAAACAAAAATATGGGCCGTGCAAAGGGCAAAGTTTAATGTTCAAACTTTCAAATATCTAGGATACAATTGATTTAAAATATGACCGACTTAGAGAAAAAAAGGAAAGAATTGCCGGAGGATGTTACGTGGACACTCAAATATAAATACACTTGACATAAGAACAATCTCAGGTAAACACAAACAAGTTTAATCAGCCATCTTGATTACTAGAGTAGTTTCCCCTGTGCAAGGGCACAACTCTTCTTGACATACAATATTCCATCAACATCCCCTCCTCCCTCCAAAAAATACAAATATTACAATCCAATCGACAACACTATTTACAACAGTAAATCTGTTTCAAATTTTAAAAAAATATTCTCAAATAAACAAAACTATTTACAACAGTAAATATGTACAGTTCTTAAACATAGTCTCCACATCTCGACGGTTTCTGGAGAGTAGCCCTAGGACGCAGAGAGTACTGGTGAGTGTTTTGGGCGTTGGGTGGACTGTTACCACACTCGTTCTCTGCGTCTGGAAAAATGTCAATACTATTACTTTCTCTGTCTGGAGAAAAATCTAAGTTGTTAGAGGTGTCTGGTCTTAGGTGTCTTCTGTTTCGTTGGTAATTAAAACCATTGTCACCTTCTATAATGTAAGCACGTTCATTGACGTTCCGACATACTTTTCCTTGTCTCCAGGTCGGATCATTGGGTGATTGGTAGAAGACCTTCTGTCCGACGTTTATAAGCTTCATGTCACGTGCTGTTTTGTCATAGTGTCTTCTGACGCTTCGTTGTCGCTTCTCTCTTTTGGCTGTGGCTTCTTGTTGTGACACTCTTGCCGGATGCTCTCTTCTAGGCAGTAGCGTTCTTGTTGCCCTTCCAAAGAGCATCTGAGCCGGACTTAGGTTGGTATCTTGCCTGGGTGTATTTCTAAACTCTAATAGGGCTTCATAGGCATCTGATTTGCTTTCTTTGGATTTTTTCATCAGATTCTTTAATATTTTCACTGCTGCCTCTGCCTTGCCGTTTGACTGATGATGTCCTGGTGAGGATTTTAAATGATGGACACCCCATGCTTTCATAAATGCGATGAAATCGGCAGATGAAAACTGAGGTCCAAAATCACTGATACAAACTTTGGGAACACCGTATCTGGCAAACAAATTTTTTAGTTTTCTTATAACAACTTGACTTGTTGTCGTGTGCAGATGTTCTACTTCGATAAAATTTGAATAGTAGTCAACTATGGCAAGGTATTGTTGGTCAAAAATTTGAAACAAATCTATTCCAACTTTATCCCAGGCATTTGAACCCTCACAATGCTCTATTAGGCTTTCTTTCTGGTTTGCAGGTTTACTTTGCTGACAAGGTTGGCATGCATTAGCTATTTCTTTTATTCTTGCTGCTATTCCTTGCCAGAAAAATGCGTCCCTTGCTCTTCTCATCATGACATCATACCCTAAATGTGCTGCATGTAGTTTGGTTTCAACTTCTTTTCTTAGTGCTCTTGGGATAATTATTCTCTCTCCTTTCATTAGAAGGCCATCCTCATAGGTCAGTACATCTGCAAGTGACCAATATTGTTTAAGTTCTGGTACAATATGATGCTTGTCTGGCCAACCGTTCAGTATGTACTGTTTCAACATCTGCATCTCATTGTCTATTTTGACTGCATCTTTCACTTTATCTAACATTATATCTGGGAGGGACAGTCCTACAGTGTTGACAGAGGTGACAGGAAAATCTTCCTGCTCTGACAAAGGGTCTCTGCTTAGTGTGTCGGCAATCTGTAATCTGTTTCCTTTGGTATACTGGTACCGTTTGATTGTCGTCTGAGCTGAGCCGAAGGCTCTTCGAGCTCAAAGTTTGAAAAGAAAAAAACCTGTTAGGTCGTCCAGCCGTAACAGTAAAAAAAGAAAAACAAACCTGTGGGAACACAGTTCTGTTTGAGAGCGACCCTAGTCAATGCCTATATAAAGCATTGCTGTATCCAATGTCTTCAGCCTCCGACACATGGCCGAAGGCCTAGGAGCACTGGGAGCCTCCGTCATCTTCCTTGTTTGTACCAAGCTAACCGTGGGGGAACCGCCATTTATGGAACGGTCCTTTGAGGAACGGCGCATGGATGTGTGACAGTTTTTGTGAGGACTTTTTTACAACCCCGCCCGTGTAAGGGGTGGACTCTCGTCTACCCATGGGCATCCCCACGGGAGTTATGTTTTGCCATTCATTTTGCCTAGCTATCTCCTCAAATAGCCGTTTCCACCCGGGTGCCACGATGAGGCAGAACAGCGAACCCGGGGGTATACTGGTACTGAATATCGTATCGGTACATACGCATCATTAAACTTTGAAGCCTTTTAGGTGCACAACTGAGGGGTTTATTGAGTATATTTTCCAATGGCTTATGATCATTCTGTATTATTAATGTTCTGCCGTACGTGTACTGGTCAAATTTTTCTAGAGCTACTACTACAGCCAAGAGTTCCTTTTCAATTTGAGCCCACTTTTTCTGAGGCTCTGTGAGTGATCTTGATGTGTATGCTATGGGTTTGTCATCTGTAGTACAGCTCCTAGGCCATATTGACTGCTGTCCGCCTGTATCGTTACTTTCTTCTCCGGGTCGAAATAACTTTAGGCTTCCATGATTGGATATCTTCTGTTTGACACTATTAAATGATTTCTCACAGCCATTCGACAACACAAATAGCTTGTGTTTCTTAGTCAGTTCTGTTATTGGTTGTAGGTCTGCTGAAAGACCTGGGATGAATCTTGATAGATATTGTATCATTCCACAAAATCTCTGAACCGATGTAACGTCTTCAGGGGTTTTTAGATTTGTTATGGCTCTCACTTTGTTTGGGTCTAGTTTTATTCCTGACTGGAAAATAATGTGTCCCAAGAACAAAATTTCTGACTTTCGGAATGCTGATTTCTTTTCATTTAGTCTGATGTTCTTTTCCTTTAACCTATTGAGTAATTTTGATAGGTTTTCCTCGTGATTTTTGCGAGCCTCTTCAACTGTCCCCTTTGCCTATTACCATGATATCATCCACCACGTTAAAACATCCTGTTAGTCCCTCCAACGCATCATTCAAATGTCTTTGAAAAACTTCCGAGCTTACTTTGAGACCAAAAGGAAGTCTATTCCATTTGTATCTACCAAATGGGGTCGCCATTGCAGTGAGACCTGATGATTCTTGGTCTAGTTTGATATGCCAAAAAGCTTCTTGAATGTCGACTTTGCTAAATATTTTGGCGTTACCGATTTCAGCCAAAATATCTTCTAGTGTTGTTAGGTTGTAATGCTCCCTCAGTAGTGCCTTGTTCAAGGGTTGAGGATCAATGCAGATTCTAATACTGCCATCTGATTTCTCTACCAATGCCATTTGACTAACCCATTTTGTGGGCTCAGTTATTTTTTCCAGAATTCCTCGTTGAACTAATGAGTTTAATTCGGCTCTGACTTTCTCTTTTACTGCTATCGGAATTCTTCCACATGGTAGGACTTTGGGCTTCACCGCTTTGTCTATTTTCAATGTAGCCACGCCCAAGTCACCAAGTGCGTCAATGTTTTGATGTTTCTTTCCTGTGACTTCGACTTTGGCAATAAATCGGTCTTCATTTATGTGAATGAGTTCCATCTTCCTCAGTGTTGATAATCCTAGCAGGCATGTTAGATCATTTGGTACTACCACATACTCTACATTGAATTTCTCATTGGTCTTTAGATTGGTGGTTACTAACGTAGCTTTTCCTTTTGGCTCCATTACCATCTTGTTACACATAGTTAACCTCTGGGACGTCGGTACTATCTGGTCTGGGGACACATATTTTTCGTTTATGGTATTGACGTCGGCGGCACTGTCCACTTGGATTCTGACTCTTTGGTTGTTGATCATCATGACGGCAGTCATCCTATGCTTTTTGGGGCCATTCATTGCCATTACCCATTCAGTTTGGAGTGTAACGTCATCTTCTTCTGTGAGTCTATGTTGCTCTGGGTCTTTGCTTGAGTAATGCTGGCTATTTTCTTTTTGCAGACTGAGGCGAAATGATTCCTGCCTCCACAAATGTGACATGATTTTCCCCAGGCCGGACATTTTTCCTTTATGTATTCGTGGTCGCCCTTACAAACTTTACATGTTTTCCTTTCTCTTGGCCCTTTGTCCCTCTGTTGATATTCCTTTCTGTATTTTGAGCCTGACTGAAGATGTTGAGATTCTTTCCATCAGTTGCTGGGTCCAAAAGTTCGTTTCGTCCTTTTCTGATATCCTTCACATGACCTTGTGATCTTTCCTCTATCTCCTACACACATCTATGCATTTCTGTAAGGTTAGTTTATTGTCTTGCAACAGTTTCATCTTCAAGTGTTCACTTCTAACCCCTAAGATAATTCGGTCTCTAATCAGATTCTCTTCTAGTTTATCAAAATTGCAGCTGCTTGCCAGTTTCTTCAGGGCAGTTATGTACGAGTCAATGTTCTCGTCCTCTTCTTGTCTTGAAGTGTTCTCGTATTGAAGACATATCTCTCATATGTTTCGTTCGTTCTCCAAACGTAGAACGCTTCAAAACTCTTTAAATATCATTTATTTTTGTCTTCTGCCCTTTTCCAAAGGAATCAAACACGTCTGCTGCCTCACTTCCAATTATGGTCATTAGTGCTGCTACACGTATATCTTCTGTCTCTGTTGTGAGTTTCGTGGCCTTTTCATAGTTACCCCAGTCTCTTTTGAATCGTTTCCAATTGGCCGCCATATTGCCTGTTAGCAATAGCGGTTGCGGTACTGGGAAATATCTGTTAGCAGTTGCCATTTTAGATACTGATTTCTTATATTTTCCTCAAGATATTCTAGGTTATCGTTTACCTTTATTAGATGTGTAAGCCGCTGCCACCATGTTACGATGGACACTCAAATATAAATACACTTGACATAAGAACAATCTCAGGTAAACACAAACAAGTTTAATCAGCCATCTTGATTATTAGAGTAGTTTCCCCTGTGCATGGGCACAACTCTTCTTGACATACAATATTCCATCAACAGAGGCAACAGAGCATTCTATAGCAGCCATCATTTATTTAAGAGCTAAACAACATCAAGGAAAACCAAGAAAATGATATACAAAAACATAATAAGACCAGCAGCAATGTATGGAAGTGAGACCTGGTCACTGACAAAGACATTTAAAAATCGACTAAATACTGAGGAACGAAATATTCTTAGGAAAATCTATGGTGCTATTAAAGATGAAACAAGACACGCACTAACCATGAGATATATCAATTGTATGAAGACCCACCAATAGTGACTGAAATATAAAAAAGAACAGACTACGTTGGGCAGGTCAGTTTGAAAGAATATCAGGTAACGGAGAAACGAAAATTGTATACAGGCAAAAACCAACAGGCAGGCGACCCAAAGGCAGGCCCCGAATGCGATGGATTGGTGATGTGCAAGCAGATCTGCAACAGCTTGGGGTTAGGGCGTGGAGACGAAAGGCCCAGGAGAGATCTGAATGGAAGGATGTGTTGAAACAGGCCAGAGCCCTCCATGGGCTGTAGCGCCACTGGGAGGGAGGGATGATGATTTGCAGGAGGTAATAAAAAAAAAAGGTCCCAGTCCAAAAAAAAAGTTCCGATTCAAAGTAATAAGTACTAGAATTAGTTGACCATTGAAATGTGTGGGGAAGGGTTTAACTTGATATCAGTTTACTGTTCAAAGTGAACAAAACATAGTGGGGAGGGGGGGGGGGGTCCATTCTATTGTTATAAGAAAAAAAAAAGGGCAGTTTCAAATGTTTAAGTAAACAATAAATAGCCTGGGAACAATTCAAGGGGGGAAGACGATGAGCAATGATTGTATATTTATAGAGACAAATGATTGATGGTTATTAATTAGTTTATGCTATATTTAATTGACTTTGCTTAGTAAATTAAAAAGAAAACATACACAAGTAAATCACGAGATACAGTCGAATGAATCTTAAAGCAGAACCATTTTTTTTTCACAGACAAACGGAAAAATACTTAAAACAAGCAAACTAACAAACAAAATAACAAACAAAACTGTAAAAAAAAAGGTTATATTGAGTGGGCGATGAACCACACTCATATCCCTTAATACTGCAAGTTTCGTACAAAAACAAAATTAATTACCACTAATTGATTTGCTAATAGGTTAATGCTTTGATTGATTCATGTGTTGTTATCAACAATAATTCAGCAAAGTTTTAATTTGATCAGAGAATGGGAAGTGGGAGAAATAAATGGTAAAAGTATCCAATCCTACAGACAATATCAGCTTTTTGATAATGTATGAAGCCTATAGAGATCATTGTGACACAAATGAGCTAAAACTCAGTGAAAGACGTTCATATACTTTGTACCCAATACAAAAGATTTTCTTAACAGTGATTTCAGAAATTACATTGGACCACATCACATCTTTAGAATAATATAGGTCAGATTCAGGTCGTTTCATTTTTTTTTATAAATGCATTTAAAAAGCAATTTGTAAAAATGTTACTAATCGCACAGATTTATTATTGTTAATCAAGATCTATGTTTAACGCATTTTTTTTTTTTTTTTTTTTTTTCAAAGAATTCCAAAAAAAAAAAAGAAAATGACTAGCCCACAATGTACTATTGACCTAACACACCAGGACACCAACACTAGTGTCTCCATTGGTTTAGGTCGTGGCGATTATTGGACCACAAGTGAGGCGTGTCGGTCGTAGTGACCTTTCCTGGTGACCTACTTTAGAGGGTTGCCCTTTTTTATGGAGAGAGAGATTGATTATATGTCAGCCTTTGCAGGCTACCAGGAGTACTGTCCCTAGGGAGGTGAGAATAGGAAGAGGTAGAAAGATAGGTCATGGAATAAGGTTTTAGTTGAGGAAAGTCATGAAAGAGTAGGAAGGTGAGGACATGAATGAGTCCGGGAAATGGGATGTAAAGGGTGGATGAAGTTGAAGACATGAAAGAGTCCGGGAAATGTGATGTGAAAGATGGATGAAGTTGAGGACATGAAAGAGTCCGGGAAATGCGATGTGAAAGATGGATGGAGTTGAGGACATGAAAGAGTCCGGGAAATGCGAAGTGAAAGATGGATGGAGTTTCAAAAACAAAAAAATAAATTTAAATTTGGCTGGAGAACTAATGAATTTATGTTATGAGCGGAATATTTCTACACTAGTCGACCGGCGGCGTAGCATATGCCGCTATTTTTGTTGGGCCATCCTTAGTCTACTGCAACCTATGTGGCCACAGTTGAGCACGCACTTTCATAGAACCCGCACTTTCATAGGACCCGCGCTAATTCCAGGTGTATAAATTATTAAATTAAACCAATTTATAACTTAAAACAGATTTCCCGCGCCCTGCTGTCGATTTAACCTGGAGTTCCTGGAAATCTCCCGACATTGCAAAATATACGAAATAGTTCTTAAAATATACGGAAATATATAGTCAAAAATTGTTATTTTGGGGTGTCATTCAATATGGAAAACGCCAATCCTACGCGCAATAAATAAAAACGGCATTATACATTACCCGTAATTGTGTAATCTGGTTAAAGAAGCTTCTCGCGCCTGAAACTAATGAAGAATTACTGAGGTCAACAATTCTCAAAAATACATTGAAACATTTGGTAAATCTTGCTATTGATGAAATAGAATTATTATGATATATACTCTATGACTTTGCTCGTAAAGTAATTATGTACGTAGTAAAGAATGAATAAAATGCATAGACGAATTTATTTTCTAATACAAACAATTTCACTTATTATCCGCTTCCCTACCCAAACTTGGCCCCATCGAAACCCGTTTCGCATAGGACCCCACATTGGTTAAGACCGGCCCTGCTATTTAGTGACGGGTGTATATACATAGCAGATTACTTGTTCTCTTTCCAAGACTTCTTGGTCACAATGGTTAAGTCCAGCGCTGATATTTAGTGTTAGTAAAATGTTTGTTTGTAAAATGTTTTACATGTTTCGGATGTTCCTTCAGAGTTGAAGATAGTTTACTTCTTAGTCCATACCTCCCGCATGACAAAGGGGGATGGGAGCGGGCAGGGTTTGACAGTCCAGCGCGCAGCCATCCGTAGCGACGTGTGAATACCCACTTGTTCTCCCTTCCCCCCCCCCCAACTTGTTTTTTCGTGGGGTGACTATCCGCAGAAATAAGAGAGTGATCTTTCCTTTACCAAACTGTTGAGCGAAGAAGAGAATTATATAACTAGATAATTACTTTTAAAATTTTATTATATTTTATGTTGAATAAAAAATGTCTTTTCAAATGTTTTACTTGTCTTTGATTCAACAAAACTATTCTTTATATTAAGTGCATCTCTGTAGTTGTAGTCGTTATCTAATAATTTCAACAAAAGCCAAGCAACGAAAATGTAACCCAGGGAGACGCCAAATAATCTTATATTATAAAGTACAATGTGAGGCATATGTATGTATGTATGTATGTATGTATGTATGTATGTATGTATGTTACTTATAGACATCAAAACCGCTTGACCAATCTTGATAAAACTAGGCAGGAATGTTCTTTGGGTACCAACTTAGACCGTAGTGTATGTATTGTAGCCCTAAAACAAACTTAAGACCCTCAAAAGAAATAAAGTTGTCGGACTCTATTAAAGCTATAGTATTTATGGATCTAGGCCATGGTTAACAATGTTGACATGAGAAAAGATCGAAAGGATTTAGACCTATATTTAAGAAATACACTTTGCGCACATAGTTTTTTACTTTGACACATGAAAATACAAAAAAAGATCCATTGATTTCATTATATAATAAAATTAACCTTCAATTTTGTGTTTCAAAAGCATTTCTTACATAAATTAGTTCCTGATATCTGTGACTACCGATTTCCTGGTGAACATTCTTTCATTAGACATTACCAATTGGTTACACATTAACACATCTCTCTACTGAGTCTATTCCTAGGTCTAGGTCTAAAACTCTTATTGAACTCTAAGATGATAAAACTTCTTTTCGCAAAGATAGTTTTGTGCATTAACTCATAAGCAATATTAATTATTGTCCATTCATTTGATATTTTAATCAATTTAACATTCTAATTTGTTTTTCTATAGCATTTTTAATACATTCGTTCGCTGTTCGCTAAAGTTGCGTAGCCGTGTTGAGATAGGCCTATATTCATTCATGAAAAAAGGTCACGCATGCGCAACACAGAATGAACTCTATAAAAGCCAATTTTTAACTCTAGATTAGTGTAGATTTAGATCTATGTCTACCTCAAGATCTACTTTATACTTTAACACATGAACATACAAAATTAAGTCTATTCATCTCAAATTTTAATCAAATATAGGTAGGCCTACAAGCAAATGTTTTAATTTGAACAAATGGATTTAAGCCTATTAGCTATTTTTATTTGATAGCTTCATTCACACTATTTTTACATTGACACATTCGCTTTACTTATTACATTATTATTTCGTTTAATTGTGACTATATCGATAGTAATGCGCAAATAAAGACCCGCGGGTCGCGGGTAACATATGTCTAGTATGATATAATATCATATGATTTACTCAGAGGCATAGTTGTCCGAGTAAGGGGGCACGATGTTCTGTCGCTACCCTCACAGAGAGGGGGGGACGCCACACGCAGCCTATATTTCTATGTGATAATCACTGAAAATGTGGGGGGGGGGGGGGCGCCAATAATGTACCTTGCCCCCCAGGTTCACGTTTTGCTCCCCACGCCTCTGGTTTTACTACAATACGTAAAGACAGGGAAAAGGGGGGGGTGATAGGCTCTAGAATTGTTTTCATTATGGAAGTGAGACACAGCAACAAAAAGAATTTAAGATTGTTGGACTCTTCGGTATCTTATCTTATTAAATACAGACGTTACTTCAAAAAAGAAGATGATTGCGTCCTACGCATGTTCCTAAGTCAATCTAGTCATGCATGTTATTCAATGACCTTCAATTCAATTTTCCAAGACATGTGTTTTCCTGGCTGACTCAGGCAGCCCATTTCATGCTCTAATAGCACTTTGGAAGTAGAAGCATTTGTACAGATTTGTGCTATGGTATGGGACAAGAAATGTGCGTTGTGCTTAGTGTCTTTCTGAGTATTTTATTAGGTTTTATTTAGGTATTTGAAGATGATGGTTTAATGTTTTATCTATAATTGCTACTTTTACTTTGAAGTCTTCTATCCTGAATTGTTTCTAAATTTAGTGCTTTTATTACTTATGATAGATATAAAATTATAAATAGACAACGATGAAGATAGATAAACTTATCTATCTATCTATCTATCTATCTATCTATCTATCTATCTATCTATCTATCTATCTATCTATCTATCTATCTATCTATCTATCCATCTATCCATCCATCTATCCATCCATCTATCCATCCAACCATCCATTTCTCCATCTATTTAACTATGTATCTATCTATCTATTTATCTATCTATTTATAGAACTTTTTATCTATCTATCTATCCATTGATCTATCCAACTATATATATTCATTGTTTCCACCTTGACGACAAATTTCACACCACGATTTTACCCGGCACTGATGAAGCCTGGAAACAATATGCCAAAAAAATTACTGAACAAAACCTACCTTTAATTAAAACAAGAGAATACATTACAACTAATTGCTCATCTTTATGGCAGGAGAAAACAAAATTACTCATAGAATTTTTTTTTTTTTAAATGTTCGATCAATTCAGTTGGCTATCAAAAGATGAACAAATGTTTGCTTTGGTGTGATGTGTCAATAAGAGAAGTGTTTGGAACATATGTAATACATATTATTGTATAATTAAAAATAAACAGATGATTAAGATATATAAGATCAAGAAGAAGAGTATTCTTAATGATTAGCTTTGCACTTTCAGGTTTTACAGGTGCACACTGTGTCATAGATCTGGTTGGAGGAAATCAAAACAACAACTGGAGGGTGGGGGGGGGGGGTTCATAGCAGATGGAAAGATCGCGTCTATTTACATCAAATGATTGGCAGTAATCAGATGAACAGCCCCAATGTGTGGCCCTGCAACATCCAGGCAGATATAGATAAGAGAATAGACTTGCACTTTGGCTGACTGGCCCACCAGGAAATTAGCTGGATTCCACCCCCGTACCCTCCTTCCACTCACTGCTGGAAATCATATAGTACGTAGTGACAGAATACAAACAATTTCTACGAAATAGCGAACGGTTCCTTTGCTTGGAAAAGAATGCGGACACTTGTATAGCAATGTTGTTGGCCTACTGTCATCTCGAACACTTCCTCATGTGGCTGTAGAGCTCTCCACATATCTCGCAGGTCAAGGTGGCTTTCGCTTTGGTGGTCAAGGAGCTGGCCATTTTTCGCATGACATGCTTTTCTTCAAGAGCTGAGACCCATGTTTTCTCGCTATCCATAGCTTTCTTGGTCACCGTCTAGTTTGGTCTAGGGCTTTGTCTTCCCAATGGTCAGTATCAATGTTCACTGTTTGGAAGGTCCCTTTTTATTTCATCCACTTAACGGAGGCGGGGGCGAACAGTTTTTCTTGAGCCAGATGCGAGTTGCCCGTAAAGAATTACTTTTGGGATGCGATTGTCCTCCATCCGGCGAACAGCGCAGGCGGCGTTGTCTGAGAACTGTAAAGATGCTGGGAATACCTGTTCGCACATGTTCAATTGGAGATAACAACAGGGACATGAATGTCGAGAGGATTTGTGAAACATTGTTCACCTTGATCAAGTAGATGGCTAAACTTTTCCTGGATGGAACGTGGTGGCTTCCAAACTGGACGTCTTGAGTTCAAACCCTGGTGACGACTGGGATTTTTATCTTCCTGATTTGTATGTTGGCTTTGAGTTGACCCAACTGTATTGGGTCATTGCTATTTGTTTGGAAAAGTAAAGACAGTTATTCTTTGTGCTGTCCAGATGAAGCCCTCTATAGCCATCAGTCACATAAACACATGGGCATTACATCATCTGCTGATAAGGTCAAAGGCTCAGAAAAGCAACACAGCTGAGCAACGTTTTGGTCTGGAGTCTCCAGTTCAGGAGACCAAGTGTCAACCTAGTCCACAGTGTTAACTATATAATTATGGTAAAATTACGTGACGATGAGAAGCCAAATCTTCTTCTGGACTGAGACCCGAGCAGTCCTACAGATCCAGCTTTCAAGTCCCACAACTTTTTCTTAACCAGTGCACATATTAGCGTGATGAGTTACATGAAGTAATTCAGAGAACTAGCTAAATGATCTAAAGTGTTCAATCTTCATCAGACTCTAATCCTTTTAACTACTTTGCAAGACTTTGCCTCTGTAATTCCCCCCCCCCCCCCCCTTTTCTCCCATACCTCGCAACGTTTCGACTCCTCACTGTATACTTACAGAAGATACACACTCGGCGGCTCTCTGTATCTGTCTGTCTCACCTCCCCCTCTCTCTCTCTCTTTCTCTCTCTCTCGCGCTATATATATAGAGAGATAGATAGATATATACCATTGCACGGTTCCAGACTCACCCAAGAAACTATTCTTATCTCTCTTTGCCCCACTGTTGTCTACCTCTCCCTCTTATCTCTTCTACTCCCTCCCCTCTCTCTTCCTTCGATTCACCACTTATCCTCATCCCCCCCTTCTCGCTAGAAATACTTCATTCCGAGACTCTGTATGAACGGAGAAAGGGGAGGGAATGACGGGCTGAGAGAGAGAGAGGGGGGTGATTCTTTTTTTTTTCTCCCCCCCCCCCCCCACACCCTCCTCTCTTACCGTGGCGCGCTAAAGCTTTGAGTGTGAGCACTGCGCGTGCGGGGCCTGGGCTTGCAAGGAACATAGCTGAGTGCGAAGCGAGAGCACACAGCACTGACCAGTGTTGATATGGATGAATGATAATTGATAACTTGGTGCGTTGTGGCTGTTGTTATTGTTATTTGTTATTCTTTTCACTTACACAGTTTGTTCCTCCATGTTATACTTCCATTACACTCCCTCCCAATGGACCTATTATTACGTAGTGATATTTCTGCGCCACTCTATTGAGAGCTAATGGATTATGAAACGCGTCTCACCGGGGACTAGAAGGTAAGAATGGATGTTGTGTATTCCCGTTTTCCCTTTTCAATTTAAATCTACACGCATTCGTCCATTTCTATAGTAGTAATAACAGATGCGCATTTATAATACAATCGTCTTTTCCAAGCTTTATAATCAAGAAAATGATTACATCCTAAAACAAAATTTAGAGAATTTTTTGTTTTAAAAATAAGTCTCAATACTTCAATTAAGTTTAAGAGTTGCGAAAATAAAATCGGCGTTGTGCCATCCATGTATATGTTTCATTTACTAGATATTAAAGACATGTGTTTTAAAATATATTCAGTTCCCTCTTAAAGATTTAATAATAATTTATTTTTAGGTTTGAAAAATAAGAAAATAGACGCACAAACAGTTTTGTTTTCATTCGCAACAATTGTCAACCTAGACCACAGCGCTAACTATATAATAGTGATAATATATGCGAAAACAAACAACCTTTTACTAACAAACAGACAAACAAGTACATACATAATAGACCTTAGTTTGTTGAATGTAAATCTAAAAACAAACTTCATAATTTTAAATTTTCCAATATTGAGTTTATAGGCTAATGTTAGAGATCTCGTGTATCTCTATGAATGATACTCCCAACTATTTGAAAGTCATCTTGATAAAGATTTTTTTTCTATACAGATGCCAAGTAGGTTGTAAATCTAAGGAAATGTAACTATCAGACACATGGAGACAGAAGTGTCATGGTGCAGTATAACTTAAGATTAGGCTAATCGTCATTAGAAAGATTTGTGCATTTGTTATGAGAGAAGTTCTGTGTATTAGGAAAGTCTTAAGTTTAGTACATGTGAAGTTCCTATACTTAATCTTGTTAGTTGAACTAAACATTGACTGACCGCGTGATGGCTATAACAGAGAATGATTGAAAAAACTTTAGTGGTCTACATTTTATTAAGAAGATCTCAACATCTGGCAACGCTACACTTACAAACAAAACTAACCCAAAACCTAACCATAAGCCTGACCCAGGACATAACGCACTGTGATTAAATGATTAGGTGATTTAAGATACAAGAAGATTAATGAGATAAAAGTTCGGTCTCAAACTAACTAAAAAATTGATGTTTTATTTCCTAAAAAAAAAAATATTAAAAAAAAGAGAAATATGATTTTCATAAGTTAAACTTTAAACAGCTTATGTTTCTATATAGCGACAGAACAGCTTTTAACTTGGCCAAGTGTAACTACAACTACATTGGCAAGGATGTTATTGGTTCACACGTTGTTCTGGGTTTTCCCATATTTTAAGAGCTTTGTTTGTCAAGTACGTATGTATATCTATCAGTATAAGTTATTACCTTTTTTTTTAAAAAAAGTATATCTATATCGCTCTCATGTTTTTATAACGTATCTCAATACAAAAATTATTTTTATTATTATTTAGAGTCTATTTATAAATAAATTAAAACATTAGAAATCAATTCAAAAGCATAAAAATGTAAGTTTCATTTGGTATTACATAAACCTATTACGTAGTGTCATGTCATAGATTGGTTGATAGATAGATTTGAAATCCTGGTAATGATTTATCTTGACTTGACAACAAGTCTTAAATGGCAATCAAATTTTGTTCATTTGACCTCATTACGTTATAGTCCTTAACAACTTCACATCCTCGATGAAGTCAAGTCTTAACTCATTTCTTAATAAAGGTCCCAAATGAATATAAAGCCTCATCATATCATAATCTCTCCAACATATTTGTAGCATGCTAATATAACAATATCAGTAATATCAACACCAATATCAGCACCAATATCAGCACCAATATCAACACTAATGTATCAGTTTAGTTCCCCATTATCCCTAACACTGAGCTGCCATCTAAATATGTTTCAATGATTTTCATCTCAGTTCAACTGTTAGTTTCCAAGTTAGTCTACTTCCATTTACCTGGCAAGTTGTTCTAATGACTGCAAGATAACGAACAGTTGATAAAAAAAGAAAGAGGGAATGGTTTAAGTTAACGATGGGAGAGTGGCAATAGTTATCAGGATCGAAACACCTGACGGTAAATAAAACCTAGCTGGATTCAAAGGCACTAAATACATTGACTTGAGACTGGAGACTCAGCATGTACCTTCTAACTTGACATCATGTCAGTGACATACCAATTCCATTGACTTCGAGCATGACAGTGTCAATGACATCTGACACGCAAATCCTCTGTCTTTCTCTCCTCTGCCTTTAGAACTGCGGAATGTGACACGCAGCTCGAGCGCCTTAATGAGGGGCAAAAGTCACGTGACACTCTCGTCACAAAAGTCGTAGCAGGAGCAGTAAAAAAATAAAACCCAAGCAGTCAAGAAGACATCTGTGTCTCGTTCTGAGACTTGCACCAAAACAGATGCATGCCCATAAATCTCTTTCGTTAAGTAATAATAATAATTGCAACGTCTTGATTCCGAAAATTAAAGATGATTGTAGTGTTTCACATGATAACTCAATCCCAGTTGTGACCTGTATATTTTCTCACAAATGATGCTGACAAAGCCGTTGGATCTATTTACGTTGTTTTGTCGTCTTCTGCGTCTCTCTTCAACTAGTTTTTTTTTTTCTTGGGGTCTCAAATATTTGTCTCGAAGCCTTTGTGAGAACTCTCCGTCTCTTTCAGAGGCCGTCTGATGTCAGCTACTTTCTTTTATGCTAGTGAGGTCGAGATGGTGCATGAGTTTGTCTTTATAGCGCTTACTTGGGGCAACTGATACATTGTCCTCCAGAGTAGATTTATTCTGAAAAAAAAGTCTGTAGTAAAAGTGATGTAGCACGCATTAACAAAGAACTAGATAAAAGAAGGAGGTGTGGCGGCTGAGTGGTATAGCGCTTGGTTTCCGAATCGGGGGTCCTAGGTTCGAATCCTGGTGAAGACTGGGATTTATTAATTTTGAGATCTTTGGGTGCCTCCGAGTCCACCCAGCTCTAAAGTTACCTGACATTACTTAGGTTGATTGTTGTTAACTCTCGTTAACCGTAGCCCACAGAAACAGGTGACCTTTACAACTTGTGTCCTACAGACCACAAGGTCTGAAAGGGAAAATTTACTTTTACTATAATCTAAAGTGTCATATCTTGCAGCAGACGACACGGCGGTAGTATCTTTTCTACAGCCGCGATGTTCGGTGCAGATTTCTCAGACAAGATGTATTCCGTTAATAAGCGTTGGCATCGTCTTCTTGGTGCAGTGAGAACGCGTGTGGATGTGTGTGTTTGTGTGTGTGTGCGTGCGTGTGTTATCTTTTTTTCCTGATTTTTTGTTTCATTTGTTTGGGTTGCAGTATCAGATTTTCGGTATCTCGTGATTTACTGTCGGCAATTTGGAGCATGTCTGAAGATTTGTAACGCTGTCACTGTAACAATTTACCCCCCCCCCCTTTTCCTAATGATTTTTGATCAAAGTTATGACACCGCGCCTTGACAGGTTATGTAATGATAAAATTATCAGATGTGTTTTCTGATTCAACTGGTGTGCTCAGCTTATCAGTTAGATGAGATCTCTGAAGAATGGGATCTATATTTTATATGATGATATACCAGAGAGATGGGATCACGGAAATACGGGATTTCATTGTTGAATGTCAGATTTCCATAATAAAACATCGCAAAGAGATGTGAGGTTATTAAAAGGAAAGAATAGAACATGGAAATATGGCCATTCAAAATGTTTAAATATTTTTAAAGTATTTCTTTTTAAATTACAACTATAACGCAATTGATGCGTGCGCTGCTTTTTTAATGGTGGCCTTGACGTAAACAATATAGAGTCGTAATTTGATTGAATGGTCGTTCAGAAGGGTTTAGACCGAGTCAGACAAATATCAGAAGAATACAATTAAGAGATTTATAGAAAGAGGAAAAAGAGAGAGAGAGAGAGAGAGACGACATACAATGACAAAGATACTCTGCATGTTATTAAAAGTTTGTAGAACACCCACGCACACATACACATACTTTTTATCTTTATTATTTTTTCTTGTTTTACCAGCCTATGTCTCGAAAAGACATCATTAGGTTTGCGCTGTCTAAATTGCTGTTATAGATAAAAGTGCTATTAAAATTCAATTCAACACACAGCATTCAACTTGAACTAGGTACAATACAATGTATACATATTTATATTGTTTTTTTTTCAAGGGCGTACCCATTTGTTTGTTACACATGTTATGTTAATTATGTTATGTTACTTATGTTTTGTTACAATGTAATGTTATTTATTTTATGTTATGTATGTTATGTTACGAATGGTCTTAGAAACTAAAACGTTATAAAAATCGCATTTCGCTATTATCTTCACTGTGTTCCTAATTTCAAATTAAAAAAATAAATAACAGTAAAAATGACAAAAACATAAAAGCAGCTGTTTTCTCAGTGAAACACGCATGATAATTATGGATAAGTTTTCAAGCGAGATAACAAAACTTCCGACTGTATCACAATGAGGGAGCCCCTATCGATTAGCAAGTTGATAGTTTAGTTTTGTTGTTTTCAAAAGAATTTATATTTCCACTGGGGCAATGGGGTTAACCCTTTTTTGAACGATATAATGCCGCCGTGCAAACAGAATCTTTAAATATATAGCGGGATAGAATACATAGTGAGATACCGAATGAGATTTTGGAAAAAAAAAGGGGAAAAAATGTACTGTGTTTGAAGAATAAAGATAGAGAATTTAAAATATAAATGGATAGATAGATAGATAGATAGATAGATAGATAGATAGATAGATAGATAGATAGATAGATAGATAGATAGATAGATAGATAGATAGACTTTTTAAAACATATATGTTAAATTTAAAGGAAGAAAAATATTTTTTCCAAAAATTAAAAAGGAGGCTTTTAGGGGCAATAAGTGCTTCTACATGTGAATGAGAATTATCAGCCCCTGAGTAATTGACAACTAATTAGCTGCATAAGGCATGCACTTGCTGGCTTTGACAGATTAGCAGACCCGATTAGGCCCATACCTGTAGCATCAATCTTTGCAATCGCTCTTCTGTGCATCTCTGTTCTGGTACGCTAAGACTTCGGAAGTCTATAGAGCCAACTATTTCCTCGCGTTACGTCTGTGATTGAATGCGTTGAATCGTTCTTTGGCTAATGAGCCCCTGATTCCTGAGGTGTTTGCAGGTCTTGGAAACGTTTGGAGGGCGTTTCGTAATGGGGCGCATGTAAATACCCGGCATGCCTCAGTTAACAACGCCTAACTAATGAGGGCCGACTCTGTGCTTACGTTGTGCAGTTCAACTATATTCTGTACGTTAACTCTGTCTCTCCTAATTAACGATACCATCGTTGATTTGACCCCATTAAATTAATTTTTGGTTTCAGAGAGTATAACGCGTTATACAAAAGAGCATGCATTCTCCTATAATTCTATACCAAAAGTCACGTTTTCTGATTATAAAAAAAATGTTATTGACGTTTAATCATAACAGGGTAGAATATACAAATGTGAAAAATGAATAATTCTGTCAGAAAGTGGAAAAATAATTACGGAGCTAAAGAGTTAATCTATACAGTACTGGATCACAAATTACTAACAGCAATGAGTCGCATTAACTTTATCCATCTTTGTTTCTCTGTCTCAGATAATAATTTCCTTTCAAACAACTTTTAGTATATATATAGATACAGTTAAATCCAGTTAATCGGACTAACGGTTTATTTGACTAGTATCTTATTCGGAACAAATCCTATTAAACAGTTTAATCTGGTTAAATGGGCTAGCCGTTTAATAGAGTCAACAGATTCTTCAATAGACAAGACTAGAAATAACACAAATCAGGAATTATAAATAGTTTTAAACCCGCTCCCTACTTCTCATGAAATAATTATAAAAAGATTTCTTTGGTCTATGCTGATACTTGGTCGTTGGTATGAGCTACTAGGTTGTGCAGTTTGCGCTCTGGACTGAGATCTGTCATTATAGTGGGCCGCAACTCTGACCTGCCATGTCACAGCACGTGGGCAGAGGAGACCAATGGATCTTCCACGCCGTACAGTACTGTGACCTGACAAAGAGCTACGTTACAGGTCCATTTTCAAGTTGTCTATGACGATTGGTCTCGGCTAAACTGTCTTTCGGTCGTCCTGGTGATTTCCAGTTCATTCCCTGCCCACTGCCATCCCCCGTCGTCCTTAGGAAGATTTGGACTAAAAGTAGATTATCTTCAAGTCTGAAGGAACATCCGAAACATGTCAAATATTCTACATTTTACAAATAACTAGTACAACTAAACAGATGAAAACCTATATAGAAAATTTAAAGAAACTAAGGCAGAAAGAGTTTACAAAAAGTATATAAAAATTAAACACTTAACCCAAAAAGTAAGCAGACAGCTGCAATAGGACTAATAGGACTAATTGATGATTTAGATAGGTTTAGATAATAGTGAACAAATAGATGCTATCTTACTAAATTTTTCTAAGGCTTTTGACAAAGATTACCACAATAGTTTGCTTAAAAAATTAAAATATTTTGGCATTAATGGTCCACTGCATCAGTGGATTAAAGATTTTCTGATAGGGAGAGAACAAACTATAATAATTAATTTAGAAAGCCTTCAGGACAGAAGACTCAAAAGTAAAGTAGCAATTATACATAAAACACTGAACCATAATCTTCAAATACAAAAACAAAATTTAATAAAATACTCTGAAAGACACAAAGATAAAGGGACATTCCTCATTCCATATGCTAGGACAAATTTGTACAAATACTCCTTCTTCCCTAGTGCTATTAAAGCATGGAATGGGTTGCCTGAGCTAGCCAGGAAAACCAGTGACTTGGCAGAATTTAAGTCATTGATTAATATGCATGACTAAATGCATGACGCGTAGGACGTAATCATCTTCTTTTTTGAAGTAACGTCTGTATAATATAAGATAAGATAAGAAGATGAAGGAGAATTACGTTCTAAATGTTAAAATTGTAATTAACACAATCAACATTTTTAATGTACATTTTATGGACATTCTATAAACAGCTTTTAACTTCAATGAAGATGTTTGTAAAAAATAATAAAAATTCAGTTAAAAAAATATCTGGAGCGATTTTAACAAAACATTCTCATTCTGGACAAACTACACGTCTTTCTGTCACTCGCCTTTCACTCGTCTGCCAGCCCCCCCCCCCCCCCTTTAACTTTCACTCCCTTATTTCAAAGTTCAACTACGAAAGAGTTCCTCGTGGTTACATCACACTCTATTCAACACCGCTAAACCATCCACCTACTCAGGGTTACATCTGATAAATACATACATATTCAATAACAATTACTAAGATACTCTGGATACAATGATCTATCTGAATGAATCCACCCAAAAAGGGAATGGATAATAGTTACTACTCTATTTCCGTTGCTACCATGTTCTGACTACCTTCTTCCAGAAACACTTCATCTAAAAATCGAAACGCTCTGGTGTGCTTAGATTGTCACTATGTAGTCTTGTCAAACAGACATAGACCTGTCTGTCTACTACTGGCCGTGGACTCGGAGAAATTGTTCAGTCTATACACGAGTGCCATCAGGTACAATTGACAAGTGATTTCAACAAGTTTCATATCCACCTCATTAGAAAAATTGCAACAGATGGCTGTTTCTATGGCTGTTGCTGTGATGCTGTTGTTGCCGTGGGTGGGTGTGAGCGAGGTGTGTTGAAATTTAAAACAATAACTTTTATGCTTTTGCCTATTAGTGATCTATCGTAAGTGTCGGCAGTTGCAAATAAATTCTTAGAGTTTAAAACCAATTTTCCAGTTGAAATTCTTTGTATAAATGTATTTTAAATACAATGAACTATATGGCCGCAAGAGTATGCGGAGATATCAAGATAGGAGATATTCTATTTTGTAGACTTTTTTCCAGGCATAATGTTCTGTCTAAAACACTATAACAAGCAATATAAAATAAAAATCCTTTTTAAAAAGCAAAGCTTATCTTAGGGAAAAAAACTCCGCACTTATAACTATTTCTCTATTAAACAAAATAATTAATTACCAATTATTAATTTTCTAATTGGATAACTTTTTAATTGATCCATGTTTTGTTAAGTACAATAACTGTTTAAAGTTTCAACTTGATCAGAGAATGAGTGTGTTAGAAATAAAGAGTACAGTTATCTAAGGGGACCAAACCGCACATATTCAGCCATACTTGTTACTACCGAAGGATCAATTTCCTCTGTTGGTATCATACAAATAGTTAGCTATTGTTAATTTCATTTATTGATTCATGTTTTGTTAGGTACAATAAATAATTTTTAAGTTTCAACCTGACCCGAAAATGACTGTGGGAGAGATTACGTGTACAAACATTTTACCAGACAGACAGACAGACAAACATAGTTGATATAAGCTGTGTAAGAAAGCGTGATAGACTTTTATTTTATACTCTATTTTACTGGCGTGATAGACTTTTATTTTATATTCTATTTTACTGGTGTAATACTGTGTCTAATACACTGTGCCACACTTAGACAAACTGAAACTAAATTTTGTACTAGTGTTCCCCCACAAACAGAGAATAGCTTCCCCTCATTCCCAACTGAGGTCATTAACTGGCACACTCGTTTATTTGCCTTCATTGGATTGATCGAAATCAATTTATTTAATATCACCGGATAGTCCTCCGACCTTTGACATTTGGATAGCTCAGTTCACTCTAGAGTTTGATTGGGCAAGTCTCCAATGACTTGGTGAAGAGGAAATGATTGTATTCACTTTTTGATTTGGTAAAACAATGTTGTCTCAGATAGGTCTGATCTATTAATGGGTGCGTGTTAAGACTTAACAAATTTAAATTACTTTTTATTAGAAACTATACCTCAGAGGCTGTTTGTTATCTAACCATAACATTTGTTATCTAACCATAACATTTGTTATCTAACCATAACATTTGTTATCTAACCATAACATTTGTTATCTAACCATAACATTTGTTATCTAACCATAACATTTGTTATCTAACCATAACATTTGTTATCCTTGATCAACTTATTGCACTTATTGACCTTGTTGGCTCCATAAACTTTTTAATGGCTCTTTTAGCCCATTTCATTTAACTTGCTTATATATAGTAATTTTTTCAATCTGTCTAAGCATCCTCAGTGCGCTAAGATCTGGTAGGACGCGATTGGGAATATTTGGCGCGAAAAGTTATTAGTCTCATCAAAAAGGAAAAGTTTTGGTTTCGAGACAGTCACGTGACTATTAAAAACAAAACTAGGATTCGAAAGTAAACACAGCTTTAGTGAGAGGTTAGCTTTTATTTTTTGGAGTAGCTATTTAACCTAGCGACATTTCGACGGCTCCCTTCATGTCGTATTAAACGCCTTATTCCACATCGTTCATCAGCGTCGATTAATATCTGCATTGTTTGCATTTCGCCTGTGTCTGTGTTAATTGATTGTGTTACTTGAGGGTTGCCTCTGTTTAGACTACACTGGGCAAGACACAGCACGGAGATCTATAATCTTCTTTATAGACAAGCGGAATAGGTTTCCATGCTGCGGTCAGCAAACACAACTCAGCTCGATTCGGGTTCCGAACTCAAGCCCCCTAGATAGATGTCCAAGCCACACATCTCACAGTTACGTTTAACAATATCCCAATGTTCCATTGACCTAGTTTTAAAAAAAGACACTAGCTATTCTGACCTAGTTAGATTTGTGAATGTTCCCATGGCTTCTTCGACCCACTTTCCATTTCTTTTTGAGCTTCGCGTTTCCAATGATCACCTAGCGTGACTTAAAGATGCACACAAAACGACTCCCAAGGTTTCATTAACAAATCGCTCCAACTCCCGCTCCAAGCCCCGAGGGGACACAGGGCAATGTGCGATGGCCTTATTGAGCTCGCCGTTCTGTCTCCGTACCATAGGATACTTTATGTCTCCAACGGGTCAGATGGCGAAGGATGGATTGGCGCTGGAGAAATGCCAATAAACTGAGCCATCTATAACGCGTCAATAAGTAGAAAGCGACTGTACTATACGATATTTTATTTACATGGCTAATTTTCTAGCTTAGGGTTAAAGTTAGGGTTAGGGTTCAATTTTAGGATTTCTACTTGCAGTATCAATAACTTAAATCCAACCACTAACTTCTCTATCTAAAATAGAAATGTGGGAGCATTATTTTAAGTGTTACCGATAAATGTAGCACAATACTTGCTACATAACCTTCTTACGATGTTCCAAAACGATATCTCTTCGATTAAATTAATAACTTCTGTTTGATCTCGAGCTACATTTGTATTGTTTATATCAAGGACAATCAATAAGGGATCGTGTGTAATAGACAAGAATGTTACATCTCTTGTACTCGTATACATGTTGGGCTGAACTGAAGCTACAGAGAACATCCATTCAGAAGTCGTCATTGTTAGCGCGTATTAATTATAGATCTAGAAGAAGACGACTCGTATAATTTGAGATATTTTTATATGAGTTGTAAAATACGCCACAAGGAATATTATATTATACTTTATTCTGTAATAAAATGATCATGCATGACCACATTGTGTCATTTAAAATTTCTTGTTATTGAGGACTACATTATTTAAGCTAGAGATCTACAGGCTTTGGATCTAATTCTAGAAATAATTTAATTACTAAACTGAGTAATAAATACCAGCAATAAATGTGCAGTTCTAGAAAGGTATTCAAAGTTTTATATCTTGCATTTCTTCTCACCTCTTGAAGTTTACGTTACTAATTGCTGGGAGTCCCTAGTGTTACGTCACAGAATATAGATACGAAGGTCAATTTTTTATTTTGCACTTCCATTAGTATCGCCACAATACCAGCTGTCTCGATACACTAATATCGCTAATTTGCATCCTCTATCGCCATATTACCATCATAAATGCCACGCAGCTATCTCGACCCCTCAAGAAAAAAAAATAACAAAGAAACAAGTCTTGCCTCACTGAAACGCAAGGGTTCAAGTTCGAATCCTGGTGTCTGAAAGGAAGGAAGAGTAACAGACTTATACCGTCTTATGTGTAATAAATGTACCACAGCCAATATTCAATGCTGGTGTGTTATAACATTACACACCATAACATTGTCACAACACATATACATGACTGGATTGTGCTAACATGGACATCACTGTTAATCTATGTAGATTTCTTTTAAATACAATTCCTATAACTCAAACATTTCCAAACACTTAACCAAATCATATGGTCAAGCTTCTAGACTGCAACACATAGTTGTTGTTTTTTTTTCTAACACATTCCCGTTTGTTTTCCTTAGTGTAAAATAATGCAAGTATTAGAAATGCGCATTATGGATTAGGTGTGTGGGTCATTAGCAACCTGACAGCAGGTACTTAATGCAGCTAGCCGAGTCATTGAACAAAACAACGTATTCGTCTTATTCTCACTCTGTGTGTCTGGTACAAAGCTTCTATCAACTCACTCGGTGTGTCTGGTACAAAGCTTCTATCAACTCACTCTGTGTGTCTGGTACAAAGCTTCTATCAACTCACTCGGTGTGTCTGGTACAAAGCTTCTATCAACTCACTCTGTGTGTCTGGTACAAAGCTTCTATCAACTCACTCTGTGTGTCTGGTACAAAGCTTCTATCAACTCACTCTGTGTGTCTGGTACAAAGCTTATATCAACTCACTCTGTGTGTCTGATACAAAGCTTATATCAACTCACTCTGTGTGTCTGGTACAAAGCTTATATCAACTCACTCTGTGTGTCTGGTACAAAGCTTATATCAACTCACTCTGTGTGTCTGGTACAAAGCTTATATCAACTCACTCTGTGTGTCTGGTACAAAGCTTATATCAACTCACTCTGTGTGTCTGGTACAAAGCTTATATCAACTCACTCTGTGTGTCTGGTACAAAGCTTATATCAACTCACTCTGTGTGTCTGGTACAAAGCTTATATCAACTCACTCTGTGTGTCTGGTACAAAGCTTATATCAACTCACTCTGTGTGTCTGGTACAAAGCTTATATCAACTCACTCTGTGTGTCTGGTACAAAGCTTATATCAACTCACTCTGTGTGTCTGGTACAAAGCTTATATCAACTCACTCTGTGTGTCTGGTACAAAGCTTATATCAACTCACTCTGTGTCTGGTACAAAGGTCCTATCAACTCACTCTGTGTGTCTGGTACAAACACGTAATTTCTCCCGCTTCCCACTCTCGGGTCAAGTTCAAACTTTTCAAAATATTTTTCGTTCCTAAAAAAACATGAAACAAACAAAAAATTATTAATTAAATAGTGTTAGTTTTTTTTAATTGGAAAAGGAAAACAAATCTTACTTACCATATATATATATATATATATATATATATATATATATATATATATATGTCATATTATGTCATGTCAGAGCAATTAATGTTCTATTATGTCATATGATATCCTGTCATGTCCTATCCCGTCATGGCCTGCCGTGTCCTATCCTGCCATGTTCTACCCTGTCATGTCACCCTTTTTTCTAATGTCCTGTGTGCCTCCTATCAACTGTCTCTTGTATTGACCAATGTAGGAATGACCCAGTGTATAGTTGGTTTAAGAGATGGCGAGGTCGAGTCACGAACTTGGATCAGCTTGAATTGAATGAAAGATTGTCTACGCTAAAAAAATGTTAGCACGAAATAAATAACAATTATTAACTACTATAATACCTACATCAAAGTATGTAATAAGGCTTCTCTTCGAGTCCGAAGATTAGTGAGGAATACAGTATTTCCCGTGGCTGCGCAGCCCCAGCTGTGACCTACATATTTTGCCACATGTAACTATTTAACATATACCGTTCACCTACATTAAAAGCAAGCTGTAGTAATGTAAAGAGTGGTTCCAGAAATAATTTGAATCTTTTTGAAGAAAGAGGAAAGGAAGAAATGTACTATGTTGATGACCAATGGACCTATATCTCAAATACCTTAGGCCTTATCGAGTCTACATCTGGCCCGGAAACTATAAGTATGTACACATATGTATCAAGGACGTCTTTTTTTTTAATTGCTTTCACGCTAGAGATATAAACTCACTATAAATGTGCTTAAATATCATGAAACTACTTTAAAAATTAGTTACAATTTATATATATATATAATAGTATAGTTAAAGCAATAAGGCGCTCTGAGTTTTTTTTTTCTTGACATTTTACCCTCTTCGGTGAACTTTATTAAGTCTCTGTCTTCTATATATTGTTTGCAATAACGCCGACCCCCGGCCCCCGATAGAAAATGTCCATTGTGTCCTTTTCCTTTCGGGTATACGGATACTACTTAAAAAGCCCTGAAAATTCTATTTCACAATCACCTGAATTGTTCAAAGATTTGTCTTCATTAAGCAAATTTCTTTTTTTCTACAATAGATTCTATTCCAAAGGGTAAAACAAACAGAAGCATTAAAAATGATTAATAGTATTTTATAGTACAGACCGCTCAATACTTGCAAGGATTAGATGTAAAATAATCTCCATGTGTTGTCTTATGTGGCAAATGTATTCAATAATTTAGTTTATGTCGTAAACATTACCTTATGTTAAATTAATGTAGTTTTAACAACAATGTGATGTGTGTTAGTAGATGCTAAAGTCAGTTTAACCTTTTCAATGACTAGAAATACTTTAGTTCTAAAAGTTTCAATATGCTATCCAAGAGGCCACGCGAAAACAAAAGCTAATTTGTATTGGGAGAGCACGGTGTTTCCTTAACCCAAGAACCAGAAAAGAATAGCAATGGGGGGGGGGCAGGCTAAAGGGCAACAAACTTACAAGCAATTCGATTTTCCGTCAGCCAAACTAACAAGAGAATCTGATTGATCCTGTCCAGGTTGGCTCCTAGCTTGACCCAAGTCCAGTAGACTGGTAAGAGGGGGGGGGGGTTGAGGTAAGGACTAATGATGACAAAACTTACCAAGGGTTAGAGGAAGCGCTATCAGGGAACACAGTGCAAATGTTTCTATGGTAACAGTCGACTAGGGCGGGGGGGGGGGGGGCTGTTTCAAGCATGGTGTAGTGACCTGTGAACAGAGAAAGTAAATCTTCATCTCCTCTAGACAATGAGTCTCTGGTTTTCAATGACTTTAATATAATAAGATCTCAAAATAGGTTGATTTTGTACTTCCTTTCCATTCAACAATGCATTCATACCAGGGCCGGGTTCAGATAATTGGAGTTCCTAGTCGAAGTGTATTTGGTGGCCCCAAATAAAATAGAAAAATATAAAAAAAACAGTGAAAATATAAAATGACACAATTTATTTAAAACCGAGTGTACTCCAACAATAATACTGGACACAAGTTTTGCTAGTTCTTCTCTAAAAAATGTCCTTGGCAAGCCCCCCCCCCCCCCCGCTAATCGGAGCCCCAAGGCGCTACCTTGTTTGCCTATACTTAACGCCGGCCCTCTTCCTACTGCAGCACCTACTTTCACGTTGCTTTCTATTGTCGTGTAGTACTATCACAGCCTCTAGTGTCGTTTAGTACCATCACAGCCTCTAGTGTCGTGTAGTACCATCACAGCCTCTATTGTCGTGTAGTACCATCAAAGCCTCTAGTGTCGTGTAGTACCATCACAGCCTCTAGTGTCGTGTAGTACCATCACAGCCTCTATAGTCGTGTAGTACCATCACAGCCTCTATAGTCGTGTAGTACCATCACAGCCTCTAGTGTCGTGTAGTACCATCACAGCCTCTAGTGTCGTGTAGTACCGTCACAGCCTCTAGTGTCGTGTAGTACCGTCACAGCCTCTAGTGTCGTGTAGTACCATCACAGCCTATTGTTCTGTTCTAACATGTCATTGAAGTAGAATGGACCCAAATGAAAAACATGAAATGAAAAGATTGGGAGAGATCTTAAACTAGACAAGACACGACTTAGGCCATGTACATATAGACAAGACACGACTTAGACCATGTACATATAGACAAGACACGACTTAGGACATGTATATATGTACGTTGTACTACTTCAATTCTTGATTTCGCACGTCTAGACAGTGGTGAAATAAATTATGAAATGCTTCTTGTTTTGAACATTTAACTTATGACCACTTCCGTATTAAGTACACCAGATAAACCAATGATTCCATTTATGAAAATTCCCTCCGGCCAGAATAATGATAACTGATACTTAAAAAAAAAAAAAAAATCGTCAAAAAAAATACTATTAAAATTTCGAGCTTTAGTTGAGTACAGTTTTTTCCCCTTTGTACTTTTAAAATCTCATTTAGCAGTGTAATTGTAAAAGTACTTTTTATTTTAACATGGCGGCCTCGAGTGTCACTAATATTAATGTCATTGTCTGGACTTCAGTCTTAATGAAAAATAATCGTGTTCCCGGGAGTAGCAACTTTTCAAATCTACTTATTAGGACTCAGGCTAGACAAGATCTATTCCAGTAATTTAGGGTTGGCCACAGGGAGAGTCCGAACGTGCAGAGACCGTAACACTCTTTTCTTTGTGGCTATCGTCCTCTATCCCACTTTTGGATTTTAAAATGGGTACGGCGCTGCTGTTGTGGAATGCTTTTAGCTAACGCGTTCACTTAGCTACAGGTCAAGGCGAAAATAAAATATATAGCGTATCCATACTTTTTTAAAACAAGAATTGTTGTGCCATTGATGTTATTGCTGTGTTTGTATATCTTTGTTAGCTCTAACTATTATGTGAAGTTCTAGTTGTCATAGAGATCAAGTAACGTGTTCTGTTTGTTTACACACGCACACATTCTCACGTACAATCCTATTCAAATACACGCACACAATACAGATTTGATTACACACGCACACATACACACATTATACCAGATTTTAAGTAAGTGAAGGCCCTGGCCAGACTTTTGTAACTCCCCTACCCTCTTACAAAAAAACAAACAGCTACTTATTGATAGTGTCAATGTATTTAAGAATCATTGTACATTTGATCTAGACATTTTCCCTTCCCTGCATCTTCACCACATTTCTACAACACTTCACTGAGTTGGTCTAGCCGAGACCAATCGTAACAGAAGGCCTGAACACTGACCTGCAATAAGCTATTGGTCTCCACTGCCCACAGGTTGCGACGTCGAAACACTAGCAGGTCAGTGTTGTATATGTATGTGAAGATATATAATATGCTGTATATGTATGTGAAGCTATATAATATGTATGTTGTATATGTATGTGAAGATATATAATATGTTGTATATGTATGTGAAGATATATAATATGTTGTATATGTATGTGAAGATATATAATATGTTGTATATGTATGTGAAGATATATAATATGTTGCATATGTATGTGAAGATATATAATATGCTGTATATGTATGTGAAGATATATAATATGTTGTATATGTATGTGAAGATATATAATATGTTGTATATGTATGTGAAGATATATAATATGCTGTATATGTATGTGAAGATATATAAAATGTATGTTATATATGTATGTGAAGATATATAATATGCTGTATATGTATGTGAAGATATATAATATGTATGTTGTATATGTATATGAAGATATATAATATGTTGTATATGTATGTGAAGATATATAATATGTTGTATATGTATGTGAAGATATATAATATGTTGTATATGTATGTGAAGATATATAATATGCTGTATATGTATGTGAAGATATATAATATGTATGTTGTATATGTATGTGAAGATATATAATATGTTGTATATGTATGTGAAGATATATAATATGTTGTATATGTATGTGAAGATATATAATTTGTATGTTGTATATGTATGTGAAGATATATAATATGTTGTATATGTATATGAAGATATATAATATGTTGTATATGTATGTGAAGATATATAATATGCTGTACATGTATGTGAAGATATATAATATGTATGTTGAATATGTATGTGAAGATATATAATATGTTGTATATGTATGTGAATATATATAATATGTTGTATATGTATGTGAAGATGTATAATATGTTGTATATGTATATGAAGATATATAATATGTTGTATATGTATGTGAAGATATATAATATGTTGTATATGTATGTGAAGATATATAATATGTTGTATATGTATGTGAAGATATATAATATGCTGTATATGTATGTGAAGATATATAATATGTATGTTGTATATGTATGTGAAGATATATAATATGTTGTATATGTATGTGAAGATATATAATTTGTATGTTGTATATGTATGTGAAGATATATAATATGTTGTATATGTATATGAAGATATATAATATGTTGTATATGTATGTGAAGATATATAATATGCTGTACATGTATGTGAAGATATATAATATGTATGTTGAATATGTATGTGAAGATATATAATATGTTGTATATGTATGTGAATATATATAATATGTTGTATATGTATGTGAAGATGTATAATATGTTGTATATGTATGTGAAGATATATAATATGTTGTATAAGTATGTGAAGATATACTTAACTTACAAATGTTTAATTCTTTTTTTTTAACGAAACAACTTTTATTTGTTAACCTTATTCAAAACAACCTAACGAAGCACGTGATCTCAATGCACTGTTTTGATTGGATGACATCGACCAGATAGGCTCCAGAAAGCTATTAACTCGACTGAAGGCAAGGTGCACTGGCTGTCTGGAGCTGGCATATGGAGTTTCTTGAGGTGGACAGATCAGAGACTTCAACACCACACACTTCAACTTTAACAGACAAACACAGACACAGTCAGCCCGTGTTCTAGACAAGCGCAAGACTTTAGTGCATGAATGTCGTACAAGGATTACATCACTCAAGAGTTGGTATCTAGACCACAAAAACCTTTCTAGTATCATAGTTCAATCTGTTCAAAGTCATAAATACACACAGAACGCATTTATCTATTGACTGTAAACCAGGGGTTCTTAGCCTGTGGGTCGCGATCCCCATGGGGGTCTATTGACCATTTGCCAGGGGTCTCCTAAGACCATCGAAAATATGGATTGTTATTGCCTACTCTTCTATCGCCGTATTTAGTGTTTGGGGCGGGGGGTCGCGGCAGAGTGGGGATTGTAAAAAGGGGTCTCCGAGCTTAAAAGGTAAAGAACCGCTGCTGTAAGCCAATGAATTTGTGATCACTATATCTGCACTATAGATATATCGCTTTCATGTCTACGTTCAAAAGGACTTATTATAGTTTGCATTCTTTAGCAGACTTATTTTAAAAAAAAGATTTTATAACAAGATAACATTAGACTCTCATGGTAACCCAAAGCACTTTAAATGTCCATGCTTTCTGAACATCCACGAAAAGACTATCAGCTGAAAATGACCAACATTAAATAAATGTGAAATTGGGATTTTCAATATCTGTTTCGTTTCTGAAAGTTAAAAATGAGAATTTGAAGAATGGACAGACAGAACATACAAAGCATACCTCGGCTTAATATCGACTGGAAGCCGCTAGAATACACCTTAAACAAAAAAAAAATAAAGTTAAAAAAACTTTTTCAGTCAGTGCTCAAAATCCACCAAGTCTTCGCCTCTTATACAATTTCTTACATTGAAAATTAAACACTTGTACACACACAGACACATATACACAGAGACTATTAGAGACACCCATTCAGGCACGTATTTATACATTCACACATACACACACACATATACACACATGAACTGCTCACAAGCTGCAGACATTGGCAAGAAATATTTTGAAGAACCGCTCTATCTGCCCAGGCAAACATGATAAGAGCGTTTCCTTCTCTCTGGCCAGCCTCTAGGTGTCATGAAATAACATAGAGTGATAATTTTAAGGAGATTATAACGAAACCCCTTCCCCGCCCTCTTCCTAAACAATTCTCAGCATGGAAGGTTTCTCAGGACGTATCGTGATATGTCTTTCTGTTACATGTTACCCCACTCTTGCTGTTTGTGTTTATTCCTTCATACAGTCAGGAACATATTTATTTGGGGATAAAGAACTAAATATCCATATGGGGAAAAAATTGGTTGAGGTCAAACAAATGTCCACTCCAACATCGCACTGACCCCTGGTATGAATGTCAAACATACAGAACTACAGGGGATTGCGAAAGTTTCAGGTATCTCAATAAACACTTTTCAATTGGCACAAATTTCTAGAAATCTTTACAATTTTTTTTTTGGGGGGGGGGGGGGGGTAAAACCAATGGCTTGGTTAATCTGCATGACTAGATGCATGACGCATAGGACGTTATCATTTTCTTTTCTGAAATAACGTCTGTATTTTATAAGATAAGAAGATCTATCTATGTAACTATCTATCCGTCGCTTTAGATGAATCAGTTTAACAGTAAGTAGAAGTTATTGAAATGTTAACTAATTCAGAAACTTCTCAAAGGTCAGACCAACCTTTACAAAGTCATGTCTAGATACAAATCAATACTGTAAGTACCGACTACTTTTGAAGGGTTGTTATTCTATGGTCTTACTTTCTAAAGCTAGTAGTTATAGAATTGGTAGCTTTCATATGATCTCTTCTAGTTGGCTTGGACAGATAGTTATACTGTTTAAAATAGTTTAGGAACAGATAAAGCTGCTCTTTTCTCGAAACAGTAAAATGTTAACTATCAGTATTTACTCCCTTAGGTTTATTTCAGTATAACTGGGTTTTTACTTTCCTTTTATCGTTGCCTATTATTAATGTTATATTACTATTTATTGCAATGTTGTTGTTTTTCTTATTGTAACATTATCAATCTAGTTTTTAGTTTTAATTTTGATCTATGTATATTATGTTTCAAAAGAAGAAGAATAGTTTTAGTACATTTAAAATCGACTAAAATTTTTAGTAGACCTGTTAATTTTGTAGCCTAAGAAAGATTAGTCTTAAAGAGTGTATATTTTTAGCGGCCCCCGTAAGGGGAAAAAGCCGCTATTAGGTTTGTGCAAAATGTCCGTCTGTCCCCTCTGTCACACTCAGATCTCGAAAACTAGAAGAGATATGAAAAATATTATTTCATCATTAAATCCGGCTTGAAAAGTTTAGGTGCAATGGCTACTTTTGGTTTTCTAAAAGCAAACCGTTTAATTTATAAAATTAGTTATGCAAGCGATTTTTTCATAAAAATACACCAATTCTAAAACAATTACGTAAATGTAAGGGAGGCAATGTTACAATATGTTAACAAAGATGAGTAATCTATGTGTATTTTCAGTATCACTAATTCCAATATATTTATCAAATGTACAGGAAATGCTTACAACAAATATAAATAATACTTAAAGATGCTTTTTTTGGTTAAAAATCTGCTAAAATTAAAAGAAAACATTTCTGTTTGTTTATAAAGGCTAATAATACACTTCGCATGTAAATATCATGCACATTTTTTAAAATGGACTTTTCAAGCAGCGACTTTCGTGCAGTAGCGTAACGTCGCAAGATACTCCGTTGCTAAACCAATTCCTTAAACGTTTTTAAAAAAATCAGATTTTATTTATTTTTTTGTTTAGTGCCCCCATCCGAATAAAAGAAGCTTATTTTTGTGCGTTTTGTCTGTTGGTCGTCTGTCCGTCACGTTTAGATTAACAAATAACACTAGAGGCTATTGTAAATCTGATTTAACCTTTAATTTTTCATTCAGAAATATTGCAATAGTTTAAAGTATCTATAATAGATTGTTCCGGATGTTTTGTGAAAAACAAATCAATGCCAATGAATATTTGTTTGCTCTTCTAAGTTATAGTAGATTTTATTTCCATGCTTAAACGTTGCAAGAAACACATGATCTTTAATATATTGTTCCGGTTTTTAATGTAAATAGCATATAAATGCTAAATAAAAATATCTATACTGATTTATATTTCATTAACTATAAAGTTGTTCCGGATATTGTTTTATAAAAAAAAAAATATGTCAAATAATTATATTTTTTTCAAAAATATCGACAATAGGTTATTAGGATTTTAAAATAACAAAGTAATTTACTAAAAACGATTATGGAAAATAAATTTTGAGACTTATTTTACAGTTCATTTTCTTAACGAAACATAATAAAAGTTGTTTAATCGGTAAAGAATGTTCCGGATTTTGTTTCAAAAAAGAAATCGACCTACATTACCTTAATTTTCTTACAAATCGTCGCCAAAAATGATCCGAATTTTATATGAAAAATCTAATAACGCTAATAAATGTTTGAAATCCCTCTTCTAATAAATAAAACAAATATTTTTCTCATTTACGAAAATTGGTTGTTCCGGATTTTTTGATGAAAAATATTTTAACTCTATTTATGTACAATCGCACTTCTCTCTTACATTACATTTAACTTTCTATTTAAAACGTTAAAAAATCTAATTATCGTTAATATAATGCTCTGATTTTTAAGGAAAACAACTTCCTAACATCAAAGTATGGTTTGATAAAATCTCTATAAGGATATGTGACATCTAATTTTAATAACAGACCATCCCAGAAATTTAATTAACGGCATTTGATTAATCTGGAATTCTTATTTTTTTCTCACTATGAATAATAAACATCCGGAACAATCTATAATAGAAACTTAAAACTAATGCGATGTTTCGGAAGGGAAATTAATTTTAATCAGATTTTCAATAGCTTTTAGTCCTTTTTTTTTTCTCGCTATTAACATAACGGACAGACAAACTGACAGACAAAAGAAAAAAAAGCGTCTTTAATCATTATATATATATATATATATATATATATATATATATATATATATATATATATATTTATTAAGTCTAACTAGCCCATCAAATGAAATGCTAAAAGAACTCACTCGGTGCACCAATGTCTATGAACCCCCGAGAAGCTGCTCGTATAGAAGACATTTTTTAGTCTAACTAGGACATGTGACGTAATGGAATCTTTTTCCTTTGACGTAATATGGAGTTAATTTTTAAATGAAATGCTAAAAGATCTCACTCGGTGCACCAATGTCTATGAACACTCAACAAGCTGCTAGTATAGATGATATGTTTTAGTCTAACTAGACCGTGTGACGTAGTGGATTTTTTTCCTTTGATATCATATGGAATAAATTCTTTAAATGCTAAAACAACTCGGTATAGTAATGTTTATTAAACCTCGTAATGTGATTCGCATTTTAAAAAGACATATAGATTTAGTTCTAATCTAGATTTTTTACACTAGATCTAGATTTTTTTTTACACTGGAGCTAGATTTTTCACACTAGATCTTGATTTTTAAAACTCGATTTAGATTTACGTTCTAATTAAAATCATTATAGAATCTAGATCTAGAATTTCTTGGTCTAGATTAGAATGTTTTTTGTTTTACAAGTTTCGGATGTTCCTTCAGAGTTGTAGTCCAAACCTCCAGTAGGACGACGGGGGATGGGAGCGGGCAGGGTTTGAACCTGGGACTATCGATGAATCCAAACGACACTCCAGCGCGCAAACCGCACTACCAGACAGTCATGATTTAGACTAGATCAAGATGATTAATTTGAATTTCTATGCTTAAAGTGTAGATTTTATTTTCTAAAGTCTAGATTGTAAATATTTGAATATTGCAATGTTATAAAATACTAAAACTAATCTACTATTTTGATATTTAGATTTTGCAATTAGTCTATTAATTGATTATCTAGTGTTTTTTTTTATATAAATCGTATCTAAATTACATCTACATTATCCCAAATTTATATTTTAGATCTAGATCTAGTAGATATAGATATTGAGAGTGCTAAATTAGTAGTTTAATTTAGGTATATCTACATCCTCATTCTAGTTCCATTTAGGCCTAAATGAAAATGCTCAATACCAAAAGATTATCTAAAATCGCTCTTCTGACATATTGTACATATCTGATAGCTGTCATTCCGTAATGTGTAGTTATATATCAATAGTAGGCTATTAGTTTGTAACCAGTTTGTCATTAGATTAAGAGCAATGCCTGGTCGTGCGGTTAGCGCGCAGAACTGATTATCTCTACGGTCTAGGTTTCATACCCTGCTCGATGCCATCCTCAGTCGACCAGCGAATATGCGGATCCGACACTGATCCGTCTCCCACGGGGGCCGCCTCTGAGTTTGTGTGGCAACACAAACTCTCTTTGTAATCTTGTTTTTACTTAATTCACTGAAGCACTATTACACAAATAAATTCGACAACGAATAGTATCCTAAGTTGCCTTTAGAAAATGTCTTTCCTGGGATATCTATATTTTGAATATGTTCTATATGTTCTTCGTGAGATATGAAATTTGTTTCACTCACGGTACGCAGAAATCTAAATTTAACACATTTTTGTCATCTTGACCTTATCTCAAACTGAAAACGTTCAAATCCTGTGATAAAAGAAAGTGGATGTGATAGGAGGGCCATATTTGCAGTCTGAGTTGTGAAGGGAGGGGGAGAGACATCTGCGAGGAGAGGGGAGAGCACTATAAAGAGTGTGGACCCCCCCCCCCCAGAAAGAGATAAGACAAAATGTTATCCACCATACGTATAAGAAAAGATAGTTCCCCCCCCCCCCCCTACACGCTGTCAGTTTATTTTTATTACAATTTTTTTGTTATCCTTCTTTACCAATACCAGATGTGTATCTTTCCAGAAATTTCTTGACACGCTGATAAGAATGATCATGTCACGTGATAGTGTCACGTGTTTCACTGTGTCATTGATGTAGCAAAGGTTTGTCTTACCAATAGAGCCATTAGCTGTGTGGTCTTCATACAGAAAGAAATAGGATTTCATACCCTGTGGCCTAGTGATTCTCAAACTGTTGTCCGCGCAGCCCCAGCGGTCCGCGAGACAAATGTATGAGGTTCGCTAAAACCAATTTATCCGGACGGATAATTTGAATCAACTCGACCCTCACAACTGTTTTATATGTCTGTTAGGAACTATTTTATGAGTATTGTTGACGCAGCGTAGACAAACTATAATTATTGTTAGTAGTCACGTGATATAATATTTTTTTAGCCCATGAATATCAAATGTACTTATATTTTACAAACCAATCAAAGTCGTTCTTGCAATTAGTGTATTATCACGCCAATCAACGACGGTATTAATCTCTCTGCTTTATCACGCCATTCAAGGGTCCAAGCTTCGTTTTAGAATTTCCAATCGACGACCCTGACACTCCACGACACACCGACATCAGTTTGGTGCACATTTTATGATTCATTGATAAGTTCTACAGTGGTACTTCTTATTTGATAAATTGTTTTTTTCTCACGCCCATGTAACCGTTAGATTATGGATCAATATCTAAAGGGTAAGAAGACATCTGAAAAAGAGGAGGAAGATAGTGGCAATAGTGGCAATGAACTGAGACATGGTGTTGTAAGAGCGGCCGCACCTCGTAAGGCAAAAATACAAAATATGCGCCTGAATATTTACCATTGGGATTTATACCTTGCAAAGGCAACAGTGATCAGCCACAATTTGTTCCAATGTGTTATTAAACAAAACTTAGAAACCTTCTAAACTAAAAACCAGTTAATTTCTTCAAGAGTCGAGCAGAAATGTATGTAAATCAACGAAAAGTTTTAGCAATGTGACAACATAAAATGAAAAAAAAAGTCTAAAAGCTTCATACCTTCTGGTAGTATGACTAGCGCACAGCAAATACGCTGAAAGGGTTGAGGAGAATTTTGTGGATAATAGAGATTATTATTATTATTATTATTATCTTATTCTTATTATGCCAGAAGCTTTAGAAATATGTGATTTGGGAAGATAAATCAGGCTGTGTCGGAGATACGCTATTATCGTATGGCTTGTAGTTATGTTTTTTGTGCTGATAAAGTTAGGGAACCTCTGCTATAGCCGACTAAATGATTCTATTCTAGTGAGTGGGTGAAAGATTTCCCTTTGGTATAATGAATGAATTATGGATTAAACATGGTTATAAACATTTGGATGATCTATTTTCCAATTATTCTAACTGGTATTGAACACAATTAAACACAAGACAAATTTTTTAGGGATAAGCATTTCTCTTTATCATATATCTTCATTACTGCCTTAAAACAACTGATGGATAAACCTTTGTTTCGTTATGTAGGATAAAAATAAGGCATTCATTACATCATTTAGGGTTTAAAATGTGATACTGATTTGGTGAATTACAAATGGATAAGCAAGGATGAGGCGTCAGATCAATTAGTAGATTAATCTTATTAAGTTTATTTCAGAAGAGCGTAAATCAAACCCGGGCACCGGTTTTACATTAACTTGCCATATCAATAAGTATAAAAGTAGATCATTCCTTTACGAAAGTATAATAATTACATGTTATCTTTTAAATTATAACAATGTTAATGAAGTCTGTCATATTGATTGCATTGAATTCGTGCAGCACATGTAACAAGTATATGGTAAAGTTCCCCTTTTCAGTCCTTGCGATCATTAGGGCTGATGATATAAATGTCACCTGTTTCTATGGCATACGGTTAACGAGGGTGTCATGTGGCCAGCACAACCCCCTTTACTTCCCCCCCCCCCTCAAACTAATGTCAGGTATCCATGAGAGTTGGGTGGACTAAAAATACCGAAATAAAAAATCCCAGTCGTTACCGAGATTCGAACCTGGGAACCCTCGGTTTGAAAGCCAAGCCTTGACACTCAGTCTCCACATCCCCATTTTATGCTCATTATATTTTGATCACTAACTAAATTATTGCTGAAGTTGTGTTCAAAAGTTTGATCTATTTTATTGTGACACATAAAAGGGAAAATAAATCTTACAGTATTGAGATTAAGCTATGGCTGTAAATGTGCAGTTCTTTTTCTAATATAAGCTTTTTTTAATATTGCTTTTCTTTTCGTTGTAACAGTCTATAGCAACTGATACTTTGATCAACAAGACCTTTAACTTTGAATGCATTTGTACCATTGTACTGGGTACTTTTACAAGAGGAGTCACTCTGCTCAACTAGACCAACTAACGACGCACAGCTAAAAAAAAATGTCTAAAAATAAATTTAGGAGGCAAGTTCCTCATGAAGCTCCATTCGAGCAGAAACAATGAGCGTTGCCTCAAGCCCACAATCAAGTGCCTGGGCCGAGACGAGGACGTATTGAAGACATCTCTTGCTCTGTACAGCTTTGGGAACAGTTGGGGTTTTTATTGATGTATAAGTTGTTTTTTTTTTTTATACCTTTACAGTCGCCATGTTTTCAGGGACGTACATACCATCTGCTTCAGCAGAGGCGGGGAATTTAAAGTTTGTTAATTATTTCCCTTGAAATTGACCTAATGAACGCACCAACATTTTATGGACGTGAAGGGGAGATAAATAATATGAAGACTAGGTCTGCACGAGTAGGATAAACTACTATCTTATCTTGATACTGTGTTATTCAAGTCGATTCAAACTATCTTTGTTTTTACAAAGCTTATAGTAACTCACTCTGTCTAGTTAAAGGTTTGTACACGCTATTTTTCCAAATTCCTATTCTCGGATAAAGTAGAAACTTTTTAAAACTATTCATTGTCGATGACAACACATGAATCAATCAAAGCATTAATTAGCTTAATTAGTGCTAATTAATTAATTTTGTTTATATTGGAAAAGTGAGATAAATCAGGCAGTATTGAGAGCTATATGACAGCAATTGTGCGGTTCTTTCTGTTGCATAATGTCCGAGTTTTTAAAAAGTAGCAGTATATTTTGCTTGTTTGAAGTCTGTGTCTGTGCAAGCTCAATACAAAAGCCCCTAGAATCTTGACTTCTAGGTCTGCCTACTGATGTTGGTTTATGAGTAATCAACAATACAATTAGAAAGACAAAAGCTAGATCTATATCAAATTTGGTGAGGACATTTAGTAAGTACATTCGACATCTATGTTTTATTCTGTCCCTCACTCTAGTGTTAGACTTGCGATTAGTCATGGCCAGGTTATGGAGGATATTTTCAGCCAATAGCAGTACACGTTTGAGAATTATGAGTAAAGGAACTGAACTCCAGCCCTCCACTTGACTACCGAGTAAAAATCCATCTCACTAACAAAGATTACTTACTTAAACTGAAATCCTCCCGCGCCGTTCGGCGCATTGGGCTTTAAGCAAAGTCTCCACAAATTTCTGTCATTGGCAATGTCTGGAGTCTCTTCTCACCTGGTGTCCCCTGCTCTGAGGTATCCCATTAAAGTGTGGCGCCAAGTTACATGAGGACTTCTCTGCCTGCATTTTCCTCGCATTGGCCTCCATGTCCTCGCAACTCTTGGTATGCATAATTCATTCTGTCCCACAAACCTCATGCGACTCTAGGTCACAACCTTATTAAGTGTTCGACTAGCAGTTCATCATAGAATTTCCTTGTTTGAGATCTCTGTAACTGACTCCTAAAATCCGTCTTAGCCATTTTTTTGTTAAGCCACATTGTTTTTCCTCAGTTTTGCCAGCTGACTTCCATGTCTCGCATACGTTGCTGTTGACGACGATTTTGTTACGAAGGTGTATTTTGGTCTCAGTCCAATAGCCAGTCTGTCCAAATAGGTCGCGGTCACTTACAAGAAAACTTGGGGGGAAAACGCCTCTTTAAAAAAAACGCGCGTCTATCCCCTAAACTATTACTCAAGTTTAAAGTAGACGCATTACCATCTCACTCTGCCATTACATTTCAACGAGACTCGACATTACAGTAAAAAAAAAAAAAAATTCTAAATATTGCCAGCATTCATTCAGAGCCCAGCATCCACCAGAGTCTATGATTACACCATGCAAGCTTTCATTAAGTGCCCGGGAATTCGAATAGTTTTAATCAAACAGCCATCATCTCTCGCTGATAGTTCTAATATTTGTCTACAAATGTAGCACGCTTTCAGTTTTTTTTCCCTGTCTCAATTTTTCCTATCCCGTTGCATTCAGTGAGAGCATAGAGACATCTTCCCCCCTGGGTGCACACAGAATACTGGCGCCCTTTCCCTAGATATAAACAGTCTAATTGAACACTTAATTTTGTTTATACTGGGCATATGTCTTCCAAAGAAAAAAGTGAAAGAAGGATCCTCAATTTCTGCGGAGTATTAGACAAGCAAATAGATCTATATCTACCGCCAAAAGTGGATAGAGAAGCTGTGTTAGGTCAAGGTTTGAGTCAGTGGCGATTCAGGCAAAGTGGAAGAGGGGGTGTTGGAACCTCATTCCACAAACTGTCACATGCTGTTGATTACCATCTCTGGTGTGTGTCTATAAATAGTCTTGTTTTCAATGAGTAATTTATTTACAAATAGGTCTGAAATTGGTCTGTTTTTAAGAAGTCTTTTTACTTATTTAATTGATAGATACATAAATATATAGATAGATTGTTAGATAGGTAGATAGATAGATAGATAGATTGATTGATTGATTGATTGATGTGTGCGTTTCGTTCTGTCGTTATTATAGTTTGATACAGTTCTCATTCTAGATGACTTTGTTATAATCCTAACAGTTAATTTTTAAAAAATGGTCTAGATGTTTCCTCATTTCGACCCAAATAATCTTTCAATTAATTTCGCTGACTCGTTCCCTACTATGTCATTGTTTTATATACAACACGTAAATTAAATAGGATTATTTGTCTTTCCCTTCAATACACCTGAACTATTGATCTATAAAACAACGCATTCAATCGATATTGGATCATTTCCATTTTTGTTTTGTTCTTTGTGATTTGTTCCCCCCAATAAAATCAATGATTAATTTAATGAAGACAATAGCTCTGCAATTTGAAATGTCGATACTTTTTACGTGGATGGATGGATGGATCAAAATGAGTCGCCTTTACAAAGCCCTCGACCATTAGCTCAAGTGATCAGTTCTTGTAGAAATGGTGCATAAGCACAGGGATGCCCAAACTACGGCCTGCGGGCTGTATCCGGACTGTGGCAGGTCCAAAGAGGAGAGATGGGGTGTCCCCATCTTTTCTTTTGTTTCTTTTAGGAAGCAGTAACTTAAACTGAGTAGATCTAATAAGTATTTCGTGTGACGGAGCGAGTCGTGATGAATGCTTTTGGCTCAGCGAAGTACAAATGCTGTGCTGTTATAGCATCCAGATGATGAGGCGCGGTGGCTGAGTGGTAAAGCGCTTGGTTTCCGAACCGGGTACCGGGATTCAAATCCTGGTGAAAATTAAACAATTATAACTTGAAATTGCAAAATATGCGAAAAAGTTCTGGAAAAGTCCTGAAATTATTAAACTTTGAAAACTCATAAACATATCCTTAAAAATAGAAAAAAAAATCAATTTGGGGTATCATTCAGTATGGTAAACGCCAATCCTACGTGTGATAAAAAAAAACGGCTTTGTCAGCGTTCATTTAATAAACTGTAATACAAAGACGAATTTATTTTATAATACAAAATCTTAATTTTCACTTATTATCCTTATTACCCAGACTGCCGCGCGCAATCCATTTCACACAGGGCCCCACAATTGTTAGGGCCGGGCCTGGCCTCCATGAAATCTCCTCCAAAGAAGTAAATTTATTTCTACGAATTTAACTTATAAGTACAGAGATGTCTTTACACTTTCTTTGCATATTCTTGATCAGTTTTTCTCTACTCCTTGCTAGACAAGAGGAGCAACTGATTTGACGACTATCTTCTCTACCTCTCTGTCTCACGCAACCCTCTTGTCTTCAGGGGGCTCGGGTTTTAATTCTTTTTTTCTCCCTGTCTTTAGGGCCCTGCCCAAGACATGTTAAGCAGGCGCCTCGAGTGGGGACATAGACCACGTCTTTTTTCCCAGTCTGGCTACGCCCCTGGCAGTAAACAGAAAAGATGAACACATCGCGCTTATACCAATGACAATGGAAATGTCAGCCCATGTAGCCACACTGTGAGCTGGGGTGCCAACCACAGGGCGGCGCCCCATGAAACTAGCGGAAACGGGAGTACAAAAAAACACTTCCTCGATCAACGCCACTTAATAGGGGCATGAGTGTAGGGCGATTTTTTTCCTTTCTTTTGTTTCTAGCAGGGGAAGATAATCAGTATCCCCCTGTTTGTATATGTGTATGTATGTGTCAGAGTGGAGGATAAGAATACCGGAGAAGGCGGGGATAATCTGGAGAGAAGCAAGAGGATATAACTCTTGATTCATTTACACATGGGACAAAGGGAAGCAATTACAGTTTTTTTTTCTTTTATTCCGTTCACTTCCTATTCCTATTTGCTCGATGTTGATACGATTTCCTCCCAAGATGGCTCGAGAAGTAAGGAGAAATGTCTAGCTAAATTATAAAATAGCTTTTAAAGTGCTGGTCAAGAGGAGGAAATGTTGAAATAACCCAATTTTTATGGGCCTTATTTTTGTTTAACATTTTCAAATTATTTTTTTTAAATTTAAAATCCGAAGACCTAAACGCATCCAATAGATACGATTGAAAAGCAACGAAAATCAAAGTTGGATGTGAAGGACGAAATAAAGGTACTTCAGTGCTAAAAACGCTACATATTAGTGGAGTAACCAATCGACACACTTGTCAATGTCCTACTATCAAAGCTATTGGGGAAAAGATTTAATAATTTTTGTTAAGTTTTGAAACACAATTTTTGTGAAAATCATTCCGAGAAAAATCTGGCCATAAACTTGGATCGAAACACCGCTTGAAATAGAAAAATGAAAACTTAGAGGAAGGAGAAGCAAAGGGGGGAGAGCAAAAATAGAAGAGAGAAAGTGTATTGAAAGAGGTTCTAACTAGGCAAAAGACAGAGAGGAATGGAGAAAGACGGTCCACAAATGTTGCATGGTGCCCCGATGGTCCAACAGACTAAGGGATTGGCAAAGGTACAACAAATCTTTGAGAGCTAAAAAATATAAAAGGATATGACAATTAAACTTCTGAAACAATTGGAAATGTGAACAATCCAGACAGTAGCAAACACTTTTTCTGCAAAAAACGGCACTACACACACGAGACATATATCGCCACGATAACGCTAACACGTGCAAGATCTTAAAATAGAACATCGATTCACCAAAAAAAAAAAAAGACGCCTGAAATCTTGGCAGCCGGATCGATACTTTAATGTTGAAATTTTCTGTGTATTCCCTATCGATTACTTTCATTAAAAAAACCTCAAGCCGTCAGCGAGGATTCCGGGTGCCTAGGTATCGACTCGTTGTCTCGGAATCGTTCACTGGTAAGAAGGGACGGCGAGGTTAATAGGTAAGGATGTAAAGTTTAGTTATAATACGAGCAATGACGTCATCAAGTGGTGCTGCTCTCTATTTTTACATTTCAGTCACGTGCCGGCCACGCGCAGTCCCGTGGAAGAACTGTCGATGGAAGGGAGCATTACTCTCTGAAAGAGATTGCAAGAGAGCTTTACGTTATCTAAGAAAATATTTAGGGGATTTACGGGTGTGAAAAGTGCGACCACGTTGGGCCCCGAGTCTGAAGGGGGCCTCACTATTTTTACATACACTAGTGCTGAGCTGTGTTCTTCTGCCAAATAATGGGTTTCTCAGAATGCAGGAAATTGCATGGAGGGCCTTTTAGTTGGATCTGCCGGACATTAGCGAGTTCTCAATGACGTCTTAGTTGCTTGATTGCACGTCGATCTAACTGGACACCAATAGATTTGATAATATAGATACTTTTCTTTATTTAATACAGCAATATTGTTATTGGAAATACGCCTTTTCGTTTCTATAGGACCATCACTAGAATCTCTTGTTTGATCCTTTCAGTATAGGCCATTTTCTTCTGTACAATGTAGGAATTAGAGTTAAGTTAGTCTCTAAAAGCAGAATAAAAGAGCTATATAAAATATAAAAAAGCCATAATTTATTTATATATTATGATACTCTGTCTGATTGATATTTATTTGTTTATTTGTAGACAATGCAAATAAAACAATATATTTGATTATATAACCTCTTTCAGCGCTTTCAAAATTTAAAACTATACAACATTTATTATACGTTATAACATCAGACTATTTAATGTATTATTGATATGATCTCTTCTGATTCGTGCATTTATTTAAAAATAAAAAAAATAAAAACAAGTATTAAAATGTAACAATTTTATTTGTTTTGTCACAAAGCAAAATGACAAAGGCAGACAAAATTACAAATAATAACAATATACACATAAATAACGTACGCAATATAATCGAAATAAAACCACATTGAAGTTCTTCTCAGCTTAGTATCGTTACAGAACTAACTAACTTACCTAACGAACTAAATGTCTGTCGCTGGAATTGTCATGAGAAATTAAGTTTAGAATGTAACATCTCCCAACGTAAACACACACACTCTTCCTGATATAAACACACTCACTCTTCCTGATATAAATACACCCACTCTTCCTGATATAAACACACTCACTCTTCCTGATATACACACACACACTCTCCCTGATATAACATTGAACTCACTGAAGTCTCTATGGAGGGTGCTTGAAAACTTGACGTCTGCCATCTTTTATTGGCTTTAACTGTTTCGGTCTTTTATTGGCTTTAACTGTTTCGGAAAAGATAATAAAATATAAATATAGATTCAAAATAATGGTAAATGTAATTTTAAACCCTGTGGCCTTCGGACACAAAAACAAGACCTGGACTTCATTCAAATACAATAAAAAGTGCGCTGCGAAAATTCATTATTTTAAAATGTAAACAAAGCTTCAAAATTTATCTCCTCATAAAACATGGAGTCATGTAATCAAATTCTGTAATTTATTTATTTTTCTTACGGGGGATGTTTTTATCAACAAACTCAAAATGTAATGAAATTTTGTTGTTTTTTTTTTAAATTCATCCTGTACCTTTTTTTTTAATTTCTTTTCTACATTTCTCTCTCTATTCCTCACAATAGATCTCTTTCTCATGCTCTCGCTCTCTATGAATCTCTTTTATTCTATCTAACTTTAAATCGCTCTCTTTTAATCTTTCTTTTCTCTGTCTCTCTCTCTCTATTGATTCCCTAGCTACTGTATCATTGTAAAGAGGAAATACATACTGTTAATGTATGAATTAATATATGCTCTTTCTCTAGTCTCTGTTGTCGTGAATATTTCGGATTTATCTTTGCTTTTTAACCCTGACATTTTGTTTCTGCTTCTATTAAATCTAGTGGCTAGATACACGATATGATTTATTAGACTAGTACAATTCCCTTTTATAAACTAATCTTACTTTTCTTACATTTTAATTATTTCTATATTCTTTAGACGTCCAATCTTAGCATTAATTAAACTTCTAAGTTCCTCTTTAACTGGCGTCAGTTGACGTTATGATCTGTGACGTAGCAAAGAGCTATTGGGGGAATTTGCCCACAGGCTGTGACGTCGCAGGTCAGTGTTCTACAACAAAAGGTCTCGAATTGATATAGGGCAAAAGATGTATAGAGGCATCCGTCTTTTGTACGTGGCGCCCTCGTGCTGTCGAGAACAGAGTCCAGTCCAGTAGCATGACCGTTTAATGGACACTAAGAAGATCTTCCATGGACAAGATCATTTTAAACAATCGTGTTGAACAGACTCAAAGGTTTCTCACATCTTGAAACCATGTACTTTTGACTTCCGTGTTTCTTGTAAGAAGAAAGAGTGAATTTACGAACAGCAGAATGCCGGGACTTCTGAGTGAGTTTACAGATTTACAGCGTTCTCACAAACCTAGACCCCTCGTTATAGCAGGCCTCAACACTGACCTACCACGTCACAGCCCATGGTCAAAGGAGACCAATAGCTCGTTTTCACGTCGTGCAGACCTGTAATGTTTCAACGAGCTATTGGTCTAGACTGTCCACAGGTTGTGGCGTTGCAGGTCAGAGTGTTCATACTTTCAATAACGATTGGTCTCTTACTTACCCCTTACCAGGCTAGACGAGTACGAAAGTATATTTTGTCTATTTAAGGGGACATCATTCGTTCGATGTAAGTATCAGTGTGTTACATTATACACAAGAAATAAAAACAACAAACAGGCACACATATGTTTAGTCTTCACAGGTTGTTATACACACACACATGTATTCCTGGTTTTCACAGGTTGTAACACTCACACATCTATTTCTGGTTTTCACGGGTTTTAACACACAACACATCTATTTCTGGTTTTCACGGGTTTTAACACACAACACATCTATTTCTGGTTTTCACAGGTTGTAACACAATCACACATTTATTTCTGGTTTTCACAGGTTGTTACACACACGAGCGTGTGAAAAAAATCGACAAAAACACAAACCTGGCGAAGATATAAATAATTCACATTACTCACTTACAGTGTCCATAAAGATCTTACTGAGTACAGAAAGATCAAGTAGCATTGAACTCTAGCCCGTGAAAGCATGTCAGAAAAGAAACTATATAAATCCAAGTCTGGGGAAAAACGACATTTTTAAATTCGGGATCTTCGGGCGCCTCTGAGTCCACCCAGCTTTAACTGGTGCCTGACATTAGTTGAGGAAAAGTAAAGGCGTTAGTTAGTTGTGCTGGCCACATGGCAACCTCGTTAACCGTAGGTCTGATAAAGGTAACGTTAGTATTTTAAGTCAGATACAACGATAAAAGTGTAGGCTTGTAGACAGATAACAAACTTTTATAATTTAGAATGTCGTTTTATTTCTGCTAGGCGCAAATCTGGGAGCTGTGATAGTTAAAATCCGATAAACAGTTGTTGTTTTTTAATGAAAATGTGTCTTCAATCAGTTAATAGTACTGTGTGTGTGTCTATAAGGCCATCCATCTCAGTGCCGCTACAGCCCAAGGAGGGCACTGACCTGCTTCAGCACATCCCTCCTTTCAGATCTCTTCTGGGCCTTTCGTCTCCACGCCCAAAAAGCGTAAATAAAATGTAAACGAAAAATAAACACTTCACTAAACTGAAAAATAAAAAGACACTGAAAAACAAAGAGACACACAGAAATAAAGAGATACGAACAAATAAAGAGACAAGGAGAAAAAAACAGAGATAAAAAGAGACACATAAACATAAAGACACACATACAAATAAAGATACAGAAATAAAAAGACATAGAGAACAAGGTTAAAAAAGACAGTTTGTGTGGAAACACAAACTCAAAATCGACCCCGAAGTGGTCCACCCAGGCAGGGAAAAAGGCATGTTTCAATATTTTCAGAAAGAATATCATAATGAAATTCTATCAAAAGCAACACATGGATGGCTGCCTGGTCGTGCGGTTTACACGCTGGACTGTCGTTCTGATTTATCGATGGTCCCGGGTTCAAACCCTGCCCGCTCCCATCCCCCGTCGTCCTGCGGGAGGTTTGGACTAGGAAGTAATTATCTTCAACTCTGAAGGGACATCCGAAACATGTAAAACATTTTACAAACAAACATTTTACAAATGACAAAGAAGAAAGGAGAAAGAAGGTTGGCAGATTCTGTGTGGTGCCCCAAAGGTCCAGCAGACCATGGGATAGGTGAAAGTAAATGTGAAGTTAGATGTGAATCTGGCCTAACTGATGTCTTATAATGAGTATTTAATTGATCTACTAATTGTTTTGTAAAGGGTCAGTCTCTTTTTCAAAGCCTCAAGAAAAATACATTTCCGTAAAAAAAAAATAATTCCTTTAGTTTTGTGTTACATGGCGGTATTGAGCCTCTGCACTTCACGCGATAATATGAAAAACTACGTATTAATTGTTGTTTTAAATTATGTCCAATTTATTTACATAGTAAATATATTTTTTTCTCTTTAAAAAAAGGTAATATTTTTTGCAAATGTAGTATTTAGTATTACTTAGCAATACAATTGTAAAAAAAATATTTTTTGAGCATAATTCTAAAACCATTTGCATAAATGTGTTCCAATTAGGGCTAATTGTCATCTCCCTTACTAAAAAGCCTCCAGTGTTACTTTAGTGAATAGTTGTGAAAATGGTGTATTTTTATGAAAAAAACTACTTGCATAATTGATTTTAAAAATTAGATTTTTCGCTTCCAGGAAAGAAAAAAGTAGCCATTGCATCAGAATTTAGAATATCATGATGTCCGATTTTCATTTTCTTTTTTAGTTTCTGAGATCTAAACGCGACGGACGGACGGACAGACAGGCCACACAAATCTAATAGCGTCTTTTCCCCTTTCGGGGGCCGCTAAAAAAAGAGACACACAGAAATAAAGACACATCAATACTCGAGCCAAAAATACACTTTTTTTTCTAACTGACTAAAGAACTTCTCGCATTAAAGAGCATACCGCCCTCTCCCCCTCTCCCTAGTATTAAAAAAAAAAATATCCAAGAATAAAATTAAAATCTTCCAATCCTGTCCCAGTGAATACTTTAACTATCAGTTCAAGATTTAAAACGTCCGTCTTTAATTCCGTCTCTGTGTTTTTCTCTTCTATCGATCTTCTCCTTTTCTAACGCACAAATAGCAACCAACAGCGAAAAACAAAAACCGTTAGAAGTTGTGTTTTTTTTCGCGTCCACAAAGACAGAAAACTGTTGCCTGATTATAGGAATCCCACGCCATAATGACGGCATAGGCTCTAGTAACTACTGCCTCTTCTCTTTCCTAGTGTGTTTTTTTTTTCTTGCATGAAAAAAAAACAAAAACTGAATAGCACACAGACACACACAAGGTCTGAATGTAGGTTAGGCTATTTCAGAGTCTGAGAGCTTCGTCGAAACTTGGTGGATTTGGAAACATCAATAGCTGAAAAGTTAACTGATGGGATGGTGCCAAGCAGGGGCGAAGGGGGCATCTAAAAAAATATATATATACCCAACGAATAACATACTTTAAAAAAAAGGTTATCGATCCTATCATTGTTCTATATCTTAATCAATAGTATGGCATTGTATTGTGTCATTCGAACATACAAAGCCACATTGGTGGTGCGGTAGGTCGTACACACTGCCATTTAGAGATTTCTAGTTTGAGGCATGCTCTTCATCAATACCAAAAGTTTTTTCTAAGTATTGCCGTGTAGACGTTCACCGGTTTGAAACCCGCTCTTCATCAATGTTGGAGGTTTGGTCATGTAGCCGGCTTTAAGATTTCTATTTTATAAACCTCACTATGAATATCATCAGTCTGTCATTCTGTCTTTCTGGTACATTTTTGTACACTTTATTTCTTCTACACCCTTATTAGAATCAAGTTGAAATTTGACACAATTATTTGTTGTACCTAACAGAACATGAATAAATGAATAAAAAATTAGCTAAAAAGTTGATTAATTGTTGGTAATTGATTGTCTTATTACTTATCAAAAATAGGAAGTGATTGCTATTTATTGATAGATGTAGCTGATTGTGTGGAATTTTATTTATTGTCAATGGCAATACTTAAATCAATTTTTAAAAATTACCTATTATTTTTACAACTAGTGGCAATTGAGTAATTGGGAGCTTATTCCTGCATTGTTGAAATACATGTCACTGTTTTTGCGGTTCTTTGCCTAAATTTATTTTAGTTTTTTTTTGTTTTTTTTTTCAACATTAAAAAATATTTTGCTTATTAGTGCGTTTTCTTGTCTTCGTTAGTATTTCGGTCGATTATCTTGAGCGATCAAACTTATTTTTAGAGTTAGTAAGTACTGTGCTCGCTTGAGCAACACGGAAGTTTAAAATGTTTTCAACAGAGATAAGCCTAATATAGAAAGTATCAGTATGATCAAGACAAGAGTGAGACAGTGAGAAAGAGAGAGAGAAAGAGAACAAAGACAGAGGGAGACGGAAGGAAAAAGAGAAAAATAAAATGGCGTCGTTAGGAGAGAGATGTGTCTGCACATTATTTCATTGAAGACAATAGGTTTAGCAGCGCAGAAAATGACCATTTTAAATAGACCCTTTTTTTTTCTCATTTATCATCAACTGTCTAAAGCTTCTCTTGTATCTAGAGTATCTGTCTCCGTTCATTCTCTTCTCTCTAGAGTATCTGTCTCCGTTCATTCTCTTCTCTCTAGAGTATCTGTCTCTGTTCATTCTCTTCTCTCTAGAGCAGTTTTTCCCAAACTTTTTTAGCAACGAAACTTTTCGATCATTCTGAGTATTTAGCGGAACACTTTGCTTTTTTTTTTTTGGTTGCCTACTGGAGTCTAATAACTAGTTGATTCTTCCAAAAGTTCGTGGAACACCAATTCAAGCCTTGTGGAACACTAAAGTAGCGCGTAACACTGCCCTAGAGTATCTGTCTGTCCCTCTTTATCTACTCCTATCTTTCTATCATTTACAATCTTTATCCTCTTCTCTATAAAGTCTCTTTTTATCATCTCTTATAGTTTCTAGAAAATATTGAGTTGTACTCGCGATATCCAACGCGCCCAAACAGATCCCCGACCACACTATAACCGAGGGGCTCGGTGCAGGTCAATATTTCAACGCCTCAACACACACACATACAAACACATATAATGTATACGCACACACTGACCAGAACTGCGGCGTGACGACTGCAATGTTTGTCGAGTGGACACATGCGTTTTGTGGAAAGTAGCGCCATTTAATGGTGTTTGCTCACGCTTGGAGTGTATCTTTCCTTCCGTTCCACTCCGAGTGGTCAAGGAGTCGGAGGAGGATGACGCGATGAAGGAAATGGGGGAGTTCATGTGTTTAAGTGGATATATATCTGTTGGCATGAAGCACTTACTGGGTAAATATTGAACAGCCCATAGAGCGCTTTCTGGTTTGGTATTGAGGACATGAGGGGGAGAGGGGTGGCGATGGTTGGCTTTGAGAAAGTATCAGGCATCGCTTAACCAGGGCAGAGTACCAAAGGACTGAAAAGAAGCTATTGTCACCCCCCCCCCCTATTTAAAAAAGGAGAAAAATCTGATCCAGGAAACTACAGACCATTATCACTTACCAGCATCACATGTAAAATCCTAGAACACATAATATGTAGCAACATCATAAACCACTTAGACAAACATAATGTCCTCACCCCATACCAACATGGCTTTAGGAAATATAGATCATGTGAAACACAACTAATAGGACTAATTGATGATTTTTCAAAAGGTTTAGATAATAGTGAACAAATAGATGCTATTTTACTAGATTTTTCCAAGGCTTTTGACAAAGTTCACCACCATAGTTTGCTTAAAAAATTAAAATATTTCGGCATTAATGGTCCACTGCATCAGTGGATTAAAGATTTTCTGATAGGGAGAGAACAAACTGGTATAATAAATGGCTCTAAATCAACACCAATAACAGTAAACTCAGGTGTACCTCAAGGAACAGTCTTGGGTCCACTACTATTTTTAATTTACATAAAGGATTTACCAAATTGCATTAGTTCAGGAACAAAAGTCAGATTATTTGCAGACGATTGCATAATATATAGAACAATAAAAACAACACAAGACACAAATATTTTACAAAGAGAATTAGATGAATTACAGAAATGGGAATCAAATTGGAGCATGTCTTTCCACCCAGATAAATGTCAGTTGTTAAGAGTAACAAAAAAACTAAAACAAATTAATTCCACTTATCTTATTCATGGCAAACCAGTAACACAGACTAAAAACGTAAAATACCTAGGTGTTATAATTAATGAAAAACTGTCATGGAATCCACATATTGATGAAACTATAAAAAAATCCAACAAAGCATTAGGGTTTATTAAAAGAAATTTCTATAAATCAAATAAGAACATAAAACTAAAATGTTATTTAACCTTGGTTAGGCCAATAATAGAATATGCATCCACCGTTTGGGACTCCTCAACTCAAGAAAACATTAAGAAACTGGAACAAACACAAAATAGAGCAGTGAGATTTTTATTATAGCTTTTATATAGCGCTACTTTCATGCTTATAGCATGCTCAGAGCGCTTTTGGTCCAATCTCATTTGTGGACCGGTGGGGGGGGGGGGGGGGGGAGAGGGTATCTAGGAGTAAAAACAACTCTGCCCGAGTCGGGTGTCGAACCTCGAGCCCCCTTCTAGGTAGCCAAGCCAAGCCAAGTTAGCCTCTCGACCACGCTTCATAACAAACGAATATTCACATTTGACTAGAGTAACACCATTAGTAAAATCACTTAATTTAGAAAGCCTTCAGGACAGAAGACTCAAAAGTAAAGTAGCAATTATACATGAAACACTGAACCATAATTTTCAAATACAAAAACAAAATTTAATAAAATACTCTGAAAGACACAAAAATAGAGGTACATTCCGCGTCCCCTATGCTAGGACAAATTTGTACAAATACTCCTTCTTCCCTAGTGCTATTAGAGCATGGAATGAGTTGCTTGAGCTAGCCAGAAAAACCAGTGACCTGGCAGAATTTAAGTCATTGGTTAACATGCATGACTAAATGCATGACTCGTAGGACGTAATCATCTTCTTTTTTGAAGTAACGTCTGTATTATATAAGATAAGATAATATAAAACATACAATGGAAATGAACTTATTTAAAAGTACAGACTTTAAACATGCATGTAACATACTAGCGATGACAAGCTGGTACCCAAATAATTATCTAGCATTGGCTAATTGAGCTACATCTAACAACAGTGTGCATATATCCTTCAAAGCGACTACAATCATACTACAATGAATTGTGTTTCTGGCAGTGCGGGAAATTTTAAAAGATGTATGAAATAATAACAGAAATAATCTAAGAAATTTTAATTATAAAAAAAAAATTCCCCTCTCAGACCATGGAATCTGAAGGGCAGATGATGTAAAGTTCTTCTGTCTATAAAATAACAATAATAAAAACAATAGTAATTAAAAACTTTAAAAAATAATCAGTTATAATTACAATAACAATAAAATGACTTTGACTCTAATGATTGAGGACTAATGCAACATTTATATGGCTATACATAGCCAGGCTATAATCTACACCAGTGTTTCCCAAACTGTGTTCCGCGGAACCTTAGTGTTCCGCAAGGCCTGTATAGGTGTTCCGCAAACTACTGGAAGAATTATCTAGTAGGCTACAACGTAGATTAATCTATCTAAAATAATCAGCAAAGTGTTCCGCTAAATACAAAGAATGTACGGAGTGTTCCGTTACGGAAAAAGTTTGGGAACCACAGATCTACACGATGTTTTCTGGTGCATAAAAGCTGTTAATTTTTGTTCATGTTGTTGTTATAAATTAAAGATATCTTTTCGTCGGCTGGACCCGTCTTTAATGATAACATTCTTTAGGATCCAAGTGTGAGATCTTCGTAAAAGTTCAGTATCCATGACCTATCATGCCGAATGAAAATGTCTATAAAAAAACTCCATGTAAGGACATTAAACATCTAAGGTAGATAACAAAAGATGTCATTGTTTAAAAACAAACAGCAACAACAACTTTTAAGTCCTATTAGAAGCGAGTCACACTAAGTAGTCTTGCTCAAAATCAATACTTGCGAGCATCATACTAAGGAAGTAATATCAGTTCGTCGTTGTGCTGGCCACATGACACCCTCGTCGTCCATAGAAAAGACGTCATCTTCTCGATAGATCTGAAAGGAGTACCTATCAAACTGAAGCAACAAAATGTTGATTAAGAAACTTGCTCAGCTTAAAATCTCAAAATACTTATCAAGGAATCCCCGTATTGACGAAATTATTACAGTCAAACTATACATTAGGGCTTTTTAAAAGATTTTTTTTACAAATCAAACAAAAACATAAAACAAAAATGCTATGAAACATTAACTAGACCAATATTAGAATATGTCTCCTCTGTTTGGAACCGCTCAAATAAAAGAAATAAAAATAATATTAAGAAACTAGAAAAGTGGTAAACATAGATAGATAGATAGATAGATAGATAGATAGATAGATAGATAGATAGATAGATAGATAGATAGATAGATAGATTAGATAGATAGATAGATAGATAGATAGATAGATAGATAGATAGATAGATAGATAGATAGATAGATAGATTAGATAGATAGATAGATAGATAGATAGATAGATAGATAGATAGATAGATAGATAGATAGATAGATAGATAGATAGATAGATAGATATTATTTCCTCTTCAATCATAACCTCACTGGTCGACTCTAAGATTTAATTATTTTATGATTTTCCATCGCCTAGGCCAGCTGAGCTGTTCATCTCCCCCACGGTACCGGCTATAATTAAATGATGTAGTGATGGGAGGTGGGAATGTTATGAGAGGGTTGAATCGACAAATAGGACTGAAGACGTTGTAGGCTAGTGATACTGTAATACTCTGTAGTGATATTGTAATACTCTGTAGTGATATTATCTTATCTTATATAATACAGACGTTACTTCAAAAAAGAGGATTACGTCATACGCGTCATGCATTTAGTCATGCATATTAACCAATGACTTAAATTCTGCCAAGTCACTGGTTTTTCTGGCTAGCTCATGCAACCCATTCCATGCTTTAATAGCACTAGGGAAGAAGGAGTATTTGTACAAATTTGTCCTAGCATAGGGGACAAGGAATGTGCCATTATTTTTGTGTCTTTCAGAGTATTTTATTAAGTTTTGTTTTTGTATTTGAAGATTATGGTTCAGTGTTTTATGTATAATTGCTACTTTACTTTTGAGTCTTCTGTCCTGAAGACTTTCTAAATTTAGTGATTTTACTAATGGTGTTACTCTAGTCAAATGTGAATATTCGTTTGTTATGAATCTCACTGCTCTATTTTGTGTTTGTTCCAGTTTCTTAATGTTTTCTTGAGTTGAGGAGTCCCAAACGGTGGATGCATATTCTATTATTGGCCTAACCAAGGTTAAATAACATTTTAGTTTTATGTTCTTATTTGATTTATAGAAATTTCTTTTAATAAACCCTAATGCTTTGTTGGATTTTTTTGTAGTTTCATCAATATGTGGATTCCATGACAGTTTTTCATTTATTATAACACCTAGGTATTTTGCGTTTTTAGTCTGTGTTACTGGTTTGCCATGAATAAGATAAGTGGAATTAATTTGTTTTAGTTTTTTTGTTACTCTATCAACTGACATTTTTCTGGGTGGAAAGACATGCTCCAATTGGATTCCCATTTCTGTAATTCATCTAATTCTCTTTGTAAAATATCTGTGTCTTGTGTTGTTTTTATTGTTCTATATATTATGCAATCATCTGCAAATAATCTGACTTTTCTTCCTGAACTAATGCAATTTGGTAAATCATTTATGTAAATTAAAAATAGTAGTGGACCCAAGACTGTTCCTTGAGGTACACCTGAGTTTACTGTTATTGGTGTTGATTTAGAGCCATTTATTATACCAGTTTGTTCTCTCCCTATCAGAAAATCTTTAATCCACTGATGCAGTGGACCATTAATGCCGAAATATTTTAATTTTTTAAGCAAACTATGGTGGTGAACTTTGTCAAAAGCCTTGGAAAAATCTAGTAAAATAGCATCTATTTGTTCACTATTATCTAAACCTTTTGAAAAATCGTCAATTAGTCCTATTAGTTGTGTGGTCACATGATTTATATTTCCTAAAGCCATGTTGGTATGGGGTGATAACATTATGTTTGTCTAAGTGGTTTATGATGTTGCTACATATTATGTGTTCTAGGATTTTACATGTGATGCTGGTAAGTGATACTGGTCTGTAGTTTCCTGGATCAGATTTTTCTCCTTTTTTAAATAGGGGGGTGACAATAGCTTCTTTCCAGTCCTTTGGTACTCTGCCCTGGTTAAGCGATGCCTGAAAGAGTATTTTGAACACTGGGGCTAGCTCATTGCTTAGTTCTTTGAGTAATCTAGCTGGAATACCATCAGGTCCAGATGCTTTATTTGGTTTGGTGTTAGATAATAGTTTTTGAATTCCATTTTCTTGTACTACTAAATCTTCTATGTTGTCTACTTGGTTCAAATTAAGAAATATGTCTTTGTCTCCTGGGGCTGAGAATGCTGATGCAAAGTATTTGTTTAGGATGTTTGCTTTAGTTTCATTGTCATTATATATTATGTTATGTTCATCTTTTAATTGTAATACTCTGTAGTGTTATATTGTAATACTCTGTAGTGATATTGTAATACTCTGTAGTAATATTGTAATACTCTGTAGTGATATTGTAATACTCTGTAGTGATATTGTAATACTCTGTAGTGATATTGTAATACTCTGTAGTGATATTGTAATACTCTGTAGTGATATTGTAATACTCTGTAGTGATATTGTAATACTCTGTAGTGATATTGTTATTCTGGCTAGTGATATTTTAATACTGGGTAGAGATATTTTTATACTGGGTAGAGATATTTTTATGCTGGATAGAGATATTTTTATGCTGGGTAGAGATATTGTAATACTTGGTAGTGATATTTTAATACTGGATAGTGATATAGTAATAATAGGTAGTGATATTGTAATACTAGGTAGTGATATTGTAATATTGGAAGTGATATTGTAGTTAAGTAATGAAATTATTATTGTTGATAATTTATCACCTTCACCTACCCCTTAGTCTGTTGGACCGTTGGGGCACCACAAAAGATTTTTCAACCGTCTTTCTCCATTTTTCTTTGTCTTTTGCTTTGGTTACACCAAATAATGATGGTTTATAATAATGAATAAGAAACATATTTTCTGATTGGTAGATGCTGTGATTGGATGGTTTATTTAACTGCAAAGTTGGGTAGAGCTTATATATTTTTGAGCCGTTGTATCGGAATAGCATGTATTTGTAGAAGCAGCCTAGCAGAAATGTACTGCAAAGCGAACCTCTAGAGTACTCTAGACCATCGAAATGTGCAATGGGGAACACATATCGTATTGAAAGTTTGATAGACTAGAAGCATTGATTTTGTAAAATATAAGATAAAAATATATATAAATAAATATATAGATAAAAGGTACATATTTTATTCAAACAGTTTATGTATCAATTGGATCTCGTTTCGTTGGAGTCACTCTCGTATGGCATTTAGTTCATAGTATGCTCAGTGTATAATGCAATCTCGTGGACCCAATAGAAAGTGCAGACCTTGTAGACGGTGTCCTTGCTGCCTTAAGGCAAACAGCTGATGTCACTCATCTAGACTATACCACTTCTTTAAGTTACCATTAAGGGCGACCAACACTTTAGCAATGGACACACTACACATTATCTACCTAACCAACGGGGGTCTTTACTGAAGTTATTGTCCGTCTGCCACTATGTTTGTTTTTTGTCCGACATCCGTACCACTCACTCACACGCTGTAACCACACACTTACACGCTGTAACCACACACTTACACGCTGTAACCACACACTTACACGCTGTAACCACACACTTACACGCTGTAACCACACACTTACACGCTGTAACCACACACTTACACGCTGTAACCACACACTTACACGCTGTAACCACACACTTACACGCTGTAACCACACACTTACACGCTGTAACCACACACTTACACGCTGTAACCACACACTTACACGCTGTAACCACACACTTACACGCTGTAACCACACACTTACACGCTGTAACCACACACTTACACGCTGTAACCACACACTTACACGCTGTAACCACACACTTACACGCTGTAACCACACACTTACACGCTGTAACCACACACTTACACGCTGTAACCACACACTTACACGCTGTAACCACCAACAAAAACCTACTGTCACATGTTGCACTTTAAAACCAGCAGACTCCAATTACATGGAACATCCGATCATTGTCAAAGTGCATCCTTCAGTGACGTCTAAGTGCCGGGGTAAAGAATCTGATATACAGTTTGTGTCAACTAATTTTCATTGCTTTAGTCTGACTGGAATGGCAGACTTTGTGCCTGAAAATAATAAAAACGTGAAGTCAAATATAATTATCTGGATATTAGATTTGGCTTTGTAGGAAAAAGAATATTCTAGATCTAGATGTTTTTATGCGCTTTGTTAACAATTGCAATCAATACAACGCTGTAAGGTTTATACAAGTTCATTGTTCGTAAGTTCTAGTACATTTACAATGGTGTATAAAGAGCGCTGCCTTGACATATAACTGTGTATATTTTTATTTTGGTTTTCTCAAATTTATGCTTTATAATAATTGTAGAAGTAAATATAATTTATATGTAATCGTAAACACTAGACTTTATCACGAGACAGAAATTACATGCGTTCACCCAACGACATAACTTTAAACAGAGATTAGCCATATTTTTTAGGCATATTGTTCCTGAGCTTGACTAGACCACAGAATGTAGACATATGTATCCCTAACCACTAGACATTGACTAGACCATAAAATATAGATACATGTATCCCTACCACTAGATATTGACTAGGCCACACAATGTAGATACATATTTCCCTAACCATGTAATTTCTGTCTCTTTAAATACAAAAACAAAATTTAATAAAATACTTAGGAAGACACAAAGATAACGGCACATTCCTCGTTCCATATGCTTGGACAAATTTGTACAAATGCTCCCTCTTCCTGAGCTAGCCAGAAAATCATCTTTTTTTTTTGAAGCAACGTCTGTATTATCTAAGATAAGAAGAAGATAAGATAAGCACTAGACATTGACTAGACCACAGAATGTAGATACATGTACCCCTTACAACAGGACATTGACCAGGCCACACAATGTAGATACATTTATCCCAACCACTAGACATTGACTAGACCACAGAATGTAGATAAATGTATCCCTAACAACTAGACTCTAAATCGAGGCTGAGAGTGCGTGTGATGTAACCAGTTTGAAAACAACTCCAGAATGTCTGGTGCAATTCTCTCGACTGGAATCTCACTTGAAATTGTCAGAGCCGTTCGTACTGGGTAATGTGAGGTGGGGGAGGGGGGGGGGGGCGAAGTAGGTCAACTATTTAATCTGTGGTGGCGGGAAGTCTTCTTCAGCAATCACTTCTTCCACCAGTTCACTTCTGCAACTTCTCTGACTTTTGGTGCTCACAGCTGCTTGGGTTAGGGAGAGGGTCGACATACTTCAGTCTGATCACTGAGCAACCTTTGACCTTTTCTCGTGGGCATCTGGGTGGTTTTATGTAATAACGATGTGACCGAAATAAAAAATTCAAAGATATGATTTGCCCTAATGTTTCTTAATTTTCAAAAATAATTATTCTTTTTTTCTACTTACTGCAGCTTCTCAAAAGTTGACTAACACGGAGTCTCAAATATGTGTGGAAGACCTGACATATGTGTGGAGGACCTGAAAGATGTGTGGAGGACCTGAAAGATGTGTAGAAACCTGAAATGTGTGTAGAAGACCTGAAATATGTGTGGAAACCTGAAATGTGTGTGGAAGACATCAAATGTGTGTGGAAGACATCAAATGTGTGTGGAAGGCCTATTATCTGTGTGAAAAACCTAAAATCTGTGTGGAAGACCTGAAATATGTGTGGAGGACCTGAAAGATGTGTAGAAACCTGAAATGTGTGTAGAAGACCTGAAATGTGTGTGGAAGACCTGAAATATGTGTAGAAGACCTGAAATATGCTCGGAAACCTGAAATGTGTGTGGAAGACATGAAATGTGTGTGGAAGACATGAAATCTGTGTGGAAGGCCTATTATCTGTGCGGAAGACCTAAAATCTGTAAAGAAACCTGCAATGTGTATAGAAGACCTGAAATCTGTGTAGAAACATGAAATGTGTGTGGAAGACCTGAAATATGTGTGGAAGACCTGAAATTTGTGAGGAAGACCAGAATTATGTGTAGAAGACAGTAGTTCTAATCAATGTTAAAAAGTATTGTCCAAAGTTACTACCAGATAATGCTTAAAATATTGCCGATGATGAAGTCCTAGAAAATGTTAGAAAGTGTTCCAAATGACCTAGCACCAGAAAATACTTTAAAAATGTTTCCTTTCGGCTAAGAATAAGCAAATGTTTAGAAATAATTCTTACGGCCAAGTGCCTAACAAGGTGTTTCTTATATGACGGGGCCTTACAAAGGACTCATACAATTTTTTTAAAAACTATTGCTTAAATTGGATCCATTTTTAAACTTAGTAGACCTTTATGTGTCAACTAGTCTAGCTGTAAGTCTGTACTTTGACTTCAGGTTTATACACTAGTTAGAAGACCATTGTTGCTTCCATTTGGTGAAATTGTCGAAACTTTATTTCGATTCTGGTTTGATGAACGCTTATCAGTGGACTTATCGAATCAAGGGAATTGAAGCACCGGGGCCTAGGCTTCTTCGGAGGCCCCTGCACTCTGACATTCGACTTCATGACAGGAAATAAGGAACTTACAAATATATAATTCTAATGTGTGGAATACATGAAGCATGGTCACTATGTAATATAACAACATGAAAAGCAAGTTAACATGGCATTTGCTTAATATTTAATGCAAAAAAAATAATTTTGGATCCTCATTTTGTGGCCTCAAGGAAGTGGGGGGGGGGGCGGAGGGGGGAAGGACGGATTTTCACTTTTGGACCCCCCTTCCCCCTTCCCACCCTAGCCACGCCACTGAGGCTTATGACATCTGCACTAGTATGTTTAAGTAGCTTACTGAACCCTAGTCTCTGACTACGGAAATTGGTTTATGTGAATTTCAGTTAATTATTGGCTTAGATCTAGATACAGGAAGGTTCAAAATAAATAACATTATTTTATTATTTTGGTGCTTATTATTTCTTTTGTTTCATAGGTGGGTGCACCAAATTCACTTCGCCTAGGCCATCTATTTACCTAAGGCTGCAGTAAGCGCCGCCTTCTTCAAGCTTTGTGATAGAATAGAAGAGTTAGGGTTGTAAGCTCGGTCTAACACTCTGCATCCACATAATACAATCTCATTTCATTGGACAGTTCACACTTGGGCTAAGAAATAAATAAATAATTAAATACAACCAAGACGAGGTGGTTGCCTTAGTTTACCGATTCTTGTTTTTTTTCCTTTCATTTATTAGACTCTTGTGACAACTTCATCGATCCGTTCTGGTTCTTTCCAACTAATAAATAGCAAGTCCCAATGAAGTATTCTGCTTGTATATGATCCTAGTGACTAATGAATGTTGTTTGATGTCTATACATAGCTACAAGTCTCCTAATTTAATATCAAAAGAAAAGGCCTCGTGTAGAATAGTAGAAATAAACAAACGATTAAAGGGAAAGTACTCACTTGGGCTTAGAAGACTCGTGTATTTATGAAAGGTGTTTGCTGCCCTTTTGCGAGAGTTTAGTGATTAAGATCCAATTCCATGTCCTTGTATTGCGCCCGTATCGGCCTCTCATTCAATTGTAGAACTGGCTTCGGATAGAAAGACACTTAAATTAACTTTGAGATTGCAGATACCTGGCAAGATACTAGATTGATAGATCAACTGGAGATGTCGCAGGCATACTTGAAGGACAAATAGTACTGTTCTGTGTGCTCCATGATAGCCAGGGCAAGTAGATTATGTAAATTTATGTCGTTTTCATCTAGGATCTATGTTTGCAATCACCCGCATCTACGTTTCGCGATAAATGTCGGGATTTCATTAGAGCTTGGTGGACTCGGGAGCTTCCTGAAAATCCCGAAATTGAAAACTAAGGTTTTGAACCCGAGACCGCTTGGCTGGGATGCCAGCGTTTTACACTCAGCCACTACGACCCCAAAAGTCAAAGTTTAGGATTTACTTATTAAGCAAAACAAGGTCCTTAGTACATTTAAGGAATGAGTACTTCACATTTACTTTGTCCTGATGATAAATCGAGTTTTAATATTTTTCAACCCAAGTAAAACATTTCGACTCAAAATTCCTGTCAAACACACACACACTCACAGAGAGAGAGAGAGAGGGAGAGACAGAGACAGAGAGAGAGAGGAAAACTCTTACCATGTTTGCGAGCTTGCACTGCACTCTCTAATCTGTTCCAGCGTCGGATATCTCAGGGCGCTTAATGTCATCGGGCTAGATGTCATCTCTCGTCTGCTCCGCGGTGCCAAAGTGTACTTTTATAGCCCGCGCAACATCCCAAGGGAGCGAAACATGACCCACCTGCAGAACCACTCAGAACCCGAAACTGAAGACCGATAAAACCTTTGGCCACTGAAGCATCACTAAAAGGTTCAGCCATTTTTTTCTTTCCCCAATACAAAACGTCTGAAAGGAAACCTTTTTATGTTTTTCAACTTAAGAGATTTAACCGGAAATGTGTCTCCATCTTTAGCGTGATAAAAACAATATAAACCGGATATTCTCTTTCACGTGGAGGACAAAAAAAAACAGAATGAAACAAAATGGATGTCTTTGTTTGAGCAAAGAGTTGGTTTTAACTTGGTCTAAGAATTTGTTCCTTCACCCAAGTCATTTCGTCATCAAAGGAACATGTGTTGTTTGTTTCTATGTGTTTTGGTGGCATTCGTGTGTTGGTCACAGCGGCAGGAACTGAACTGGGAGAAGTAGAACTACAGGCAAGAAGGGAAGAAGGTAAACAAAGAAAGAGACAGAAAGAGAGAAAAAGAAAGAGAGAGAGAGAGAAGCAAAGAGAAAGAGAGTGAAAGGGAGAGGAGAGAAAAAAGAGAGTGAGAGAGAAATAAAGAGAGAGAGAGAGAAAGATAGACATAGAGAGAGAGAGAGAGAGAAGTTGATGGTAAGACTTGGTTTACAGTTTAAACAAGACATCAGGTTAAACCACATTTTTTAAACACACACACACACAGAGAGACACACATACACACACATACACATAGATACCCATACACATATATAAACACAGAAATACACATGCACAGATATACACACAGAGACATACATACACACACTTACACATAGAGGCACAATTACACACACAGAGTCAGAATTACACACACAGAGACACACATACACACAGCGACACACAAAAACACGTCTTTCAACATGTTAGTAAACTATTTCGTCAAGAAGAGGAAGTACATTTATCTTGTCTCTGGGTAACTGTGATGAGCTCTGTAGCGTGTTTCTTTTGGCCAGTGGGTTACCGTGGTGTTAGGTGGCCTATTCAACGACACGAATCTGGAACCATTTCTAACCATGTGTAGGGTCCACAATAAGAACTGGCCTCGGAAATGACCTTAAAGCTTTAAAATGGAATTACATGGGCGCAGATGAAGAAAGCTGCTCAGAACCGAGTTGGGTGGAGAGGTGTGGTTGCGGCCCTATGCTCCCCTGGGAGTGCACAGGATTAAGTTTAGTAAGTCAAGTTTAAAACTTTGCTTGGCTGATTCGAAATTAAATCCCGTGTCCAGGTTTCCAAATTTTACAAATGTTCATGGCACAAAGAAACTTGGTTTGAACGATTCCCCAAATGTGTGTTGCAGAAATGACGTGTACAAACTTCTTACAAGACAGACAGAGTTAGTTTAGCTTTATAAAAAGTAGAATTAAGCAACCGTCTTCTCCTCTAACGATTTGGTGACGTCAACTGTAAAGCTGAAATACTTTGATAGATTTTCATTCGTGGCAATTAAAATCTTTGTTTATATCTTCTTTCCGGCTTTAACACTTGTGTTTATCCTCACCGACACACAAAATCAAATATAAAGATCATTGTAGTAAGATTAAACATAAAGTGGATTTTTTTTAGGCTAATGGTGCAATTTTTTCAAATATTCACTAAGGCTTTGCACCTTCTCGCCCTAGACATCCCTCCACACACACACACTAAAAAAAACCCAACATTTCTAGTCAATCGAGATAAGATAGTGAATGAAAAAAAGAATCAATTAATGCCCATTATAAACATATGACCTTATAACTGTCAATCTAAAATATACGCTTCCCCCCCCCCCTTCCTGTCTCTCTCTTTCTCTCTCTCTCTCTCTCTCTCTCTGTCTCTCTGTCAGTCATGTAAACCGTTTCTCCCTTTTTGTCCTTCTTTATCTAGCACATTGTTGCTCACCTGTTGTGATGCACACTACAGCATACATTTGCATAACTCAGAGAGCCATTGAATGGCAACACGCCATCATGGAGGAGACATTCAAAACTGTTCCTATTAAAACATGTCCTTTTAGCTGCCAGACGCGAAACAGACCCCTACACACACACACACTCACATAAACTCACACCAATAACGTCAGGCTGCCACACTATTGCTCACACACACACACGTGTGCCTTTGACTACTAACAATGGACGCAGAATAATATGACCAAATTGTTATTGTTTGACTGAATCTTGTTTATCTCTGTCCCCCTGTTGTTGTTGTCTGTGTGGCTTAGGTCATATCTTTAAAAGAGAAACATTGTAAATGAAAAACACAAACTGAAACTCAATGTTAGAACTATTTAGATTTGAACTGTTGACGTTCATTCAGGGAACTAGATTACTGCGCCCTAACATCACGGCAAAGGGTAGAAGCGTCACGACGGCGCATACCACAAGACCGAGCAGCGTTGAGGTCGTAACGTTTCTAAAATGCATCCATAGGAACACATTGTCTAATACGCCTTGTAAACTGGTTAAGCTAAGTACTCCGTTGAGCCAGTCAGGTCACTTGATCAGACCTCGTGGTCCTCTAAGACGTTTTGTTTTGCTAGAGTGTGAATATATCCAGATAAAATATTAGAAAAAAACAGGAAAACAGTTTTTAAACTATTTTTTTCTAAAAGACAATACGTGCATTATTAATTTTTTAAAAATATTATTAAAAAATAATCTAACTTTTTTTTTGGTAACATGCTAATGTCGAATCCGTGACACCGTTGACTGCTAGAAAATAAGCATTTTCTGATTCGGCCAGCGCGTAAAGTATATTTGTGGAATTATTTATTTGTATGTTCATTAAATGGACATATAGACATAACACTAGACCTAAAGTTCTGATCTAGACCTAACACTAGACCTAAAGTTCTGATCTAGACCTAACACTAGACCTAAAGTTCTGATCTAGACCTAACATTAGACCTAAAGTTCTGATCTAGACCTAACACTAGACCTAAAGTTCTGATCTAGACCTAACACTAGACCTAAAGTTCTGATCTAGACCTAACACTAGACCTAAAGTTCTGATCTAGACCTAACACTAGACCTAAAGTTCTGATCTAGACCTAACACTAGACCTAAAGTTCTGATCTAGACCTAACACTAGACCTAAAGTTCTGATCTAGACCTAACACTAGACCTAAAGTTCTGATCTAGACCTAACACTAGACCTAAAGTTCTGATCTAGACCTAACACTAGACCTAAAGTTCTGATCTAGACCTAACACTAGACCTAAAGTTCTGATCTAGACCTAACACTAGACCTAAAGTTCTGATCTAGACCTAACACTAGACCTAAAGTTCTGATCTAGACCTAACACTAGACCTAAAGTTCTGATCTAGACCTAACACTAGACCTAAAGTTCTGATCTAGACCTAACACTAGACCTAAAGTTCTGATCTAGACCTAACACTAGACCTAAAGTTCTGATCTAGACCTAACACTAGACCTAAAGTTCTGATCTAGACCTAACACTAGACCTAAAGTTCTGATCTAGACCTAACACTAGACCTAAAGTTCTGATCTAGGTCTAGAATCTAGATGTCACCTTTATTATATTTACGTACAAATATAAGCAACGTGGAAAAGTAAAAGGTCGTTGTGCTAGCCACATGATATCCTCGTTCACTGTGGGCCACAGAGACAGATGACCTTCACATCATCTGCCCCATTTATCACAAGGTCTGAAAGAAAACTACTTTTAAAGAACAATAACATAAGTTTCGAATCACAATATTTAATTCACACAATAGTTTGTTAAGATCAACTAGAATAACCCCACTGAATTGAAAGAGCCTCCGATAATATGCTTGCCTTTCCTTACATTCTTCGTCAACTAGTCTGGTGTATCCTCGACAGTTTTAGCCAGGAATGACGTAACCAGCTCGTTTGGTCTCTTTTAACACTGCTAGAAGTGTAGCTAATTATGTCTTTCCTGCTGCTATTTCGTTTTTGATTTTGTAAACAAGGTTTGAGGTTAGGCAACCCTCAGAGTGCCTACTTTTATTTGTGACAAAATATTACCGATAAATTCCCATTTTAATAAACAATTAGCTTTTATAGTAACTAATTTTTAATACATTAAAGTCCGTTGAACATGTTTTCAGAATTAAAGTTTAAAAAAAATGAGAAAAATATCCTAGCAAATGTCGACCAGTGTGAACGTGGCATAAAAGCTACCACGGACTATCAGAGACTTCATTTAACCTAATTAGGCACGTCCCATGATGTTTAATGAATAGACTTTGATGACGTAGTTGCTGTGTGTGAGTGTGTGCGTGCGCCTGTGTTTGGGAAAGGGGGAGGAGTGGTACGATAGTGAGGCCAGTCAACTGTCAGAAGCAAGGTTTCACCACTTGGTCACCTAAAACTCACTACGGATGTGTCGATATGGCTTCCGATTTTTCGCGGGAACTTTTAACCGCAGAGAACATGCACAACTTGGCCAAAGGAATTAACTCTGTCCTCATGAACATTTGACGACATCACGATATGTGGGTGTTCAATCCGACTCTGTTCACTCCGCCCTCCTTCTGACACATGGAGGAAGTGGTGAAAGAGTGTAGGAGGGTGCATGGGAGGAGGGAGAATGGGAGGCAGCTGAAAAGGAGTAAATTATTCAATCCTCCACAAACGATTATTTGCCCTTTAATTCTCTGCGACCAAATGCCTTCCCTCTCCAGCCCTTTCCCCGGTTGTAACGTCTGGAGTCCGGCCCAAGAGTCGAACAGGGCGGCAAAACTAACCCTGTCAGCCGACTGGCGATAGACACCAAAACACACATGTCATAGACCACACACTTCACCTGCACACACACAGTAACACACACACACAGTAACACACATACGCTCTCCCCCCCCCCCAACCACACACTCCCACAAACACACACTCTCGCCAAGTGAAAACAGATCATAATGATATCTTTCTCTTGTTTCCTCGCTATTGATTGATCTCCTGCTAGGTGCATGCAAACATGAGTGATTGTTTCTCTAGATGTGTACGATTGTGTTAGATTGTGTACGATTGTGTATGATTGTGTAAGATTGTGTAAGATTTTGTATGACTGTTTTTGTGAGTCATATTACCAGTGACCTATATGTGTTAAAAATCTCAATACTTACAATTTTCAACATTTTCACTTGTCTCTAAGTCTGTTGGGCCTTTGACGCCTTTGAGGCACCACACATGATCTCTATTTATTCCTTTCGCCATTGCTAGTTCCGTCGATTTCTTAACGCTGTCTTCCAATCTCTTCTTTCGTCTGCCTCTACTTCTTTTCCCTGGTACTGTACCCTGTAGAAAAGCCTTTGTTATGTACAGTCTTAGATAGATATAGTGAAGTTTAGAAAAAAAATAATGGAAAAAAAAACATACCTAGTGATTAATGTTTATATTAATGTAAAGGAGTCAAAAGAATGCGCCGTGGGGTCCAGCCATCTCTAATAAGTACCTGACGTTAGTTGTGGAAAAGTAAAGGCGTTGGTTCGTTGTGCTGGCCACTTGACCTCCTCGTTAACCATGGGCTACACACAAAAAAAGATGACCTTTACATCAACATCGTAATGTTTGAAAGGGAAACTTTTGAAGGAGCTAATATTAGAACCTTCGTGCCAGACCTAGCAAGTCAGTTTTTTAGAAGCACCATCTCATTAAAATGTAAGAGGTGTTGATGTTGCGTAAAATATATACCAGCCCCACTGTTCAATATTTGACTAGTGAGTGGCTTTCTATGCACCATGACATTGGATAAATAATTTAGTATAGTTTCATAGTGGTAGTGACTTTATGAGCCCCACATAGTATCATTAAGAAACTTCAAATATACTGCATAGGACCTAAATATCGTCCATGAATACATCTAGACGTGTGAGGGTCTAGAAGTGTGAAGGACTGGAAGTGTGAGAGTCTGTAAGTGTGAGGGTCTATAAGTGTAAGAGTCTAGAGGTATGACGATCTGGAAGTGTGAGGGTCTATACGTGTGAGGGTCTAGAAGTGTGAGAAACTGTAAGTGTGAGGGTCTGGAAGTGTGAGGGTCTGGAGTGTAAGAGTCTAGAGGTATGACGATAGGGAAGTGTGAGGGTCTATAAGTGTGAGGGTCTAGAAGTGTGAGGAACTGTAAGTGTGAGGGTCTGGAAGTGTGAGGGTCTGGAAGTATGAGGGTCTGGAAGTGTGAAGGTCTGGAAGTGTGAGGGTCTGTAAATTTGAGAGTCTACAGGTATGACGATCTGGAAGTGTGACGGTCTGGAAGTGTGAGGGTCTGTAAGTGTGAGGGTCTGTAAGTGTGAGGGTCTGGAAGTGTGATGGTCTGGAAGTGTGAGGGTCTGGAAGTGTGAGGGTCTGGAAGTGTGAGGAACTGGAAGTGTGAGGGTCTGGAAATGTGAGGGTCTGGAAGTGTGAGGAACTGGAAGTGTGAGGGTCTGGAAGTGTGAGGAACTGGAAATGTGAGCAACTGGAAGTATGAGGGTCTGGAAGTGTGAGGGTCTGGAAGTGTGAGGGTCTGGAAGTGTGAGGGTCAGGAAGTGTGAGGGTCAGGAAGTGTGAGGAACTGGAAATGTGAGGGTCTGGAAGTGTGAGGAACTGGAAGTGTGAGGGTCTGGAAGTGTGAGGAACTGGAAATGTGAGCAACTGGAAGTATGAGGGTCTGGAAGTGTGAGGGTCTGGAAGTGTGAGGGTCTGGAAGTGTGAGGGTCTGGAAGTGTGAGGGTCTAGAAGTGTGAGGGTCTAGAAGTGTGTTAACATATTTACCTCTCGTGACAGGAGTCTCTGAACTCTCATCGATTTGTTTTATATTTTTAACACTAAGTGAGACCCAAAATAGTTTTTAAAAAGTCCAGTCCTTTGAGTTTAAGGTTAATAAGTTCTAAACGCATTTTCATAAACTGGTGGTGGTCGAACCCTGGACCATCGTGATGAACAGAGTGAATAACACAAGACCATGTATCCAATGCGAAGTATCCACCATAACGATTTGATTTTACTTTTTAATCCAACACTTTTATTTTGCTGGTTTTAAAACCATTTAATCTCTATCACTCCAATGACAATTAATGTAAACATATTTTAACAGCAAAACTAACTAGAAAAAGTCAATAACAAATGAATTCTACAAGACTTTTTTAGAACATGTGGAACCAATGGCTCTGTCAACCGTCTTTTTCCATTCCTCAATGTTCTTTGCTTTGGATAGAATTTTATTGCCAGACAGGCCTGCCAGTTCTTTGATGTTGTCTTCCCTTCGCTTTCTCTGTCTTCCTCTTCATCTTCTTTCTGGTAGTTCCCTGAAGGAAGGTCTTTGCTAGCCGAAGAGCCTTGTGATGTGACGATAGAGTTTGAGTTTACGTTTTTTGACAGTGGTTAGCAGGTCATCACGGGGTCTAATGGGTTTACTAATCCTGTTTCTAATCTCTTCATTCGTGATGCTGTCTTTGTAATTGACATCTGTAGCATCTTAGTTCCATTGCTAGAATCCTCTTCTCGAGATCTGCAGTCAGCGTCCAAGATTCGCATTCAAATAAGAATGTGGCCATTACCAGGGAACGCATCAATCTGATTTGAGTGTCGAGGGCTATGGTCTGTCCTGATTGTTTTGAGTTTTGCAAGTGCTGCTGTAGACTATTCATTTCTGGCCAGTAGTTCAGGTTTGGTTCCCTCGTTGAGACAATAGCTCCAAGGTATTTTAAGCTACTGACATTTGAGATTTTCGCCACCAATGCTGATTTTCCTTTTAAAGCCCTGTTGGCAATTAGTAATTTTTTTTTTCGGCTTTGATTTGCATACCATAAGCTGCGGAAGTCTTGTCTAAGCGCATCACTAAGTCAGCTAATTCTTCTGACTTCTACAAGACTACAAAACATTTTTATTGATGTTTTCAAAAATTTTAAATTTATATGAACAAAACGGTATGAAATTTATCAGATTGCATAATCAAATATCAAAAAAATCTTTCAATTACCAACGAAGCTGTGTGTGTGTTTTGTAGAAGAACTAAAAACAAACAAAAAAATAATTCTGAAACTCAAACTCCCCCCCCCCCCCCGTTTATTTTAAACGGAATGACCGTTTAAAAAAAAGTAGTTTTCTTACAAACGACATTGACCTGTGAGGAACTACCCAGCCCGCCTCTACTCGCTTGGTCGCTTTTCGTCCCTTTTTGTCTTCTTCTTCTCCTCGGCTCTAAATCCTCCAAGAGATTGAACGGCGTTGTGAACTGCATGGGGCTACAGATGAAAGCCTCATTGCGATTGGATACGTCTGGGCTGATTTATCTCACTTTCACTTTGATCTGAAAATCTCTCCTTCCCGCTTGAAGGGGGGAAAAAAAGGCCATCTTAGCGCCACTCCCCACCCTGTGGCTTATTTCCTTACTCACCCGCCTCTCCCCCTTTTAAGCTCAACTGCAGCCCTCTCTTTTTATTTTGGCTTACAAATTTGAACAGCTCTTGACAATAGCTCGCTCCATTATGTCCAGGACAAGGCCGATAATTCATGATATAATTCAGGATTCTAAACACGTTCGCATCAAGAACAAGTAGGAGCAAAGGGAAATAATACAACGTGTAATAAAAGAAAAACATGCGCAGGCCATTCTGGGCATAAAAGGGAGGAAACTTGATTTGGAAAATACTCTTTTTGGGGGTGGGGAGAGGGAGGGGACATGTTGGAATGATGTCGTTTGGCATCAGAGAGAAGCAGGCGACATACTAAATGATACCTGTTTACTTTAGATTTGGATTTCCCCGCCAAATGTATAAGTTTTCCATCCTATCTCAGAAGATACACAGCCTAAGAGTTAAGCCTATCATAATACAGTATCATTTACATTCCATCGCCTATATTTAATATTGTACTATCCTTATATACATCTACTTCCTTAAGCTAAAGATAGTTAATTATTCAGCAATGCAGTTTGATAATTGTAGTGAAAAATTTAGTGCTTGCTTAAGAGAAAAAAGTATGTCATTCCAGAGTCAAAGTCTTAGTTAAAGTCAAGCAAAAGAATTTAAACCAAATTTGTCATTGTGCTAGCCCCACCACGCCATTGTATATTTCCAGCAGAAACGAACGCATGTCTTGGGCTTGTCTCCTGAAATAAAACGTTTGACTTTTTAACCATTATTTTAATTGCGCGGATCCTGGTGCTCAAAGCTTCGTGTCAATTACGTTCTAATGATGTGGGATTCTGGGATTGTCTGGCAGCTTCTGACATCCAACTCCAGGTTCTGATAACTCTTGGGGGTGTGGAGAAAATTTAAGATAATTTTGTTCTCGTTGTGAATGAATGAAAGGATTTAGATTTATTTCTTCATGAATTTATTTTTTCATGTAAATCATGAATTCAAGTTGACATCAAGGCGTTGTTTAGTGCTTTATTTCCCGTAACTCGCACATTTAGCCGGCATTCCATTGAATCTTGCGTCTCAGCTGTTATCTCAATCTTTATTCGGTCATGTTTAGGGGGATCCCCAGTGGTCTTCCTATCGAATTCATTTCACTTTGATACAAATTTTACTTCCAGACTCAATGACATTTGAGAACTATTATGGACTTGGGGCATGGATCTGCATCAAACAATTTTTATGACTGTTAATGTATCTAGCAGAAAACATTTTCCCAGTCAAATTGTCCAGGAGTGTCTTTCTTTGTTAAATCTTAGAGAATGAAAGTTATCTTTTAAAAGATTTGGGACGCATGCCATTGGGAGCATTTTAGGTAGTAGAGTGCTTATTTCCATTACCGCTTCTAGGAATAACAATCTAACAGAACTTACATACATTCGTATACATATAGATAAACATATTCACACACACATATATTTTTTTTTTCACATGTAAATTATGAGCGAGTCAGGTGTGATTGTACATTTTGTTTTTCTAATAGTTACAATGTTTTGTTTAGTGTAATGCACAAATCGTAAGACAAATTTCCTTACGGACAATAAAGATTATATATATATACTTATCTTTAAGAAGCGATCGTTTACCAGAAATTCACGTCTGCAGACTTCGCGTCTGTGTTTTAACTACTTCCGGTCCATTTGGTTTCTGGTAGCCTTGTGAGTTCCGATGACCTTTCAATACACGAAAATTATAAGCCAGCTACAAATCACCCTGACATTAAATGCTAGTTAAATAAATGAGCGATTACTGGAAAAAAATAAACAACAACATATAATGATCAACCCTTCCAAAAAAATGTGTACTCTACAACCCATTAAAGATAGGGAACACATGTTGTGACCAGTGGAGCAACACTTCCTCCAAGGCGCCCCTTATTGATTAGTGACCACTTACAGGCATTCAGCTTATGCACGCGACAGTTTATCGCGCGCAAGGCATCTGATCAAGTGTTTGGATATTGAGCAGCACTCCTGCTCTTCACTCTTTATGAGTGGCACACACGTAGAACTGGTGCTCACGACCGTAACAAGGTACATACAAGACACGCAAGGAAAAGTCAAAGAAAAAGAACAAAGAAATTAGTGGAGCGTAGAGATAAAGTCTTGAATACAAAGAAAGAGATAAAGTATTTGCGTACAAAGAAAGAGATAAAGTATCTGCGCACAAAAAAAGAGATAAAATATTTGCGTACAAAGAAAGAGATAAAGTATTTGCGTACAAAGAAAGAGATAAAGTATTTGAGTACAAAGAAAGAGAATAAGTATTTGCGTACAAAGAGAGAGAATAAGTATTTGCGTACAAAGAAAGAGATGAAGTATTTGCGTACAAAGAAAGAAAGTATTTGCGATCCAAGAAAGAGATAAAGACATGCATAAAACACAGGGAACAAATATTGATAGATTTACAGTTCACTAAGTTCTCGAGAGGTCAGCACATCAGACTCCATCGTTTGTGTTCGCCAGAAGGTCAGCTACAAATCTAAAGCTCTTCCAAGTTTTCTGTATTTCGAACGATGGCTTGAAGGAAATGTCTGTGGAATCTACTTTTCAGGCCTTTAAATCCACAGGGCAGATAATGGAAATGTCCTCTATAGTTGACACTTAACGAGGGTGTCATGTGGCCAGCACAACGACCCACCGCTTTACTTTTGTAAAACCAATGCCAGGTAGCCATTAGAGTTGGATGGACTCATTGGCGCCATTAAAATCCCGAAATTAAAAATCCCAGTCTTGATCGAGATTAGAACCCTGGACACCTCGGTTCTAAAGCTAAGTACTTTACTTCGCCCTACTGATGAGTCGAATTCATCTCCTGGTTAGGCTGATTATGATTTAGTTTGGGTTGCATTTCTTCTGAATGGATTCACGAATGCACCTAAGTCCCAGCAGATCTTACAGCCGTATTACACACGAGACATTCGGTTTCGAAGCTCAGAGCTCTATCGTTCGCTCACCATACACTAGAGCAGTTTACAAAGTTGTGTTTTCCTTTTGGTTTGATGTACACTTTTAGAACTTTCCTTACGAAATAAACATTTGTACTGACGAGCTCAAATGCCTTGCGGCACGGACTGGCAGCGGGCATGGCGTGAACTCTGGATGACAGACTCAATACCAGGCACAACCTATAAGTTTTTGTTAAGGAATCAAACATTTCGCAGATTTCCATCACCTGACGTCCACTTCCAACATTGTATGAAATGTTCTTGCATTACCTGAAACAAGACTCTAATCTCTACAACGTAACTCTTACAGGAGTTGAACTTTAATCAAATGTACTGCTTTAGAAATGTTTGAATTATTGACGAGGCTATTAGCTGCATTCGTTTCTGAGTCTACACACATTTAAGGAACACACATACACACACATTCACAAATACACATAGCTGCGCAAACAAACACATACATAATGGTACGTATAAACGGAAGAAAACAGGACAACATCGTAATGTAGTTTATACAAAAAGTAGTCAAAATCCAATAAATATTATATTAAATCCACTCCTGAGACATCTTCTATAAACTGAGCATGCTATGTTGTTGCGTGGAGATGAATCGTATCTGAGCAGTTAGGAACCTTAAAGCAACGACCAATAACGAAGCTTGTTGGAAGAAAAAAAAAGTTGGCTATTCATCGAATTTAAACTCAGAGAGCGAATAAAAACCCACTTTGCTCGATTATTCATTGAATTACAGCTCTTCAAAAAGAAAAAAACTCCAAAAAATAATTAACTAAAACTTATTTACTTTTCTATTTAAAAAAAAAAAATAATAGTAATTAAATAAAAATGAAAATTATGCATTTTACATTTTACTCAAAGGGAGTCCAAAAATGATATAAAAATTTTACAATTTGTTTCATGTTTTATAAATGGAGTTTTGGTGTATCCGGCGAACAAAGTGTTAAATCATTGATAATTTATTCTATACATTTTAAAAAGCAATAATAATTTGTGTTCCACTTTTTAGGATTGCAGATTCAAATTTCTAAGGTCTTCGGCTTGCAGTTGAAAGCAGTTTTTTGGTTTTGTAGTTGGCAGCATGGATCTTTTCAACATGTCTCTACTTGACACACACTTTGGTCTTTTTAATTCAAAATTTCTTTTGATTCTACTCTTTTCAATTTCTTTTTTTTTCTCTAAACTCCATTATATCAACCTCACATTTCCCCTAACCGCTTTTCCGTCAGTGCTTTCTGTTGCTGAGGGAAAGTAAACAGGATGTTAAAATGTCAACAAAAATTAGGTAACTGTGTTGGACTTGCCGGATGAAATCCTCAATTTCAGAAACTATTGTAATTTCAAACTAACATCCCTATTCACGTATGAGTTTGTAAACTGTTTCAACAAGTTGATACAAGGTAGGACAACTCTGAAAACTATAGTTCCCAGTACAATTAGAATATTACTTCCCTTTTTTTCCGACTGGAACAACTCTTTCTACCCTGCGGCAACATGCAAGTAGTCATGATTACAATATTATTGAGCGGTTTCCAGTGGCGGGAAAGTCTAATATAAGCTTCGTGTTGTGTGTGTGTGAGAGAGGGGATGATAGTGGTGGATAGCTGTAAGCTAAATAGACCCCAGTGATACTTTTAATGTGGGGGAAAAAAAGGTTTCGGGGTAATAGGCAACTCTTCAGATTAAAACAGAGTGGTCGTTCTTGCCGTTTGTTGTAACCGCCAGCCGCCATGATTAGTCGAATTGGGCTGCCGGGATGGAATGGGTGCTCACTAAACGTGGATAGATGACTAAACGAGGATCGATTACTGATGCCTTGAACAGGTCAATACTTACGTGATATCGATACAGGGCGATAAATATCGATGAGTTGTGAAATCATTCAACGAAAAAAAAAAGACAAAAATTGAGACTAGTTTGATTTAGCTAGACTGGGTAAACATTGGCTTGAGGTGGGGGGGGGGGGGATGCGAGTTGTAGTTAATAAGGGTGAGTAAGATTAATGAATGTAAAATAAACACTTCGAGGGGGGGCATCACTTTCTCTTCCCTCCCAATGGTGCTAAGGTCGACCTTCAGCCTTTGCGTGTATGTCGTCTGCTGTCATCTGGAAGTGCATAATGACAAGACTTAATATCGCTCCACTTGGCGGGAGAGAATGTCTCCTAGCACTTGACAGGGCGCTATTCGCCCTATGGAGGGAGGTGCGTCAAGTGTTATGGCGCAAGTCACGACAAAGATGCCAACTCAATGTAGGTGACCTCTGAAACGAAAGGTCAGTTTATTCAAACAAAAAAGGCGCCATTCAATTGTGTGTCTGTTTCAACATGCTTCTGGTGTACATCCATTTCGGGAATTCCCGGAGAAACAAAAGTCGCACTGATTCTCGTAGACGACAATAGCCTTATGATGATAGAAAGAAAGTAGATGCTTGTTGGACAGATACAAATAGGAGAATGATTGACCATTAAAGGCTCATTTGTTATCACCCACATATTTTCAGTAATTCGAAACAAGAAGTTGAATGCCTTTGTTCAAAATATAACTTAGGCTATAAAAACAACAAAGCATTTTGTAGAATTCTTCCTTTCAGACCTTATGATCCATAGTGGAAATGATAAAAGGTAATCTGTTTCTATGGCCAAAGTTTCACTATTTTGTCACGTGGCCAGCACAACGACCAACCACCTTTACTTTTACCCAACTCATGTCAGGTACCCATCAGGGCTGGGTGGACTCAGGCACCCAAAGATCCCGTAATACAAAATCCCAGTCTTCACCAGTATTCAAACCCTGGACCTCCAGTTCAGAATACAAGCGCCTTACCCTACGGCCACCGCAAGAGTTTGTAATTGGGTGTCCTTTCGCAAACTAAGTTTAGCTACCCATTCGAGTTGGATGGTCTAAAAGGCGTTATATAAATCCCGAAATTCAAATTCTTCGGTGAGATTTGAAACCGAAAGGGATGTACCCCTCAGCCACCATGTGTTTCAGTGGGAAGGGGCACCAGTTTCCTTTTTAATAACATTCTTCGTAGCAAAAAAAATAAATTAGGCTACGACTTTGAACCATAGCTGACAGCTCGCACCCCCTCCAAAAAATTCATGCAGGCACCTCCATCCTAGCAAGTGGGCATAGTAACTAATGACTATTGTTATATATAAAGTTATTCCTTGATCTTTGTCTGGTTTAGCGCTATGTGAATATTTACGTGTAACGGCATACTCGAATCATAGTTTTATACAAGTTTGACTCTAGTTCTAGTAATTAGAACCAAATTTGAGAAGTGGGTCATATTATAATTTACTGTATCCGAGTTAAGAGTGTGCAAAACTGTATATATTCAATTACAACGTATCTACATGTTATATATATCTCGCTTGTTATTCAGGGCTTGTATTGAATTAAAGAGCTCACGATGCGCAATGATTTTTTTGTTTGTTATAAGATCTGACAAAGATGTCTTTCCAACTCATTTCCTGTCTAGCTGTCGAGACACGTCTTTGATTCAAAGCAGAGGCTATTACATGTCTGAACTTTAGTGAGACCCTAACACGGGCCAGCAGTGTGTAGTGTGTCCATGTTCCTCATGTCTTTTTGTCATATGAAAATAGATTTGTAATGTCATTGTTTAATGCTGAATAAAGAAAGAGAGGTGTTGAATGTCTTACTTGGATTGAACATAATGGACGTAAGATTGAACATAATGGACGTAAGATTGAACATAATGGACATAAAATTGAACATAATGGACGTAAGATTGAACATTTGAGAAGATCACCAAGTAACAGAAACAATGAGAAAGCTCTGGAGAAGTTTAATGTGTAATTCAAATTAGTTTGAGTTATTGGACTCTCAGCCTCTTCCAAGGCGTAACCTACTCAGACAGTGTTTCCCAAACTTTTTCTCTAATGGATCAATTCGCACATTCTCTAAATATATCGGATCACTTTGTTTATTTTTTTTTAGAGAGATTAATTTAATACTATTTATTTTTTCCAGTAGTTCGTGGAACACTCATTCTGGCCTTTCGGAACATAGATTGGGGAACACTGCCTTAAGACAATTCGGGCAGTACTGCTCTGTACGACTGGCACAGTTTCAAGACGGAACTAGAAATATTTATCACAGAGATAAAAGATTTAAGTTGTCATGAGTGTGGTACAAGTCCTAAGAGGGTGGTATAAGTCCTATGAAGATGGTACAAGTCTTAAGAAGGTGGTACAAGTCCTAAGAAGGTGGTACAAGTCCTAAGAAGGGGTACAACTCCTAAGAGGGTGGCATAAGTCCTATGAAGGTGGTACAAGTCCTAAGAAGGGGTAAAAGTCCTAAGAGGGGGTACAAGTCCTAAGAATGTGGTATACGTCTTAAGAGGGTGGTATAAGTCCTCTGAAGGTGGTACAAGTCCTAACCAATCTTCCAAGAGATATCTTTGGACTCGTCCATCTCTTCAATTTGTCCTCGTCTTCAATCAAAGACACTTGCACAGCGTCTCTGTGTCTCAAGATAAACATAACATTTTAAGTGTATACACATTTTGTAATGCCTGGACCTGCAAACAAGAAAAAAAATTTGTTGAGGTTTATATAGAACAAAGTTATCTCAACCGAAGGAAAGATCTTGGAATATCGTGAAGATCTCGTGTCTTTTGGTCTAGAATTCACTATCTGCAACTACCTACAGCAATGCCTTCAAATCCAGACTTGGATTTATCTGTCTGTCTATGCGTTGGCACTCAATTGAACATTCAGATTTGAAAGATATGGGATCATAAGAGTGGGAGAAAGACAGAGAAGAAAATATAAAGCACGAAGAAGAGAGAGAGAGAAGGAGAGAGATAACGGAGAGAGAGAGAGAAAGTCAGAACGAGAGAGAGACGAGATTGTAAGACAAACACAGAGCTAGAGAAACAGGCAAAGATAGGGACCTGTGATGTTGTCTTTCAAGTCTATGACAGATCTCGATAGTAAGAGATGATGACTGAAGATAGGACTCTATGAGATGGAGAGAGAGAAGGAGAGAGATAACGGAGAGAGAGAGAGAGACAGAGACAGAGACTGGGATGTCTAAGCAAAAAAACAAAAAAAACAGACTCCTGTCTCAACTTTGTTCACAATGCTTCAGATCCGTTCAGCTGGTGTGTTTACTTGTGGTGTTTTGTGATGTGTTCAGTGCGGTGTTTAGACTCGCTCACAATGTTTATATACAGCGAGGTGACCTGCTGTTGACTTTTAATTGGAGATGTCGCAGTGCTGTTGATGGTACTTAAACCAATCACGAACTGACAAGTGCAGTGACGGCTGGAGCGAACGAGGAGCCATCTCCGGGTACTTCAACATAGGTACGCGCACACCTGGGGATGACATAGGCAGACTCCTGGCAGACAGATTGGGGGGGGGGGGGGTACATGAAAAACACTTTCGCTAATGGCAGGTACTATTTTTAAAAAAAATGACTAATTAGTTTTGTGGCTTAACACGAACAGTTGAGTTGTGTCCCTTCAATTAAACGTTTGAGAGAATTTGGGGCTACATGTATGTAGTGCTTTCAAAACTCTAAGTGATTCATCTGAAGTCACTGTATTATTGACACAAAAATGGACACATTTGTAAATACTGAAATTAAATTTGATCAACATAGACCTGGAAGAAATTAGACATTTTTTTTTTGTTTTTTGCTATTCTAGGACAGAGACACAAACAGGAAAAGTGACAGATTTTATTGGTGACAGAGAAAAACAATGAAACTTTGTCTCTCAGTGTTTAAGAGAGAGAGAGAGAGAGAGAGGTGAGAAAGAGAGAAGTGGTAAAAGAGAGAGAGAGAGAGGGTGGTGAAAGAGTAAGTTGTGGTGAAAGAGAGAGTGTGGTGAAAGAGTAAGGTGTGGTAAAAGAGAGAGAGAGGGATGGTGAGATAGGGATGGTAAAAGAGAGAGGTTTATGAAAAAGAGAAGGGTGGTGAAAAGAGAGAGCTGGTGAAAGTGAGAGGGTGGTGAAAAAGAGAAAGAAAATGGTTTTATTTTAAGTCAGTGTTAATTTCAAAGGAATTAACATATTAATATGTTACATGACCTTTAAAACTAGAACAATCCTACAGGGCACATTACCAGGTGGATAAATGAGAGACTAGGGGAACTATAAATTGTCTGGAAAGTCGCGCTCGGTTTATCACACACAGCTAAGGACTGAGACAGAATCACGCTTGATGCGAGGTCTGAGACAGAATCACGCTAGACGCGAGGTCTGAGACTGAATCACGCTTGACGCAAGGTATGAGACAGAATCCCCTCTTGACGCGAGGTCTAAGACAGAATCACGCTAGACGCGAGGTCTGAGACAGAATCACGCTAGACGCGTGGTCTGACACAGAATCACGCTAAACGCGAGGTGTGACACAGAATCACGCTTGTTGCTGTAGAAATCATATCCTAAAACGAAGAAATAGATAAATAAGCGCGGAAATACAAAGAGCCAAGGCAGATGTGAAAAAATACGTCATTGTTATCAAGTTGTCATCAAGTTTTTATCAATTTGTTATCATCTCGCACTTAGACTTTTGTTTATTATGGTTCATTATCTGGAGCTCAACAATTGCCGTCAGTTTATCACATGAAGACTTCCAAATCTCTGCTCTATGCCAGCCCTCCCAGAGAGTACGCCCATGGCTGAAACACACCAAGACACAAAAATCTTTTTTTTTTTTTTTTTTTGTGATACAAAATCTTATTTAAGAAAATAAAACAAATCTTTCTATCAGATTAAACAAGATACGTTCCTTTTACTTGTTTTGTTCTATTGTTAGCCTGCTATGTCTGAGCAGATAGGAAGAGGCATGGAAGGTATTGCTTGCTTCAGAAATGCAGAATGCAGTGGAGATTACGGTGGTTATAAGAGAAGGAGGGGATATAATATGAGCTTGGAGAGTGAGTACATGGAGAGAGGGGGAGAGAAAGAGAAATGACGGAGGGGGAAGGGGGAGAGAATGTCATGAAATGAATAGACATGAAAATGAAAGCCCTCACTGTATCTCCATCACGTGTCTAGATATGTCAACATGAAGCCTGAGCTCACCCCAAGGGTAGAGACCGGAATAGATTATTTTTAGAGCTGTTAGAATTTGGAGACACAAACAAGCACCAGGGGACCCTTGGCTGCCCATTTCCCACCCCTCCTCTTATGCCTCCGATATATGAGACTTGTCACCTCTCCGTCTCTCTGGTAAGCAGCTCACCAAGTGTTGGCCCGAACTAGAGCATGGGTCGCGGAATAATACATTTGTCTGCATTTGAGGTCAGTGTACTCACACAGAGCCCAGGTTGAAGCTGTACGATAGATTGAAATTGTAGGAGTGGACCTGTTTGACATCGAGTTGTGTATTAAGTTGTGCATTAAGTACAGGGACCATGCGGCCCGCATTATCAACTCTTCTTGTTTGGCCCCCCTCCAATGTTAATGTTGATGTACGGAGGTTGTTGGGTTGTGTTAGGAGCTGTAATGTGGAGCGCTACAGCTTAAAATTCTGTTTAATTAATAAATAAAAATAAAAAAAAATTTATTATTGGTTACAAAAATCTAAATACTTTCTATCTCAGTGTAGGGAATAAACAAAATACACCTGAGATGTCAAGGACTATCAGCTCATAGAAATCTCGCCCTTCGCGTGTTTCAGCACAGTCTCTTGTTCATCAGTTCTTCATATTCGGTACATTCCAGAGCATCTTTCTCTATACCTGTATTATGTCATATAATTCATTAAATCACAACACACTTTTGTTTGTTCAGATAGTATCTCTGTATCATAAGAAAATTAATTTTAATAAACTTGTTTTAAATATTACTAATTTATTTTTGAATATATTTTACATTTTCTTTTCTTCCTTTCTTCTTACAATGCCTCTATTCAGCTCGTACCTTCGTGGAAACGTCTGGGAAAAACCTGTAACTAGATCTCGAAAACGGCTCTACTATTTTCACAGAAATTTGACAGTTGATGTATACCAATGGAAAACTAATGACTAGTTCGTTGGTCACAATGGGAATACTCTAGTTTGACCGTTATAATGTTTTGAAATATAAAAAAAAAAAAACTTTTAATTTGGCTGGAGAACTAGTGCAAATACTCTATGAGCGGAATATTTCTACATTCTATGAAGAATTTAATAAATGAATAATTAGGAACATTTTGCCATCGCTTAAGTCTAAATCTAAAGGCATATCATTGGAATATTAAGTCTAGAGAATCTATACATTCGTTTAACAATAATTCTTTCTTTGGGGGGGGGGGGTTTAAAAATGTTTTTTTTTTTTAAATCTAACATGAGGTATGGTCTTTTTTTTTAAACAATATTTAAAAATAAAAAGTCATGTTCTCGGATCCTTACTCAAATGGGTCTGTGTACAACTCAAGTGAGAAATAAGTATGTACACTTTGTATTCTTGTGTTATTGTCTGGCCACCTATTTATATCTTGCGTACGCTATTTTTAGAATGTATGATAAATATCTTACTCACGAGTGAACGCACCTGGCTTGATGACTGCGATTACGACTTAAGGTTAAGTTGACCTTTAAGCTTTTGCCCAGAAGGAACAAGCGTTAAAGATAGGCGTATCTTCTCCCTGGGCTCTCTCTTATCCTTGAAATACTTAATGTGTTGCTATTTCTATGTTTCAGATGACTCACGTACAATTCAAAGACATTATGTTAACATGGTTTGTTGTTATATTTCTATTACAATTGAAAATTGACTTGCAATTCTAACTGAGCGCAAGCTAGAGAAAACGTTTCACATCGTGACGTACTGCACTCCGTCTAAATCTTCGGGCTCAAACCTTTTAGCTCTTCTTTGCTATCACTGAGATAAGAGTTTTAGCTCAGGACGTGACTTACGGTTCCGTTATAACAGAAAATGTAATTGATTGGTTATCGGAAGTGTTTATATGATGCATAATAGATTTCTGTCAACATTTGATGTGTCATAGAATGACAGAATAGATTTCTGTCAACATTTGATGTGACATAGAATGACAGAATAGATTTCTGTCAACATTTGATGTGACATAGAATGACAGAATAGATTTCTGTCAACATTTGATGTGACATAGAATGACAGAATAGATTTCTGTCAACATTTGATGTGACATAGAATGACAGAATAGATTTCTGTCAACATTTGATGTGACATAGAATGACAGAATAGATTTCTGTCAACATTTGATGTGACATAGAATGACAGAAAATTTTAATTTGTTCGTTACTTCTCCATAATCCTAGTCCACTTGATCAGTTAATGGCGTCTCCATAATCCTAGTCCACTTGATCAGTTAATGGCGTCTCCATAATCCTAGTCCACTTGATCAGTTAATGGCGTCTCCATAATCCTAGTCCACTTGATCAGTTAATGGCGTCTCCATAATCCTAGTCCACTTGATCAGTTAATGGCGTCTCCATAATCCTAGTCCACTTGATCAGTTAATGGCGTCTCCATAATCCTAGTCCACTTGATCAGTTAATGGCGTCTCCATAATCCTAGTCCACTTGATCAGTTAATGGCGTCTCCATAATCCTAGTCCACTTGATCAGTTAATGTCGTCTCCATAATCCTAGTACACTTGATCAGTTAATGGCGTCTTCATAATCCTAGTACACTTGATCAGTTAATGGCGTCTCCATAATCCTAGTCCACTTGATCAGTTAATGGCGTCTCCATAATCCTAGTCCACTTGATCAGTTAATGGCGTCTCCATAATCCTAGTCCACTTGATCAGTTAATGTCGTCTCCATAATCCTAGTCCACTTGATCAGTTAATGTCGTCTCCATAATCCTAGTACACTTGATCAGTTAATGGCGTCTTCATAATCCTAGTCCACTTGATCAGTTAATGTCGTCTCCATAATCCTAGTACACTTGATCAGTTAATGGCGTCTTCATAATCCTAGTCCACTTGATCAGTTAATGGCGTCTCCATAATCCTAGTCCACTTGATCAGTTAATGGCGTCTCCATAATCCTAGTACACTTGATCAGTTAATGGCGTCTTCATAATCCTAGTACACTTGATCAGTTAATGGCGTCTTCATAATCCTAGTACACTTGATCAGTTAATGGCGTCTTCATAATCCTAGTCCACTTGATCAGTTAATGTCGTCTCCATAATCCTAGTACACTTGATCAGTTAATGGCGTCTTCATAATCCTAGTCCACTTGATCAGTTAATGGCGTCTCCATAATCCTAGTCCACTTGATCAGTTAATGGCGTCTCCATAATCCTAGTACACTTGATCAGTTAATGGCGTCTTCATAATCCTAGTACACTTGATCAGTTAATGGCGTCTTCATAATCCTAGTACACTTGATCAGTTAATGGCGTCTTCATAATCCTAGTACACTTGATCAGTTAATGGCGTCTCCATAATCCTAGTCCACTTGATCAGTTAATGTCGTCTCCATAATCCTAGTACACTTGATCAGTTAATGTCGTCTCCATAATCCTAGTACACTTGATCAGTTAATGGCGTCTTCATAATCCTAGTCCACTTGATCAGTTAATGTCGTCTCCATAATCCTAGTACACTTGATCAGTTAATGGCGTCTTCATAATCCTAGTACACTTGATCAGTTAATGGCGTCTCCATAATCCTAGTCCACTTGATCAGTTAATGGCGTCTCCATAATCCTAGTCCACTTGATCAGTTAATGGCGTCTCCATAATCCTAGTCCACTTGATCAGTTAATGTCGTCTCCATAATCCTAGTCCACTTGATCAGTTAATGTCGTCTCCATAATCCTAGTACACTTGATCAGTTAATGGCGTCTTCATAATCCTAGTCCACTTGATCAGTTAATGTCGTCTCCATAATCCTAGTACACTTGATCAGTTAATGGCGTCTTCATAATCCTAGTCCACTTGATCAGTTAATGGCGTCTCCATAATCCTAGTCCACTTGATCAGTTAATGGCGTCTCCATAATCCTAGTACACTTGATCAGTTAATGGCGTCTTCATAATCCTAGTACACTTGATCAGTTAATGGCGTCTTCATAATCCTAGTACACTTGATCAGTTAATGGCGTCTTCATAATCCTAGTCCACTTGATCAGTTAATGTCGTCTCCATAATCCTAGTACACTTGATCAGTTAATGGCGTCTTCATAATCCTAGTCCACTTGATCAGTTAATGGCGTCTCCATAATCCTAGTCCACTTGATCAGTTAATGGCGTCTTCATAATCCTAGTCCACTTGATCAGTTAATGGCGTCTCCATAATCCTAGTCCACTTGATCAGTTAATGGCGTCTTCATAATCCTAGTCCACTTGATCAGTTAATGGCGTCTCCATAATCCTAGTCCACTTGATCAGTTAATGGCGTCTCCATAATCCTAGTCCACTTGATCAGTTAATGGCGTCTCCATAATCCTAGTCCACTTGATCAGTTAATGGCGTCTCCATAATCCTAGTCCACTTGATCAGTTAATGTCGTCTCCATAATCCTAGTCCACTTGATCAGTTAATGTCGTCTCCATAATCCTAGTACACTTGATCAGTTAATGGCGTCTTCATAATCCTAGTCCACTTGATCAGTTAATGTCGTCTCCATAATCCTAGTACACTTGATCAGTTAATGGCGTCTTCATAATCCTAGTCCACTTGATCAGTTAATGGCGTCTCCATAATCCTAGTCCACTTGATCAGTTAATGGCGTCTCCATAATCCTAGTACACTTGATCAGTTAATGGCGTCTTCATAATCCTAGTACACTTGATCAGTTAATGGCGTCTTCATAATCCTAGTACACTTGATCAGTTAATGGCGTCTTCATAATCCTAGTCCACTTGATCAGTTAATGTCGTCTCCATAATCCTAGTCCACTTGATCAGTTAATGGCGTCTTCATAATCCTAGTCCACTTGATCAGTTAATGTCGTCTCCATAATCCTAGTCCACTTGATCAGTTAATGGCGTCTTCATAATCCTAGTCCACTTGATCAGTTAATGGCGTCTCCATAATCCTAGTCCACTTGATCAGTTAATGGCGTCTCCATAATCCTAGTCCACTTGATCAGTTAATGGCGTCTCCATAATCCTAGTCCACTTGATCAGTTAATGGCGTCTCCATAATCCTAGTCCACTTGATCAGTTAATGGCGTCTCCATAATCCTAGTCCACTTGATCAGTTAATGGCGTCTTCATAATTCTTGTAACATTGTTATATTTTTTTTTGTAGTCTTAATAATTATTTTATTCCTGATTAATTCTTTTATTCTCGGTGACTTCTTGATCAATTCTATTCGTGCTGATTATTTAGAATTAATTTTTGTCTAAATCATAATCCTGTTCTTTTAAATTTTTAAATTAATTCTTATATTCTTGCAGAATAGATTTATTTTTTAGTTACATAAACTTAGGTGATAATGTTCTTATGTCATTGTGAATTCCAGTGTTCAATCTTGCATGACCTACTGTCTTGTTGATTTATTTTTGGTCTGCTTCGTTAGCTCTAGTCTAATTGGCTAATTCTTGGATTTTTAATTGTGTGTGTGTGTATTAGTATCTCCTCTTTACTAGTCTTTACCTCTGAGTCCATACATACTTCTCAAAGACATTGATAACAGCCTATAAAGGGTTGTACAGATGTGCGGTCTTGACGCTGCTCAACCTAAGAAACTCTGTTAGGCTGGTGTCGTGCTTTAGGCTGCTCGTTGTACATGTACAGCCCTACACCAAGCAGTCGGCAGACGTCTATAGCTGCAGGCTGTCTTTGAGGGTTGTAATCTGTAGGGGCTGTAAGCTGTGTGTAGCTTGCAGGGTGTCTGTGTGAGTGTGTGTGTGTGTGTGAGCTAGAGAAAACGAGAGAGAGAGACTGTATTCACGTGCAAATTTGAAATCGAGTGAAGGTCAAAAAGTAATCGCTTATCTCTGGAACAGACGAAGGGGCGTGTCGGGATATTTGTGTAGAATGGGTATGCGTTTGATTGTGTGTGTGTGGGGGGGGGGTTGTGTGTGAGGTTGTGTGTTAAAAGAAAAAGGGAAGAAGGCGGAACAAAATCGATTTTCTTGTTAAGTGGGTGACGTAGGATTTTCCAGGTCGTTAATGACCGTCCCGACTTCGAACGATCATATCCAGGGACATTCAGGCTTTGAGCCACGTGTTCCTTCCCCCTCCCCCCCCCCCTCGCGCAAAAAAAAAATCAACTTTAAGAACAAAGGCATTCCAGAGATCACTCACTGCAATTGGAAAAGAAGGTTAGAGATGAACCTGACTGCTCAACTCAAAACTCAATTAAATAGCTAACAGGTTTTCTATAAGTCTGATGTGCGGAGACGTACTACTTGATGTGAAATCAAAATGTGTCACCGCACATCAGAATCCCCACTTACAAGCAAAGTGGCCTTTGAAGCCGGGCTAGACGACTTTGTAAAGAAAATAAAAAAGAAAGCGATATAAATAAATGTTGGGGCTATATCAGATAACCTGAGGTAAATCGTTTACTAAATAGGGTGATTGGGTGAGATTCTAAATTAAATAGACAATTAAATAACGTTAAAGAGTCCACATTAAAAGATCCCTGGTGGTCAACAAACGAAAAATAAATTACTTTGCGCCAGGGGCGGACTGACTATATGGGCGTTCGGGCAAATGCTTGGTGGGCCGGTACCCAAATGTGGGCCTTTTAGGGCCACTAAAAGGACCACATAGATGCCACTATGTTTTAAATTGTTAAAGGTTTTATAATATTCTCTTATAAAAGGGGCTTTATTGCGCTTCGTGTTTAAAAAATCTCTATCCAGTGTAATCTAACACATTTTCTGAAATAATGTAATAGTCTACATCCGTAGACAGTGCTACTAGATATAGCAGGAGTCATCCTTTTAGGGGCTACACACTTAGCGATTAAAAAACAACATAGGGCCTATACTTCCTATCAAAAATATAGAGCTCACTGTAATCATGTGTACAGTTATTGATACTCGATCTTAACAGAATGACTTTGAGAACTTGGAGACCTAGAATTGGATATCCATCATATGATATACAATTTATGGGCCGCATTGTATGGAAACGTCCGGGCTGATCTTAACACCCAGTCCGACCCTGCTTTGGGCTAACAGAGACAGACATTCAATTGTACAGGTGCTAAACTGTGCGAACACATTGACATCAAATACTGTTTTAAAATACATCGCTAATTAACACTTCCCTACATTCTGTACACCGGATACACCAAAAAAGTAGCTATTTATAGTAATAGCCGTTGATATGATTCTCTAGCATAGTACCAAACACGTGTATATAAAAATATAAAAGCTCTTCTAGAAACGTTCCTAGATGTTCCTAGTCCAATAACCATTCCTAGACGTTCCTAGTCCAATAACCATTCCTAGATGTTCCTAGTCCAATAACCATTCCTAGATGTTCCTAGTCCAATAACCATTCCTAGATGTTCCTAGTCCAATAACCATTCCTAGATGTTCCTAGTCCAATAACCATTCCTAGATGTTCCTAGTCCAAGTCTAATCAATGAAGTAGCTCTACATTCAAAGGTTCTCTGAAACTGTGCACTGCCAATTATACGATGACAAATGTCGAGCTTGTAAGAGACAAAACAAATGAACTTTTTTTTTTATGTTCTGCTTTGTTCTTAACATTTCTGTTACTAGCAATACAGACATCAAACTCTTGATTGTTTTCTTTAATTGCAAGGCTCAAAATGCCAATGCTATCAGTACCAGCAATTTGATGGGTATAGATCTAGTTGACACAAAGAAGTCTCTTCCACAGATTTGGAAAGTACAATACAATCAAAGTATTTGAGAGCTTAAAATGTCATAACTTTTTTTTTTTTGTTTCTGCTCCACAGGCTTCCATTAAGCCGCAGACGATTAGTGAAATCGTGATCTAAACTCTGTTGCACATTGTCAGGATATCAGTTGATCTCTCCAAGTGAAGATTACTACGCTGATAAATCACTCACAAAATGAGCATGTGTAAGTGTTACCGCTTGAAACTCAAAGAGTGCCGCATGAAAATCAAGGACATGCTCCACCTGCAGGACCTCATCCTGTCCAAATGGATTCATTGCGCGTGAAAGACATGTACTACCCGAAGGTCGTCAAGGTTATCCTTTCACTGACCTTTCTTATTTTAAGGTCCTGGTGAATAGTCCAAATAAAAAATTGGAGTTTCATTATTCATATGCCTCTGTGTATATATATAAGATTTGTGTGTAGACTATCCAGGAATTTAACGTTTGTGTACTCAAAAGAGGATTATTAGATTCTGTATGAAAAAATTTTGGAAATTTATTATTTATAAATAGAATGTAATTTTTGTATTGTACTGTGGAGGTTTCAGTTTGGAGTGTGCTATAAACAAGTGATTAAGTGTCTATGGGTGTGAGTGAGTTTCAAATCAAGGAACACAAATCATGTAGTATTCATGCCCACTGGGAGACTGCGCATTAGTTTCCTAAGACACTTCAAACAAACCAGCAGGCAGAGGATCTTCTGCGCCTATCTCTACGTCAGCATTACTGTGACACTGGGCAGCTGGACGTGGCCAGACTGCAAGAAGCCACTGACCAGGCACAAGACAAAGCCAAAGATTGCCTACCTTTGTGTGTTTAAATGTTACAAGGGGCACCTGGTGTCTGCGAGAAAGACAGCGTAACTCTGCTTGAGACACTTCTTCGACAGCGAAGATAACGCAGACAACAAAGACTTGTCTTCTACTTCCGTTGAATCACGTCATCATCGGCTGGCATGGTTTAAGTTTGTGTGTGTGTGTGTGTTTTTTTTTTACAATTATACGTTTCTTCAACAGAGTGACTGTATAGTGAATAGATTTATACAGTCTTGAAATTTTCTTTTTGGTGACGCCAGTTTTAAGAATGGGAAGAGCTCGTCGTAAAAAGCCATTTTCCTAATTTCTTGGATTGTGTTTTAAAAACAACCACAGCGGTATCTTAATGCAGATAATTTAGGTGAGTCTTATCTTATTATCTTTGTGTTTTCTACCTTTGTTTTCAAAACATGTTTTCTTCTGTCTTAAGTTGTGCTTATTTAGTTTGTATTTTTGATGTCATGTTTTCAATATTACTTATCTCCCCTATCCTACTATTATATTATATTATATTAGATTAGATTATCATTATTATTATGTGTTTATGGATTTCTTGTTTACGTAAGAGTTTGTACCGCATTAGGTTTAGTAGGTTTAAATGGTTCAGGAACTAAATTACAACTTAATAAGTTTCTCCAGTAAAAACAAAAATCCAACGCAACAACCTTTTCTACACAGATAATGTAAAAGTCATCTACATCTGTTTTCTTAAATGATGTTATATGGTCAGCATAACTACCAACCGCTTTTACTTTCCCCCAAGTTACAGTTTTAGACTTGGATGGAATCAGGGCGTCCTAAAAAAAAATCCAAAATCAGTCTCTTCCGAGATTCTGGCCTTAGACCACCTTAGGCCTCTCCCCCAATTAGAATTAATTAAACCTTTAGTAAACTCATCTGACACAATACCCCACGTGGTATGATCGACTATAATGTTGAGGTCAGCTTGACCACACAGCTATCTTTCATTTTAGTTCAAGTTGGACTTGTTGACCGTAAACTTGAGCAAACCTTTGACGTCATACATTCTTAAGATAAAAAGAGATTTCAATAAACGAAGTGAATTGAATTCAAATCAAACGTTTAGACACTGCAATGCCAGGCAGGGTCAACATCCAGACCTGCTCATTCACAAAGTGTCATCAAAAAGTAAGCTTTAGGATTGCCTTAAATTCGTTTAATTCTGTAAGGATAGGTTTTGATGACCCCTACTTTCTTCACCCGTACAAATGTAACATATCAAAACATGAGAGATGAGCATCACACACAGAACAGTCGTACAACAGAACAGGCATAAAACAGAACAATCTTATTACAGAACAGTCTCAAAGGAGAAAAGTTATAATATAAAACAGTCTCAAAAGTGAACAGTCACAAAACAGAACAGTCATAATACAGAACAGTCACAAAACATAACAGTTATAGTACAGAACAGTCACAAAACAGAACAGTCATAATACAGAACAGTCATACGACAGAACATTCACAAAACAGAACAGTCGTAATACAGAACAGTCACAATACAGAACAGTCATAAAACAGAACATTCACAAAACAGAACAGTCATAATACAGAATAGTCATAATACAGAACAGTCATAATACAGAACAGTCATAATACAGAACAGTCATAATACAGAACAGTCATAATACAGAACAGTCATAATACAGAACAGTCATAATACAGAACAGCCATACAAAAAAACATTCACAAAACAGAACATTCACAAAACAGAACAGTCATAATACAGAATAGTCATAATACAGAACAGTCATAATACAGAACAGTCATAATACAGAACAGTCATAAAACAGAACAGTCATAATACAGAACAGCCATACAAAAAAACATTCACAAAACAGAACAGTCATAATACAGAACAGTCATAATACAGAACAGTCACAAAACAGAACATTCACAAAACAGAACAGTCATAATACAGAACAGTCACAAAACATAACAGTCATAATACAGAACAGTCATACAACAGAACAGTCATAATACAGAACAGTCATACAACAGAACATTCACAATACAGAACAGTCATAATACAGAATAGTCATAATACAGAATAGTCATAATACAGAACAGTCATAATACAGAACAGTCATAATACAGAACAGTCATACAACAGAACAGTCATAATACAGAACAGTCATAAAACAGAACATTCACAAAACAGAACAGTCATAATACAGAATAGTCATAATACAGAATAGTCATAATACAGAACAGTCATAATACAGAACAGTCATAATACAGAACAGTCATAATACAGAACAGTCATAATACAGAACAGCCATACAAAAAAACATTCACAAAACAGAACAGTCATACAACAGAACAGTCATAATACAGAACAGTCATAAAACAGAACATTCACAAAACAGAACAGTCATAATACAGAATAGTCATAATACAGAATAGTCATAATACAGAACAGTCATAATACAGAACAGTCATAATACAGAACAGTCATAATACAGAACAGCCATACAAAAAAACATTCACAAAACAGAACAGTCATAATACAGAACAGTCATAATACAGAACAGTCACAAAACAGAACATTCACAAAACAGAACAGTCATAATACAGAACAGTCATAAAACAGAACATTCACAAAACAGAACAGTCATAATACAGAATAGTCATAATACAGAACAGTCATAATACAGAACAGTCATAATACAGAACAGTCATAATACAGAACATTCACAATACAGAACAGTCATAATACAGAATAGTCATAATACAGAATAGTCATAATACAGAACAGTCATAATACAGAACAGTCATAATACAGAATAGTCATAATACAGAACATTCACAATACAGAACAGTCATAATACAGAACAGTCATAATACAGAATAGTCATAATACAGAACAGTCATAATACAGAACAGTCATAATACAGAACAGTCATAATACAGAACATTCACAATACAGAACAGTCATAATACAGAATAGTCATAATACAGAATAGTCATAATACAGAACAGTCATAATACAGAACAGTCATAATACAGAACAGTCATAATACAGAACAGTCATAATACAGAACAGTCATAATACAGTACAGTCATAATACAGAATAGTCATAATACAGAATAGTCATAATACAGTATAGTCATAATACAGGTCAGTCATAATATAGATCAGTCATAATACAGAACAGTCACAAAACAGAACATTCACAAAACAGAACATTATCAAACAGAACAGTTACACCTAAGAACAATCAAGTTTTACCTTTCCTGCCATAGAAACGTGCTTAACTTGCAATTAGATTTAATCCTGTTCAGATGAAGATTAAAGATCAAAGCCTGGAATTAAGAAAAAAAATATAAAAGTTTTCTTGCTGCCTGTCAGGACTTGTCGATCACATCCTAAGACATGCAGACGTTCAACCAATCCAGTCTAGAACGTTTCTTTTAGTGATATGTCGGTCCAGCTACAAAGGTAAACAGTTGACTGCTCATTGGTTTGTAAGTTTCGAACCAAAAATCTGGTAGCGTTGGTTTGAAATGTATTTAAGAAATAGTAGTTAAAGAAAAACTTAGAAGTAGAAAAAACCTAGAAGTAGAAAAACTAATGGGTTGAAAAAAAAACTTAACGAGATGAAGAGAACACAACATAAGTGAGACTAACAGATTGACAGCCCTTGTATGTAACACCAAGGCAGCTTTGTTTTTTTAGAAAAGCTTATTAACTTATCAACTCACTCTGTCTAGTAAAAATTGTACACACGCCATTTCTCCCATTCTCGGATCAAGTTGAGACTTTGCACAATTATTTGTGTGTCCCTAACAACAGGGGAATCAATAAGAAAGTAACCAATAATTAATTAATGAAAGGTCAATTATTTATTGTGATTCATATAGAAAAAGGGAAATGACGCAGAACATATTGACTTTGAATATAATAATATAAAACATAATTACATATAACATCTGGGCGTGGAATCGTTCTGAGCTGTATCTTTGGATTTTTCGATTGATTACATAGATGTGTGATTAGTTCCTATAACATAGAGGTGTGGTGTTACTTCCTATTACATAGATGTGTGGTTAGTTCCTATTACACAGATGTGTGGTTAGTTCCTATCATACAGATGTGTGGTTGGTTCATATTACATAGATGTGTGGTTAGTTCCTATTACATAGATGTGTGGTTAGTTCCTATAACATAGAGGTGTGGTGTTACTTCCTATTACATAGATGTGTTGTTAGTTCCTATCACACAGATGTGTGGTTAGTTCCTATTACATAGATGTATGGTTAGTTCCTATTACTTAGATGTGTGGTAAGTTCCTACTTGGGGGTGTCGAATTGTTCCAACCCTTCTCGCATGAAGAAGTATTTAGGCTAATTTGTCTAAATCTCTTTTTAGTTTTCAATTTTATGTTACTACTATTGGATGTACAAAGTGGCAACTGTAAAGATGACTTATTTAATATATCCTTAAATAGTTTATAGGTTTGAATATTAAAATAAACATTAAAAAGAGAGTTAATCAGACGTGCATACGGATTGACAGTCTGAAAGACAGATAACACACAGACAAGTAGACAGACGAAAGGCAAGACAAAAATAAATTCTGATGGTCGAACAGAACGAACAGACATCCACCAGTTATATTTTCTATTTTCGCACCAACAGTCGATCCCCTTCCTAGGCGGACGTTGCCAGCGCGACTGAGTTCATTAGTGAATTTATCACCCTAAAATTTTATGTCTAGCTCTGTGGCCCCATGCTGCTTTTCTCCAGGTATCCACTTTCTTCTGCTGCTGTGGAGGTACAAAGTGCACTTATAGGTGGTCTGTTATAGCCACAATAAACGCTCACACATAAAACACGTATGCACCCAACAAAAAAGAAGAGGATTATAAAATGCACTAGATGATTGCCCCTATACCTGTTTGTCTCCCCCTGCCGAGGAAGTGACGTAGTGTGAAGTCTTGATGGGAAAGCTATTAGTCATGATAAACAGAAATACTACATGGGAAGACAACCCAATGGAGCATGACGGTGAAAAAGTTCTCCAACGTGACTTGTCTCAACCTGGTTTGACCTCTGACCTCAACCTATCCCAGGCAGTTTTACTGTCGACACCTAGACGCTGATATGTTGTTGATTTAGACAGACTATCTTGAAAGATAGTCACTCTAAGAGATGGTGGTGTGTTTTTTTAAAGGGCTAGTATTTAGGCAGATGTGAATATATTTATAATCTATAAAACAATATTGATACATCATTACTCTAGGACACAGCCGCTCAAATTAAGTAGTAGTCATTATAAATTTACAAAAAAAATGATATTTAGATAACTTAAAATAGAGATATGGAATGACATTACATTTAGACGAGCAATCTTGTTAGCAAACTAACTCACTCAGTTACTAGCTAACTCATTCACCAGATTACTATCTCACATAAATGCTTAAAATCCTCGACCCACTTTCCCATTTATTCGCTCACATATTTACACGCTTGCTCAATTTCTGGCTCAGGTACTTAATCTATTTTCAGTAACAAATATTTTTTCCTATCTAAAAAATCTGAAATACTTTGTTTAATTGGTGATTTCTTGTTCTAATACATTTATTCTTTTTCCCAAGACCACTTCTGAGTGCTTCTTTAAAAGAACTTAACAGGTCTTGACCACATACTCATGTTTCAGACCATAGTTTATGCTCTCCAGTTCTTAGTGTTTCATAAAACTCAACTGTTTTTAACCTAGCAATAAGTAAAAAGCTTATAACTATATAGATATATTCTATTCCACTGCCAAAGACTTACATATGAAAGACTTCCTAAACCAAAACTTACTGATCCAAGACTTAGTGATCCAAGACTTCCTGATCTAAGATTTCGTGATCCAAGACTTATTGATCCAAGAATTACTGATCCAAGACTTAGTGATCCAAGACTTAGTGATCCAAGACTTAGTGATCCAAGACTTAGTGATCCAAAACTTAGTGATCCAAAACTTAGTGATCCAAGACTTAGTGATCCAAGACTTACTGATCCAAGACTTAGTGATCCAAGACTTAGTGATCCAAGACTTACTGATCCAAGACTTAGTGATCCAAGACTTACTGATCCAAGACTTAGTGATCCAAGACTTACTGATCTAAGACTTACTGATTCAAGACTTTGATCCAAGACTTACTGATCCAAGACTTACTGATCCAAGACTTCCTGATCCAAGACTTATTGATTCAAGAATTGCTGATCCAAGACTTACTGATCCAAGACTTACTGATCCAAGACTTACTGATCCAAGACTTATTGATCCAAGTCTTACTGATCCAAGACTTACTGATCCAAGACAGAAGATGTAAAGGTCACTTTTTTCTGTTGTCCACGGTTAACAAGTGTATAATTTGGCCAGTACAATGAGCAACCGCCTTAACCTTTCCCCAACTGATGTTAGGTACCCATGACCTCAGCTGCCATGCAACACTGAAACGTTAGAGTTGGATAATGGTGATGATCAGTTGATTTCTGTTTCTGACCTCGCAGCTGAAAATTGAATTGTTTCAATAAATTCCTATGAACGCCCAAAGTAAAAGTTTCACTTTGTAATGGAACAAAGGAAATTCAAGATAAATTGTGGGGGGTCAAGTAGCGTTTGTAAGTGGTCATTTTAAATTGGTGTTGTGTGTTTGTATGGAAGACAGGGTAAAAAATAAAGAGAGAGAGAGAAAAAGAGAATGATAGAGAGGTAATATAGAGATAAGGGGGGGGTAAGAAAGAATATATCACACGATCGGGATCTGGAACTTTTCCTACATTAAATATCGGGTCAAGGTTATGCCAGAATCATCTAAAGCAATGAACCATGTCATCAGTTGGGCAAACATACGTTGTATGCCCCCATTACCATGCCTCAGTCGTAGCCATGGCAACACTTAGTTTTTTATACTTTTCAGGTCAAACTTCATGTTGTGCCACTCCTTCGGAGGCTCACTTCTGCTACAAGGTGCAGGCCGTGAACGTGACCCACATCAGTTGAAAAATGTTTCTGTTAGTGTGATAAAATGAATTATTACATTAAAGCCACGCAATGTGATCATAATTTGTCGAATTTTCAGCCTTTTAAAAAATTCATTTTTGGGAATTTGGTGTTGCGAGTTATAAATCGAGGTATTTTTTTTCCAAGAGGTCACCGAGTTTGATCTGACATTGAACTGTTACAAACTCTGAATGTCCTTTGTGTTCTTGAATACTGTCTTTGACCTTGTCCAGTAGAATTGCTAAGAGATAGTTTCGTTTCTTTTGAGTTTAGTTTTGTCTCGGATTTATAGGTCAGTGCGTTTCTTTTTGTTTTAGTTTTGTCTCGGATTTATAGGTCAGTGCGTTTCTTTTTGTTTTAGTTTTGTCTCGGATTTATAGGTCAGTGCGTTTCTTTTTGTTTTAGTTTTGTCTCGGATTTATAGGTCAGTGCGTTTCTTTTTGTTTTAGTTTTGTCTCGGATTTATAGGTCAGTGCGTTTCTTTTTGTTTTAGTTTTGTCTCGGATTTATAGGTCAGTGCGTTTCTTTTTGTTTTAGTTTTGTCTCGGATTTATAGGTCAGTGCGTTTCTTTTTGTTTTAGTTTTGTCTCGGATTTATAGGTCAGTGCGTTTCTTTTTGTTTTAGTTTTGTCTCGGATTTATAGGTCAGTGCGTTTCTTTTTGTTTTAGTTTTGTCTCGGATTTATAGGTCAGTGCGTTTCTTTTTGTTTTAGTTTTGTCTCGGATTTATAGGTCAGTGCGTTTCTTTTTGTTTTAGTTTTGTCTCGGATTTATAGGTCAGTGCGTTTCTTTTTGTTTTAGTTAGGAATATATTTTATAAGTATTTTACTTGTTCATCTATCTATCTATTTATCTATCTATCTATCTATCTATCTATCTATCTATCTATCTATCTATCTATCTATCTATCTATCTATCTATCTATCTATTTATCTATCTATCTATCTATCTATCTATAACTGTCTGTCTATCTATCTATCTATCTATCTATCTATCTACCTATCTATCTATCTATCTATTTATCTATCTATCTATCTATCTATCTATAACTGTCTGTCTATCTATCTATCTATCTATCTATCTACCTATCTATCTATCTATCTATTTATCTATCTATCTATCTATCTATCTATAACTGTCTGTCTATCTATCTATCTATCTATCTATAACTGTCTGTCTGTCTTTCCTTATGTGAATGTATGTATATATGTATTTATGTATGTACGTATGTATGTATGTATGATGTATATATGCATTTATGTAAGTGTGTTTGTATGTATGTGTGTTTGTATGTATGTGTGTATGCATGTAGGTATGTATGTATGTATTTATATATGTATGTAGGTGTGTTTGTATGTATGTATGTTTGTATATTTGTATGTATGTATGTATGTATTTATGTATGTATGTATATGTACTGCTGCTTCAGATTTGAGAGACAATATATTAGCGCAGACTTGCTTATTAAGGACAGATTCCAGGTCCTATTAGATGAAGGTATCATCGCTTACCTATACTCCAAGGATCTTGTGACCTTGCTGTAATCAAGCCACGCACTACGTTTGGCACCAACACCTTTGCAGATGTTGTGGAAGGAAATAAAATGGCTGACCATTGTAACAATTAAAGAGCTTAAATCTGGATTTGTCATCAATTTGACTCCTGAAGCCTCAACACAGATAGGGCTCTGGGGGGCTCTGGAGCTCAGCTCTCCTGAATAAAATGACTTATTGCGCTTTCGGGCTCAGGTCAGCCTGAAACTCGCAGTTTTAGAATCGCCAGGTCACCTCTAAATAGGAGTAATTTCTAAAAGGCTCGAACAGGCCCAGTATAAGAGACTATATTAGATGCATGCCATTTAGGACATCCCTGACCATAACAACCTTAGGCAAATCATAATTACAAGGAATAGGCGGTAAATACAATTGCGACTCATGAAAATGGCCATCTATTACTTATGACCTCTGACCTCCTGTTGTCATTAATTTAAAACCACTAAAGTAAACACCAGGTGGCACCACTCTACATGCAGTCTCTACAGAAGTATCAGAATAGATTAGACATTTTCTGTGTCTGTCTGCTTGCACGTACGTCTGCCAACATCGTTTCGTCTGTCCCACTTGCACTTCATGTTCCCGCCAAAAATATTTTGTATTTCAATTCAACGACTTCCGACACCAGGACTAGATCTAATTAAATTTTTTTTTAAATTTTATTAACTATGTGCGCATGACATTGCTGACTACATCCGTTCTCTTGTTTGTTGTGGTGGTGGTGACAGAAGTGTTGGACAGAGCACTAAGAGGAGACTATCTCTCCCTCTCTCTCTTAATTTGCGTTGATCAAGTGGCAGATTACTGCGCTTGAGAAATGGACGAGCAATGATTCGTATAGGTTCATTACAGAAAACGAAGAGCGACTCTGTAGGAGAGATTTGGATCAAGATTGTCACAAAAGCAGGACATCGTTGGAAGATGTAAGGGGAAAGGTGTTTAATAAACGTCATCTTGACCTCAGAGAGATCGATCCACTCGTTACAAGAATGTAGAAATGAACGATGGCGCAAGTGAGAGTCCTAGTTGGAAGAATTGCAAAGAGGATTTTTACAGGACTCTTGCGAGGTCAGTATTCAGCAAGGGAAACAGTCCAATTACCGCGTAAAGAATATAATGATTGTAACTAGATAATGGTGAAAAGACACTTAAATGCGACCCCCTTATTTCATCGATGCCGACCCTGCGATGCCTAATTAAAAAAACAAGACGTACGACACAGTGAGGAAGTCGCTACATCCGTTTGTAAGCGTAAGGCAATAAATAGATGGCCGCCTTTCTTAAAGACAGTACATTTCAGAAGTATTACATAGCTGTAATCATAATGTATTACACATGAATTACTTAACATGATCTACTGGATTGTTATTTTTGTTTCTTACTGAGCATTAAAAAGTGGTATGGTTGGTGAGTGGCAAATCTTTTGGCTTCCTAACCGATGGGCAGCCAATTCGAATCCCGTCGTCGTGTGGAGTAGTCTCCACTTTGGCTACTCATACATCTAAGAAAAAGAAAAAACTGTTCCTTTGAGTCCTAAAAGTAATTAAAGATTTCATTTAATGGCTGCTGGTTAAACCAAATAAATTATGTTTCTAGTACGCCTAATGCTTGTAAATGTTATATCTTGCAAATGAACACTCCCTTACCTTCCACTTCCTGCCACTAGTTGAAACGTTGTTGGTTTTTTTATCTCAGCTAACGCAAAAAGTTAAAAATAGATTTCCTTGTTTATGATATTGGTGTTTATGTATTTCTTGCAGTTTTTTTTTTTAAGGATGAAAATTGTTCGTTTTGCTTCAAATGTAAAGTGGCAATTTGTCGATATGGTGATGTGGTGATATGGCGGTGTGGTAACGTGAATATGTGGTGATGTGATGATATGGTAATATGGTTATCTGACTTGCTGTGGTAGTGTGGTGACGTGCTGATGGGGTAATTTTTTGATGTGATGATTGGTAATGTGTTGATGTGTTGGTCTGGTCATGTAGTTATGGGGTGATGTATTGATGTGGTAAAGTGTTGTTGTGTTGGTGTAAATGTGAAACAAGTGAAAACAAAGAAGAAACATTTGTTTGTTGTGTAATCAATGACGTCACTACTCTTACGAGAGTTGTCTGTGTTTGTCATATAGACGTAACACTGGCGCCACCAATCTGCTCATTTAGAGGTCATCATGAAAATTATTTGTTAGAAATAGCATTCGTTTAGAGAGAGAGAGAGAGAGACGTGATATAAATAGGATGTTCAGAAGCATTTCAAATTAAAGCATTTAAAAATATACGAATGTGAATACAAATTTGCTCTACCAAATTAAACGATAAAAAAATCTTTTTGACTAAATAAAAAAAACATATTACCGGCCAAATCAGGATAGCTACACCCCCATATCATCACATTACCGTCAATGTAAAATGTAAATATACATAAGTCAGTGCTCTGTATTATTTCTCATAGGTCAGTGCTTTGTATCATTATATATATATATATATATAGGTCAGACCCGTTTGGCAACATGGGCGTATTTTATAAGTGGACTTCAGAATTATGTGGATGTCAGGGGGCGAGCTTAACTATTGCGTATGTAGTTCTATCAGACCAAAGAAAAATAAATTGTGGCAGGTAATTCATTCAACCCAGAAACATTTTTATAGCGTAAAATATAATCAGATTAACATTATTTTTCTAATGTTATTTACTGGAGAGAGGGAACTCTATTATATTTTAGAAAGGCCTACTTCTATTTTGATTTCTTTATAACCGGATATATAGGTGGGTAGTAGAATGAATTCAATATTTTAAACATACGAGGTATGATGACCGCATGGCCGAAATCCATGCGCATAGGTTTGACACGATGGTCCAGAGTTCAAAGCTTGCCATCGTGCAGAAGGTTTAGGCTAGTACTTGATAACTCCAATGGAATGTCCTATAAGATAAGATAAGACTTATAATTGAAATGGAATGTCTTATAAGATAAGATTAGAGTTTCATCTATAATTTACCTGAAGATAATTTTAACTAATTATGTCGAACTTAGTTACGCTTTATAAATAATTTTAATGTTTTCAGAACTTTTTTTTTATAAATATTATTTTTTTAAAGAATTTCTTGACATCAATAAGAGTTTTGAAAATATTTAAACATGTCGCTACCGCTTATAGATGTAAGAGTTATCCGTTATTAAGCAGGCTCTCCCTCTCTCTTTCGTCCACACGCGGGGGTGTGACAATGGTCTCAAGCTTAAGGCGTGCTGGGACAGTTCACGTGACCAAAGCCCTCCACTTTTCTCAGTCATCACCTGTAGGATATCTAAAGAGTGACCGTTACATTGTTTTACGTTGTCCATCCAGCTTTTCTTTGGATGACCCTTTCTTCGTGCTCCTTCCACTGTACCTTGAAGAATGACTTTTAATAGTGAGTCATGTTATACACTATGACCAAACCAGCTCAGCTTTCGTCCCTTCACAGTATCGAAGAGTTCTTCCTATTTGCCCGCCAGAGTGTTCACGTTTTACAGAATGATGTCGATAAACGCTTATTGCCTTCAACCCTATACGAAAGAGCGATAAGCCTTGTCTTCAACCTTATCTGTGAACACTAGATGGCCATCTGCCAAAAAAAAGTCGAGTATAATTGACGTTCATAGGCTTTTGGATACATCTGAAGATAGGTCAGTTCCCCCTCGTTTTGTATATATATATATACCTCAATGTTTTAAGATACCGTGTAAGATAATATCATAAAGGTGAGGGGTGGGTGTGTTTACAATAAAAAGGTGTTCCAGAGAGAAACATAGAAGGTGAATATGTAAATACTTAAATTGTTTAAATTTAACTTCAGTGGGATTTGTACGTGTTAGAAAAGAGAGTCGAAAGGTTCGCATAGAGTGGGGTCCCTGAAAACAATTAGAGGCCATGCCCTGAGAATAAAATATGCCTAAGAACCCAAATTAAAATTCAATATGGTCAATTCCGTTTCCATTACTTTCAATATGTTTAAGAACCAAATTTAAAATTCAAGATTGCCAATTCTGTTTCCATTACTTTCAAAGGTGGCGCCCTAGTAAACTGTGTCCAAACATTCTATACTTCATTGGTCGCTTCTGATTCACGTTTTCTCTTGTAAATTGTGTGTATGACCTATAATTACCAGACACCAGGCCTTGTTCAGCAAACCTTTCTTTGTTCGCCTTAGTTTATCTATCAAAAAGGTCTATTTGAAAATCACCAAGAAACATCTCAAGTCTAGAAGTGGCCTTAAAGAGACATGAACAATTTTTTTAACGACTCTCACTATAAAGATATAAGTGGTCAATAATATGGCCGCCATTTGCAATTTGCACAGGGCCTCAACTTTCTTGGTCCGAGCCAGCCTTCAGAAGCCAAATGTCTATGTTGTAATTAGAGCCATACAGAGCTTAACGTTGAAACGAAAGTAGACACAAAAAAAAGGGGAAAGTTTGTCAACTGAATAGAGCATCAAATGATGGCTGTTGTTATTTACTTTCTTCCCCCGAGTAATTTTCTTCCTTTCTTAAATTCTTTCTTATCCAGCGCTGAATTCGACTGGTCTAAACTGACGCTACGTACATCTGATGTAATTAAGACTTATTGTTTCCGAGTGGAATGCCCAGCGGTGGCTAGTCTGAATATGGTTTCTGGACAATGTCTAGTGTCAACGAAATAATGCAAGTGGAAGTCTGGCTTTTTATTCGTATCTACACACCCCATGATGTCCAAATGTTACAGTCAATAGAGTAGTAACTTTCAAATATTACTTGTTGCTTTGTTTTCTCATAGTTTCATTAAGCTAAGGAGAGATACCAATATACTTCTATTAAAATGTTTTAAGGTTGATTGTAGTGTGAATTCTACACATACATTAGTTATGCTTACTTCAGAAATATAGCTATCTTTAAATAACTGCCATGTCAGCCTTCAAGATAAAATAGTGTAATATCCATCTTTGATCATGACCAATGTGTAAAAAAAAAAAGCCTTTCAGACCTTTTGGTGTATAGGGCAGATGATGTGAAGGTCATCTGTGTCTGTGGCCTACGGTTAACGAGGGTGTCATGTGGCCAGCACAACGACCAACCGCCTTTGACTTTCTCCCAACTAATGTCAGGTACCCATTAGAGCTGGGTACACAAAGAGACGATCAAAGATCAGAAATTAAAAATCCCAGTCTTCACCAGGAATCGAACCCTAGAACCCGGTTCGAAAGCTAAGCGCTTTACCACTCAGCCTCCTGGTCATTGTTTGATTTTTACTGGGTTTTTTTTCATCCTGTTACACGATGTGACTCTTTATATTGGGTATTTAAATCAAAGCACCCGCTTTGTCAGGGCTAGTCATTCCTTTAAAATATTCATTGCATCAAATAGACGTACACAACTTTTTCACAAAACCTACAGTTTCAGCACTGTTGTAAATGTAACTGTTGAGAAGATGTTTTGTCTGGTTTGAGATTTTATGGCTATAATTGAGATCTTTTTCCCGGTCAGAGATTTTAAACCATTTGCAGATCGCAGGTAAGGACATAGATTGAATTACCATGTACAAATCTTTGGTCAAGTCCGAGAGGATATGAACATATACAGATCTTTGGTCCGTCATAATGATATGAGAATTTAAAAGTCTTTCGTCTAGTCAGAAATAATATGTTCATATAAAACAAGCAATATAAGCAATATCGAAGGCGTTATGGATTTAGCTTTGTTATTAATATTTTTTTCTATTTTCCTTTTGAAACAAAGTATGGCTCCTTGGAAATAAGGAAGAGAGACAACTGCGCCATCTCCTGTTTCTAGTTGCTCAACCTCTATCTAGAGTCTCCTGTTGATGCAGTAAGACATTTAAAATATTTACCAATTAACTTGTTTTCAAGATCTACTTCATTGCATGACTTCCCTACTAACTTGTTTTCTGCGCTCTTGCAATTGAGCTGTGATTAATAATGTGGCTAATTTTAAAGCTTTAGTTTAAATGTCTGGATTATACGAGAACCATAGATCTTCTCAAACATGGTTGGATATTTTCAGAACTATAAATCTTTTCAAACATGGTTGGATATTTTCAGAACTATAAATCTTTTCAAACATGGTTGGATTTTTTTAGAACCATTGATCTTTTCAAATATCCCTGGATAATTTTAGAATCTTTTCAAACTTGGTTGTATTTTTAATACAAGGCAGGTGTGCTTTCAGTTACGGTTGGATTTTTTTCAGTGGCATGGATCTTTACAATCAAGTCTAGATCTTTTCAAAAGCATGGATCTTTACAATCAAGTCTAGATCTTTTCAAAAGCATGGATCTTTACAATCAAGTCTAGATCTTTTCAAAAGTATGGATCTTTTCAGACATGATTGGATCTTCAAGATAACAGATTTACTTTGAAAATATTTTTATTATTCATTAACGTTCCAGGAACTTGTTTGAGGGAGTTTGTTTGTTTGTTTGTTGGGCTCTCAGTATACGTTTAATGAAAACAAATAGGCTACAAAGATTGAGACCTAAGCCTTATAGCTTTTGAAAAGGACAAGTGGATGTACTCTTGTAGTGTACCAAATATTTATCTCTTACGAAAACCTTACAAAATGGCGAAAATCTCAACAAGAAAATAGTTTTTTAAAAAATGTAGTGCTGCAATAGACTATTGAAAATGTCAGGAATTCAAAATTTTGTCATACTAGCGCTATGTCCGGGAAATAAATCATTACTGTAATTACATTTTTTTTTCAGTACTATTTGAATTCGTCACATTATTCTTAGTGGATATATGGGTTAATATGCGTTTTTATTTCTAAATGGGTTGCATGAATCAGCCTGGAAAACTAATGACTTAACAGAGTTAAAAGTCTCTAATTAACATGACTAGATTAACTCATGGATACTCGTAGGACGTAATTTCCGTCTATTTTAAAGAAACGTCTGTAATTGATAAGATAAGAACACTTAAGTACGCTATATTTATTTCGACGTCAATGCATATCATAAAAGGACAGAAAGCCAGTGGAATTTATTTTGATAAGTGAATCACACTCAATCCAAACAATTAATCTGCCTGGTCGTGTGGTATGCGCTCTGGACCATCGTCTCTATGGTCCCTGGTTTGAACCCTTCCAGTTGCAATAATATTAAATTTAAAAGTAATATCCTTAACTTGTAAAAAAATTAAAATTCAATTTTGAAATTAATTAATTTTTGAAGTCAATTTGTTATGCAAGAACATTGTATCACTAGAATTTTTATTAAAACTGAAATGCATTCAACCCGAATATTCAATTCGACAATGTAACACATATTCTTTTTGTAGACATTAACAAACACACAACCATACAGTTACACATGATTATAATATTACCACTAGCTTTCAACATTTTATGCAATGCTGCCACATTTTTCTGAAACTCAAAGATAGCCCTAAAGTTGGATCTTCGCTTTGAATATCCCGTTACGTGTTACATACTTGTTAGTATTGTATTCGACTCTGAATATTAAACTGCATGAACAGATTGAAAATAAAGTATCAATGACTCACAACACAAAACGAGATTTCAAGAGCTCAAGACTTTCAGCTGAAGCGTTGCGGCCCATCGTGCAACATTTCCCGTGTATTGTGGGAAGCGTGGTCTTGTACGCTTGAACTTAGCTTGGCTTGGCTGTCCTAGAAGGGGGCTCGAGGTTTGACACCCGACTCGGGCAGAGTTGTGTTTACTGAGCGCCTAAAGGCAGCACAGAAAACCAGCTCCTAGATACCCCATCCCCCCACTGGTCCACAAATGAGATTGGACCAAAGCGCTCTGAGCATGCTATAAGCATGAAAGTAGCGCTATATAAAAGCTATGAATATGTATTCCATGTGCGCTGAAGTGAAGGGAACATGTTTATATGTTTCCATAGCAACCACCAATGGTTCTCTAGAGCTGGGATTAATGATAACAATTCTGTAAATTCAAAATAAACTGTTAGGTTACAAGTGTTTGAGTAGTAAACAATGTCTGTTCAACTTTGTACACGACAAAACAGAACTAAAACCTCTGTCACGTCATTGTAGAGTCACGTGATTATAGAGTTCAAGTTTTTGTTTCTATTTTGACGAAGCTAATTTTAAGAGGATATATATATATATATATTCTTCATTTCATAAGTTCAAACCTTGGTGTTAAATACATGTGTGAATTTATTATTGAAATTAATTTCTATTGTGTGTATATAGAGGGAGTTCTATCTATTTATGATTTCGCCTTTTCAGAGTTTGCGATCTCTGGTGCATCTGTTTCTGTGGCCAGAATGACTAAAATTGGAGGCCCTATGTACATTAAATTTGGTTGGCCCTAAATAAAATTAAAAAAAAAAATGGAAAAAGAAACAGGAGAATATAAAATTAAACAATTTATTAAAACCTAAAAATCTATATCTAAATCGACAAACAGCTGAAATTCGTATATCGCAACTTCCGTACAAGAGACAGAGTATGGCTAGTTAACATAGCCACAGCGTTCTATCACGTTTCAGATCTGATCCAAGTTTCGCAATTCTTTTCTCAAAAATATTTGTTAAGTCCTATGCGAGGTCCCCACTAATTGGAAGCTCTAAGTTTGCTACATATTTTGCATATGCCTAAGGCGAGCCCTGTTTACAAATCTAGGCGTCTCCTATCATTCTTGTGGGTCTTTCCAATGCTATAGTAGTGCCTTCATTTGTGCGAAATCTAGAGCTCATGAAAATTCATAGTACCATAGACACTACAGCGAGAGATTACCTAAAGATCTCCCAAAAGTGTAAACTGTAAATCTAAACATAGTCTCTGACAAAAAACACGCTAGGATTCGAGACAATTTATATATGTATATATTAAACAAATATATATATAAACTATATCGTCCAGGAGAGTGGTGGCCGAGCTGTCAAGCGCTTGGCTTTGGAATCCCAATGAAAACTAGGATCTTGAATTACGGGATAATTCGCTTGTCCCTGAGTCCACCCAACTCTAATGGGTACATGACATTAGTTTGAGCGAAAAAAAATGCGGTTTGTCAACCATACAAACAGATGAGCATTACGTCATTGGAAACCCCTTCCCCCTCAGACCGTAGAACGCCTGATCTGAATTGGGTACCTTTATATTTCTTATACTCTGGCAATGGGAATGGTGGGAAGGAGAAAGAACATTAGAGTTATTTCCCCTATCGTCTTAACTCTGGCTTCTAGTACTATCTAGTGATCCCGTCAGATACTCCAAGTTTTTAATCTCCCTAGGGCGGGATATTTAATTGGCTTCAGTTTTCTTTCTTTTCCAACGTGAGATTTTTTCTGGTGTCTTTGTTCTGTTGAAACAACTGTGAAATTATTTTGTAAGCTATCAATTTTTTTTTTGTTTTATCTCTGGACAAATGTGGCGCAAGAATGATAAAAACAAACTGTCACTGAAATATCAACATCAAGGTCAAAGTAAAAAAAAACCATTTAGAGCGATACAAAGAAAAAAAATCAAAAGACATATTCGTAATCAGCACCCCCCCCCCCCTTCCCAAACCAAAACATTTTCTTGTAGAATTTTATCTCCCCCCCCCCCCTCTCCTTGGCATCAACTTTTTTTTTTTCTTTTAACTCGTGACGTCAATTCCCTGACATTAAGTCGTAAAGAAAATTGTGTGAAATGTCAACTGTATATCTTTATTGTCGTAATCTACTTCATACTAAGCACCCCTCCCCCTCCTTTATCTCCCTCGCACCCCAACCCCCCCCCCCCCATTCCAAGCTCTTTTTGCACAAGTCTCTTTGTCTGATCTTAGGCTGTGCGCACCATCGTTCAAGCAATAACAATCTCAGCAACATGCTGTCCCCCGCACAGATCTGTCTCCCTCAGATAGCATTGGCCTGTAACCTTCCAACGCTGTAGTTTCTTTCTCACTTTCTTTGGATGTTAGGGTTTTGTGATTCTTAGCTCTAGCTTACATTTAAAATGTGCGCCCTGAGTCAAAGGGAAGATAATTTGAAATTACTTTGAAAATGTCAAACGTTGAATGCATTTCGTTTGAAATGAACCAATCTGCTATTTCCTGTTAACATTCAATCCACTTGCCGTATAATGTACATTTGAGTTAAATTTTATGATTTTCTGCGCTAATAATGTTTTTTATTGATCTTAGTGACACGGTTGCTATAGCAATATTCAAGGATAAAAATGTCGGCGGCCAGAGGTGCGTCCTTCTTTGAAAACATGTATAAAATTTCGTAAAAAATCAGCTCCACTTTATGTTTAAACAATATTTGTAATATCAAGCAGAAATTAAGGCGTATGTATGTATGTATGTATGTATGTATGTGTATGTATGTATGTATGTATGTATGTATATATGTATGTATGTATGTATGTATGTGTATGTGTGTGTATGTATGTATGCATGTATGTATGCATGTATGTATGTATGTAAGTATGTATGTATGTATGTATGTATTCAAGTATGTATGTATGTATGGAAGTATGTCCCGAATGAAAATCAAAACCGTTTGACCAATCTTAATAAAACTTGACATAAATGTTTATTGGATACTTACGAGAAAACTAACATATGTAAAGTAGCCCTAAAACGACTTGAAGACCTAAAGAAAAAGTATTACTATTTCATGGATCTAGGTCATATAATCATGTTTGCATGACACACGACAGAAAGGTCACCCATGCGCAGACAAGCACATCTCGCCATCTAAATCTAAACTTCCGATCTACTCTTCGCAAAAGATAATTTTCTTACATGTACGCCTGAATCTACAAAATGTAGTCTAGTCGTTAATTAATTTAATAACATTAACCTTTAAATTTGTGTTTTAAAATCATTTTACATCAATTCGTTTGCAATCATTTCGACTTTAGCCATCTTGACATACATTTCCATAGCTCATAGCTCAATTCATAATAATATCTCGCGCAGCTTACATGCGCAGTGTAGACACACTTTGATGCAATTAATATTGTCGTAAAGAAATGTATGAGGCTCTATATGGGGGATATTAAATATACTAACATACAATACTTAATTAATAAGCTAGTGTGTTTTCAATATTCAGTATATAATCAGAAATGTTTAATGATAGTAGATGTATTTTAGCTAATTTCAAGAAATTAATCTTATTTAAATCTAGGTCTACAACGATACAAGGCCTATTTACTTTAATTACAAGTCTTTAGTTCGGATTTCGTTGGATGTAGGTCAACACGAGTTTAAATTTTTTCTTCATTGACTAGGAGACTATGGCATTCCTAATTCTTAGATTCTAGATCTAAATCTGCATTTTTTTAACAATTGGATCTCTACAATATAATTCTTTTCTTGGCTAAGAAAATGGAATTCAAAAACTATTATCCAACACCAAACCAAATAAAGCATCTGGACCTGATGGTATTCCAGCTAGATTACTAAAAGAACTAAGCAATGAGCTAGCCCCAGTGTTCAAAATACTCTTTCAGGCATCGCTTAACCAGGGCAGAGTACCAAAGGACTGGAAAGAAGCTAATGTCACCCCCCTATTTAAAAAAGGAGAAAAATCTGATCCAGGAAACTACAGACCAGTATCACTTACCAGCATCACATGTAAAATCCTAGAACACATAATATGTAGCAACATCATAAACCACTTAGACAAATATAATGTTATCACCCCATACCAACATGGCTTTAGGAAATATAGATCATGTGAAACACAACTAATAGGACTAATTGATGATTTTTCAAAAGGTTTAGATAATAGTGAACAAATAGATGCTATTTTACTAGATTTTTCCAAGGCTTTTGACAAAGTTCACCACCATAGTTTGCTTAAAAAATTAAAATATTTCGGCATTAATGGTCCACTGCATCAGTGGATTAAAGGTTTTCTGATAGGGAGAGAACAAACTGTAATAATAAATGGCTCTAAATCAACACCAATAACAGTAAACTCAGGTGTACCTCAAGGAACAGTCATGGGTCCACTACTATTTTTAATTTACATAAATGATTTACCAAATTGCATTAGTTCAGGAACAAAAGTCAGATTATTTGCAGATGATTGCATGATATATAGAACAATAAAAACAACACAAGACACAGATATTTTACAAAGAGAATTAGATGAATTACAGAAATGGGAATCAAATTGGAGTATGTCTTTCCACCCAGAAAAATGTCAGTTGTTAAGCGTAACAAAAAAACTAAAACAAATTAATTCCACTTATCTTATTCATGGCAAACCAGTAACACAGACTAAAAACCCAAAATACCTAGGTGTTATAATAAATGAAAAACTGTCATGGAATCCACATATTGATGAAACTACAAAAAAATCCAACAAAGCATTAGGGTTTATTAAAAGATATTTCTATAAATCAAATAAGAACATAAAACTAAAATGTTATTTAACCTTGGTTAGGCCAATAATAGAATATGCATCCACCGTTTGGGACCCCTCAACTCAAGAAAACATTAAGAAACTGGAACAAACACAAAATAGAGCAGTGAGATTCATAACAAACGAATATTCACATTTGACTAGAGTAACACCATTAGTAAAATCACTAAATTTAGAAAGCCTTCAGGACAGAAGACTCAAAAGTAAAGTAGCAATTATACATAAAACACTGAACCAGAATCTTCAAATACAAAAACAAAACTTAATAAAATACTCTGAAAGACACAAAAATAAAGGCGCATTCCTCGTCCCCTATGCTAGGACAAATTTGTACAAATACTCCTTCTTCCCTAGTGCTATTAGAGCATGGAATGGGTTGCCTGAGCTAGCCAGAAAAACCAGTGACTTAGCAGAATTTAAGTCATTGGTTAATATGCATGACTAAATGCATGACGCGTAGGACGTAATCATCTTCTTTTTTGAAGTAACGTCTGTATTATTTAAGATAAGATAACTCATCTACTTCTTATAGTAACCTAAATATAGATCTAAGTAAGTAAGTAGGCCTATATAAATTATAAGTATCAGTACTTACAACATTATTATTTTGATTAATATTTTCTAATACACTATATCACTGACTATTGGTGAAACGCAAGTTAAGACCTAGGCGCCACGGGTATTATCTGGCTAGTTGTAAATAAAACATTCATATTTTGTCATTGAGAAATAAAAAGATAATTGGCTAATGTGAGGATTGAGCCTGCGAGATTCGCGCTATAGCGTGACGATCTATAAGTCTTCGAACTAACGAGACTGTCACGAGCGATTTTTAAGTTTGAAATCTGATCGATTGAGATCTGGTCAGATCTGATCGGATTTAAATCAGATCGGATTGAATCGGATCAGACAGAATCAGAATGGACCTGACTGTGAAATTTTAGTTTGAAATAAATGAGCCCCCTTCCTTTAATAATACATCTATTCGACTCGTACCTTCATGGAAAAAAACAACCTAAAACCTTTTGGGCTAAACACACACACACAAAAAAAACAACGGTGTGGACACGGGTGTCGAAAACGGCTCTGATGATTTTCCTATAAATTTGACATTTGATGTACATCGCTGGATACACAAACTCAAAGTTTGGCCATTAGAATGTTTGAAAGTATAAAAAAAGAAATAAATGTCTTTTTGGCTAGAGATCTAGAAAATATAAATCTTGAATGGTCTATATGTCTTCGGATATTTCCGAATGTGGGGTAATAAATTATTCATTAGTTTAATAAATTAATATTCAGAAGTATTTTGTCTATTTTCTTCTAGAATATAGGTCTAGATCTAAAGATCTATCATTAGAATATAATTATGTCTAGTAGATTTCTACATTCGTTAAACCAGGGTTTGTTTCAGAGGGGGGGGGGGGGGAATAGGGCGGTGTAAAATTAATTTTCCTTTTTTTGATTCTAACATTCAGTAGTTATAAAGAACAAAATAATCGCTCTATAAGTTTAATATAAGAGGATATATTGTCTTTTTTTTTATATATTATTTGTATTTTTCTTTTGTTTATTATTTTCTTTTATTCAACATACCTCTCACCTTTCTATATTCACACCACGCTGCGCAATCCTGCTTCCATCTTAAGAACGTTTTACCCTGCAAGGTGCAAAGTGAAAGTAGGGAATAAGTTAACCTAGACCTAATGTATGTTTCTATTGTTTACATTACCTTTTGTGTTGTTCCGTATCCTTGTTTTTCCTTTCTCTAGCTGAGAAAAAAAGCCCATTTTTTTATGTTCCAATATTTTTTCTTAATGGAAATGTTGTATACCCCTTTGTGATGATAAGTATAGAATCGAAAAATCAATAAAAGAAACATTTAATTTGATTTAGGGCAGTCATAAGCCTAATTTCCAGTGGCGTAACTATGGATTTGGGGCCCCGGGGGGATTAACCTCTGCATTTTGACATTCGACATCATGACATGAGGTAATGACGTAATATTTAATGTAAAGACGAATTTCCAACAATCATTTGGGGCCCCCTCAAGTGGAGGATGTTCAAATTTAGACCCACCTGCTCTCACCCTAGCTACGCCACTACTTATTCCCTCATCCTCTTTCTCTCGCTTTCTCTCTCTCATACCCACATTTTCATAGAAGGTTTTATATTAAACCTTTAATGCATAAGCAAGAAAAAGAAAACCTATTCAAATTTTTAGTTCATTATGACACCTAAGGAGGGTGGGTTAAAATTCCCATTATAATGAACTCTATGTTTAACAAGAGTTACGAAATTTTTACATATACTAAAGTTTTGGTTATAATAGTATTTATAAAAATAAAGAATAAAGAAGAATCCCTTTCAGACCTTGTGGTCTATACGGCAGATGATGTAAAGGTCGTCTGTTTCTGTGGCCTTTGGTTAACGATAGTGTTAATGGGCCGGCACAACGACCAACCGACTTTACTTTTCCCCAACTAATGTCAGTTACCCATTAGAGCCGGGTGGTCTCAGAGGTAGTATTTAGTATTTATTTAGTATTTATATTGAAACTACTACTACTACTACTAATAATAATAATAATAATAATAAACCTGCCACATCACCAGAAAATTCCTCGGTAGAAACTGATAATTGGACTGCGATGAATTTCGTTTCCCTTTAACGAGACTCGACCCTGGCAGCGCCAGAGAATGAATGCTCGCTCTTTTATAATAACAATAATAATTAAAGAAACAAAAAATAAACAAATGCTTTTCAAGTACCTATAATATCATTTATTAGTCTTTAAATTCCGACATTATTGTCATGGCAAAGCAACACGAAAAGGATTTCCTCTACACCAATGTTTCCCAAACTTTTTCCTTAATAGAACACTTTGCACATTCTGAGTATTTAGCGGAACACTTTGCACATCTTTATAGAAAGATAAATTTACGTGCTGGCCTACTAGTTTATTATTGCAGTAGTTCGTTGAACACCTCCTCAGGCCTCGTGGAACACTAAGGTTCCGCGGAACACCTCCTCAGGCCTCGTGGAACACTAAGGTTCCGCGGAACACCTCCTCAGGCCTCGGGGAACACTAAGGTTCCGCGGAACACCATTGAGTGTTACAGCATCGACAACTTGATATTCAGAACTTCGGAAGCATGTCCTCCTTCTAACAATAAAGAAATCAAGCAATAGAAAAATAAAGAATACTTTAAAAGAAAAAAAAAAGCTTATCTTAGGGAAAGAGCCGCTACTTACTGCCAGTTAGCTGAAAATTACATGGTTTAGCACCCTTTCTGTTATGTAATACACAATTAATTTATTAGTACTAAATTGAAACGTATTGTCGTCTACTATAAAAATGTATGCACCATTTCAACATGTTCCGACAATGGGAAGTGGGAGAATTCAAGAGTGGAAACGTAGTAAGGGGATTAAATCCATATATAAAGCTATTTCTCTCCTTAAGTAGCATTTATTTTCCTAATTCGATATCAAACAAAATAATTAATAAACAATAATTAATTAACTAATTGGTAAGTTGTTTTTTTCAGTTATTCATATCTTACCAGATTCAGTTAATAATTGTGCAAAGTTTTAACTTGATCCGAGAATTGGAAGTGGGAGAAAAAAACATGTTCAAAATTTTATCAGACAGACAGACAGACAGAGTGAGTTAAAATAAGTTTGGTAAGAAGGGTGATGATAAAGATTGTAACTGATGCTAAATTTATTTTAAATATCAAATACTATAATTCTGACGGCAATTAATGTTTTAAAATTTTAATCTAAATAATAATAATAACAATTACATAATGTTTCACATTTCGTGAGGCGTATAGCCATGTTTACAAAATCATTAACACATGTCGAATCAAATAACGGTAACAAATCTTTTTTTTTAAGTAAAGAAACAATTCTAAAGTAGTATAAGAGAGTGTAAATACTTTTAATAGAAATATGTTTATTATAATAGACGCTAGACTATAAAGGTTCAGTAAGGATTGCAATATATTGAACAGTTCTTATGAATGGCGTTTATGTTGTATACATCATTACATCATTGTGTACATAATGATCTATCTATCTATCTATCTATCTATCTATCTATCTATCACATCTTTTATAGTGAATAATAATATTATGCTTATACGATGCTGCTAATGGCTTCTGACTGAACGCAATGGTAACAGTGCTATGTCACAACCTCCAAAGTCTGATGTAAACGCAATCTTTTATTATCTGGTGGTGAGGTCATGCCAAAGAAGTTGTCCAGGTTGTTTTCAGGCTATATGTTGGATTTAAAAAAAAAAAAAGATTTTTTAAGCCATAAAAGTGCCAGCTTCTCTAACGTACACTCGGCATCTGTTAGATTTGTGATTCACCTGAGCAACGTCATCAGAGATGTAGTTGTTGGAGGAGAGGCAAAGGGTGGGTTAGGAGGTGATAGATACACACATACACAAAACGATCGAACACTATGTTTTTTCTTAACTCTTAAAGTTGAAGAGGTTGAGCAACATTCAAAGATTAGATTATAGAAAGAGAAAATAGATGGATAAGAGAGAGGGGCCTGGGAAATTGAGTGAGGTAAAGAGAGATTGAAAGAGAAAAATGAGATCTTGAAGGAATGAGAAAAGGATAGTTTAAGACAGAGAGAGACACGGAGACGGGCATAGAGAGAGAGAGAGAGAGTCAGAGAGAGAAATACAGAGAAACAGAGAGACAGACAGACAGAAAATATGGACAGAAAGAGAGAGAGAAAGAGAGAGAGAGAGAGAGACATGGAGAGAGACATCGAGGAAAAGTGATAAATAGAGTTAGAGAGAGAGAGAGAGAGAGAGAGAGTGACAGAGAGAGAGAGTGACAGGGGGAGACATAGAGAGAGATTGATAACGAAAGGAAGAGAAAGAGAGGGGAGTTCAACAGATAGGAATACAGAGAGAGGGTTTACAGAAATTTAAAAGAAAAGTTTCAAAGAGAAGTAAAGAAAGATTGAAAACAAATAGATAAGAGGGACGATGAAATAGAGAAATAACAAGATTACAAAGACAGTTTGTGTGGAAACACAAACTCAAAATCGGCCCCCGAAGTGGTCCACCCAGGCAGGTTTTTTTAAGAAAGAACATCTAAATGAAATTCTATCAAAGACAAATGATAGAGAAGAATTGAGAAAGAATGTTTGCAGATCTTGTGTGGTGCCCCAGCGGTCCAGCAGACCAAAGGATAGGTGAAAGCGAATGTAAAGTTAGATGTGATGTCTTATAATGAATAATCTATGTCAGTGCCTTATTGCAGTTCACGTGATAATATGAAAAACTACTTATTAATTGTTTGTTTTAAATTTCGGGGTCGCTAAAAATTGAAAAATAGATCGATTTTCAACAAAAGAAAATTTGTTTAGAACAGAGTGTAGCAGACCCTGGGATCCCCCGAGACTAAACGCAAATATCTGTCAAGGAAGGCGTAACGTTCTTGAATGTTGTCTAAGAAACAATACCTTGTTGTATTTCAACAATGAATTAGCTTTTGTTTTTGACAGATTTTCACTGTCTGATTCTTTAGTATTCTGACGAAACTTTCTAAAGTTAAAAATAATTCTTTATAGTTGGTTTGTGTGTGTGTGTTCTGTAAGCGCCATCAACTTTATCACTATAGCAACTTGCCTATATTTGATAGCAACAAAAGGCAATATCATTCGGCCATTTCTGTGTTTTGTGCTCAATCGGTTCTAGTCCTTTTCTTGCCTTTTCCACAACATTCGTATCAATCATCCATCATTCACATTGTCTACGCGATCCATCATCCATCATTCACATTGTCTACGCGATCCATCATCCATCATTCACATTGTCTACGCGATCCATCATCCATCATTCACATTGTCTACGCGATCCATCATCCATCATTCACATTGTCTACGCGATCCATCATCCATCATTCACATTGTCTACGCGATCCATCATCCATCATTCACATTGTCTACGCGATCCATCATCCATCATTCACATTGTCTACGCGATCCATCATCCATCATTCACATTGTCTACGCTATCCATCATCCATCATTCACATTGTCTACGCGATCCATCATCCATCATTCACATTGTCTACGCGATCCATCATCCATCATTCACATTGTCTACGCGATCCATCATCCATCATTCACATTGTCTACGCGATCCATCATCCATCATTCACATTGTCTACGCGATCCATCATCCATCATTCACATTGTCTACGCGATCCATCATCCATCATTCACATTGTCTACGCGATCCATCATCCATCATTCACATTGTCTACGCGATCCATCATCCATCATTCACATTGTCTACGCGATCCATCATCCATCATTCACATTGTCTACGCGATCCATCATCCATCATCCATTAATCCATCGTTTCTTTTGAACCCCACAATCGAAATCAGACAAAAAGAAAATGTCCATTGTGATAAATGGTGAGGGAGAAGGCCGTGGGGAGGGAGCCGCAAGTGTTTCTGGGAAGGAAGGGGGCCGCAAGTGTTTCTGGGAAAGAAGGGGGTCGCAAGTGTTTCTGTGGAGATAGGAAGCTGTGTGTGAGCC
>JASAOG010000114.1:2227500-2286795 GCA_030265305.1 Biomphalaria pfeifferi
GAATCGATAGGTACTTTGACCACAACCAGGGCTGGTTCTGGTACCCAAACCCATAGACTGAACTTCTGGCTCGATCAACGCGAGCAGTTTTCTCCAGTCAAAACACACACACATCCTAAAAGTACTGGTCTGTATACACTGGGCTGGAATCTAGCAATCTGTGAAAACAATAGGTCAGCTACCGAGGAACAGGAAAGAAGTGGTTTAGGAGGAAAAAAAGAAGGAAGTGTGGTCATTGCTGAATTAATCTTCTGGCACGGTGAGCACGTTCAGATGGCATAAAAGGGAATGGGGAACAACCAAAAAGAATGACCAATGGGCTGGGAGATAGGAGAGGTGTGAATGAATGCAGAGAGAGAGCACACTGTGAGATGAGTCCACCCAACTCTAATGGGTACCTGACATTAGTTTGGGAAAGTAAATGCGCTTGGTCGTTGTGCTGGTCACATTACCACCTTCGTTAACCTTCGGTCATAGAAACAGATGACCTTTACATTATTTGCACTATCAATCGTAAGGTCTGAAAGGGGTACTTTACATTGCTTAACTTTTTTTTTACCAATTAAAAACAAAAAAAAAATAAAGAACTTTTTATTTAAACAATTATCATCTCGGCAGACGTCTGCCAGTCAGGCAGACATTTAAAGAGTACTTTAATTATAAGAAATCTGGGACATTGACAAAAAGTCTTCAATCAGAGACTGACGCTGGACCAGGTGCACAGGTCATGTGACACTATACATGGGGACTGCTAAACACGCAATTCTTCGATTCAAGTGCCTGTCAAGTAGTCCATCCACGTGCGATTCCCTACGCTGTATGCACGAATCTATGACGTCATTGCACATATAGCTTCTTTTTTTTTTCGTCTTCAGTTTAGTGTACTCGCTGACGCCATTACTCTCGTCTCAAAAGAGTTGCTGAAAATGTAACGGACATTCAGTCTAAACACATTTCGTTTCGAGAGTTTGACGATGCAATTATGTCTATGATATTATTTAATATGACGACATATGTCGATCCCGGCTGGTCAAGTGAAATTGTCTGCCTTACGTTACTGCACTTTGACTCCCTTTAACAATTATCTCATGTCTTATCTTATTTTATATAATACAGACGCTACTTCAAAAAAGAAGATGATTACGTCCTACGCGTCATGCATTTAGTCATGCATATTAACCAATGACTTAAATTCTGCTAAGTCACTGGTTTTCCTGTCTGGCTCAGGCAACCCATTCCATGCTCTAATAGCACTAGGAAAGATGGAATATTTGTACAAATTTGTCCTAGCATATGGGATGAGGAATGTGCCTTTATCTTTGTGTCTTTCTGAGTATTTTATTAGATTTTGTTTTTGTATTTGAAGATTATGGTTCAGTGTTTTATGTATAATTGCTACTATACTTTTGAGTCCTCTGTCCTGCGGTGACGCATAAGAGAAGTTTTACGACATAAGTCAGTTTACAAGAATAGTCTTTCGTTAGATTTGTGTAGATTTCTTAAAGTGAAGAGCTAGTAGATCTAGATCATAGACATAAATAAATATAGACTGGCAAAAGGAAGTAACTTCATGTAAATTGAAAACATGTACATCTATTGTTGTCGGATTTCCGAATTCTGAAAAGTTGTATGATCTTCAGTCTTAGAGATAAAAAAAAAACACTAGTGAACATATTGTAATACTTATATCGGTTATGGCTGAAATAGATATGAATACTTAACTTTTATACTGCTCATAAATGCTGTATAATAAAATACACACAATTGCAAGTCACAAATTTTCGTTTCATAAAACTCTTCTATCTGCCAGTCTAAATTTATTTATATGTATGATCTAGATATATATTTTAACTTATTCATAGTCTAGTTAAACAGAGGCTTGTGCTAGCTCAACTATGATCGAGGCTTTTACTAATAATAACATATTACCGAAGCGTGTACTTAATGTACTTGTACGTATGTACTTATAAAAAATATTGTACTTACAGTTTATTTATATCGGGGATTCTAGTCACACTACTTAGTCAAACTACAGGTTTGTAATTAGACTATTTTAAATGTGTTTTGGGCTTCACTTCTACCTAGGCTTATGCTGATACCTTTCTTATTATCTTCTCACTTCTACCGAGGCTTATGCTGATATTTTTCTTATTATCTTCTCACTTCTACCGAGGCTTATGCTGATACCTTTCTTATGATCTTCTCACTTCTACCGAGGCTTATGCTGATACCTTTCTTATGATCTTCTCACTTCTACCGAGGCTTATGCTGATACTTTTCTTATGATCTTCTCACTTCTACCGAGGCTTATGCTGATACTTTTCTTATGATCTTCTCACTTCTACCGAGGCTTATGCTGATACCTTTCTTATGATCTTCTCACTTCTACCGAGGCTTATGCTGATACCTTTCTTATGATCTTCTCACTTCTACCGAGGCTTATGCTGATACCTTTCTTATGATCTTCTCACTTCTACCGAGGCTTATGCTGATACCTTTCTTATGATCTTCTCACTTCTACCGAGGCTTATGCTGATACCTTTCTTATGATCTTCTCACTTCTACCGAGGCTTATGCTGATACCTTTCTTATGATCTTCTCACTTCTACCGAGGCTTATGCTGATACCTTTCTTATGATCTTCTCACTTCTACCGAGGCTTATGCTGATACCTTTCTTATGATCTTCTCACTTCTACCGAGGCTTATGCTGATACCTTTCTTATGATCTTCTCACTTCTACCGAGGCTTATGCTGATACCTTTCTTATGATCTTCTCACTTCTACCGAGGCTTATGCTGATACCTTTCTTATGATCTTCTCACTTCTACCGAGGCTTATGCTGATACTTTTCTTATGATCTTCTCACTTCTACCGAGGCTTATGCTGATACTTTTCTTATGATCTTCTCACTTCTACCGAGGCTTATGCTGATACCTTTCTTATGATCTTCTCACTTCTACCGAGGCTTATGCTGATACTTTTCTTATGATCTTCTCACTTCTACCGAGGCTTATGCTGATACTTTTCTTATGATCTTCTCACTTCTACCGAGGCTTATGCTGATACTTTTCTTATGATCTTCTCACTTCTACCGAGGCTTAAGCTGATACTTTTCTTATGATCTTCTCACTTCTACCGAGGCTTATGCTGATACCTTTCTTATGATCTTCTCACTTCTACCGAGGCTTATGCTGATACTTTTCTTATGATCTTCTCACTTCTACCGAGGCTTATGCTGATACTTTTCTTATGATCTTCTCACTTCTACCGAGGCTTATGCTGATACTTTTCTTATGATCTTCTCACTTCTACCGAGGCTTATGCTGATACTTTTCTTATGATCTTCTCACTTCTACCGAGGCTTATGCTGATACTTTTCTTATGATCTCACTTCTACCGAGGCTTATGCTGATACTTTTCTTATGATCTTCTCACTTCTACCGAGGCTTATGCTGATACTTTTCTTATGATCTTCTCACTTCTACCGAGGCTTATGCTGATACCTTTCTTATGATCTTCTCACTTCTACCGAGGCTTATGCTGATACTTTTCTTATGATCTTCTCACTTCTACCGAGGCTTATGCTGATACTTTTCTTATGATCTTCTCACTTCTACCGAGGCTTATGCTGATACTTTTCTTATGATCTTCTCACTTCTACCGAGGCTTATGCTGATACTTTTCTTATGATCTTCTCACTTCTACCGAGGCTTATGCTGATACCTTTCTTATGATCTTCTCACTTCTACCGAGGCTTATGCTGATACTTTTCTTATGATCTTCTCACTTCTACCGAGGCTTATGCTGATACCTTTCTTATGATCTTCTCACTTCTACCGAGGCTTATGCTGATACTTTTCTTATGATCTTCTCACTTCTACCGAGGCTTATGCTGATACTTTTCTTATGATCTTCTCACTTCTACCGAGGCTTATGCTGATACTTTTCTTATGATCTTCTCACTTCTACCGAGGCTTATGCTGATACTTTTCTTATGATCTTCTCACTTCTACCGAGGCTTATGCTGATACCTTTCTTATGATCTTCTCACTTCTACCGAGGCTTATTCTGATACCTTTCTTATGATCTTCTCACTTCTACCGAGGCTTATGCTGATACTTTTCTTATGATCTTCTCACTTCTACCGAGGCTTATGCTGATACTTTTCTTATGATCTTCTCACTTCTACCGAGGCTTATGCTGATACCTTTCTTATGATCTTCTCACTTCTACCGAGGCTTATGCTGATACTTTTCTTATGATCTTCTCACTTCTACCGAGGCTTATGCTGATACTTTTCTTATGATCTTCTCACTTCTACCGAGGCTTATGCTGATACTTTTCTTATGATCTTCTCACTTCTACCGAGGCTTATGCTGATACTTTTCTTATGATCTTCTCACTTCTACCGAGGCTTATGCTGATACTTTTCTTATGATCTCACTTCTACCGAGGCTTATGCTGATACTTTTCTTATGATCTTCTCACTTCTACCGAGGCTTATGCTGATACTTTTCTTATGATCTTCTCACTTCTACCGAGGCTTATGCTGATACTTTTCTTATGATCTTCTCACTTCTACCGAGGCTTATGCTGATACTTTTCTTATGATCTTCTCACTTCTACCGAGGCTTATGCTGATACTTTTCTTATGATCTTCTCACTTCTACCGAGGCTTATGCTGATACTTTTCTTATGATCTTCTCACTTCTACCGAGGCTTATGCTGATACTTTTCTTATGATCTTCTCACTTCTACCGAGGCTTATGCTGATACTTTTCTTATGATCTTCTCACTTCTACCGAGGCTTATGCTGATACTTTTCTTATGATCTTCTCACTTCTACCGAGGCTTATGCTGATACTTTTCTTATGATCTTCTCACTTCTACCGAGGCTTATGCTGATACTTTTCTTATGATCTTCTCACTTCTACCGAGGCTTATGCTGATACTTTTCTTATGATCTTCTCACTTCTACCGAGGCTTATGCTGATACTTTTCTTATGATCTTCTCACTTCTACCGAGGCTTATGCTGATACTTTTCTTATGATCTTCTCACTTCTACCGAGGCTTATGCTGATACTTTTCTTATGATCTTCTCTTTTAAAGTGACGTCCATTATGTATAAGATTTATCAGATACAATCGAAGAGGCTATCTAAAACGATTTTAATTTTTGCTGATCTATTGTCAGTAATTGTCAGTGCCAGTGTCTTTTCACACAGGAGTCACGCTCCCCCCCCCCCCCCCCCACTGGGCAGATCACATCAACTTCGTTCTAGGTAGCAGTGGTGGATCCTGCCAGTTAGCTTAACAACTCCAGCAGTACTTCATCAGATTTTCCCGTCCTCTACCCAACGCCCCTGACAACACGTACGTTAATCATTTTCCATTAATTCTGGCCGCACGGTACCGGTCCGGTGGTCATCAGGGGAGCTAATTCGTTATTGTAATTGGTCGGAGCCGCTCAATGAGATTTCAATCGTCACGATAGGCAGTCATTTATCTCCCCTCATGCCAGACCAAAGGAACGTTTTTATTACTTCCTCCCCTTAGCGCCCCCTTCCCCCTCCCACACCTACAAATGTCGAGTACCTAACCCCACCCCTACACCCCCACACCCAATCCTATCACCCTGATCAATTCCAATCCCATAATGTTACTATTTCCTCCCCGCCCCTAGGGCGCTCCTTTTATTACTTGCGTGGTTTGTCACCCCATATTTCCCACTATTTTTTTTCCACTAATAGTGTGTTGTAGTAAAGAACCCTTTTCCCCCCCCCCCCCCCATCTTTTTTTAACAACCCGACCTTTACCAGGCTACTGGTATAAAAAAATTGATAGTAAAAAAAATATATATTTAAATATATATATATATACATTATTACACACAATTTAAAGAGAGACAAAATTGAGATCTAGTTATTCAAGACTCAAACTATCATAGAGTCGCAATGCCTTGTATAATGTATTGTGATAACCTAAGCCATTGTAAAGTTAAAATAGAAGTTCCACTTTCAGACCTTGCGATCTATAGGGCATGTAATGTGATGTGTGGCCCATAGCTAACGAGGGAGTCATGTGGCCAGAACAAGAATCAACTGACTTTACTCTGCCCCAACTAATATCAGGTACCCATTAGATTTGGATGGACTCAGAGGCGCCCAAAAGGATCCTGAAATCAAAAATCCCATAAGGATTCGAACCTGGGACTCCTCGGTTCGGAAGCCTAGCGGTTTATCACTCAGCCAATGCGCCTACCTAAAGCTGTTGCGTATGTATGTGAGGAGAGCCCTATGTTCTGTTTTTAAAAAAAAAAAAAAAAACTTTTAGTTTTTAATTTTTAATTTTTTTTTGGGTGGGGCAGATTTTCCATAAAAGGTAAGCTTATCCATAAATAACAATCAATATGTAAGTACTTATTAACTATACTTTTTCAAACCATATACTAATTTTTTTTTAGCACTTTAGACTAAAGTTCAAAATTAAAACAAAGTACATATTTCTGTGAAAAAAAAGTATAAAATTCTCGACAGAACAGAACATTCAATTTCTTCAATAAATGGCTAGGAATGATTATTTATCGCTCATAAAACATAAGGGATACAACAATGATAATCTAGTTGGAGTCATTTTCTAGCTTCATGACCGTGGCTTTCAAGATTTGTCTTCGCAGAGTTTACATTAGATAGTGAGCATTATGTGGAATAGATAAATATAACAAGAAAATAGGAACGGAGCATGGTTCTTTAAAAAAAAAAATCACAACTATTGACAATCATGTGAAAATACTTTCACCAGGCACAGGAGCTAATAAATTCGAATTTCATGTTTTCCATATACACAAAAAGCTGAAATAGTGAACATCTACATTACGTTTACTTTCGTGTCTAAAAGAAATCAGTTTATTTTGTGCTCAGATAACTAGTCACCGTCGGTCTGTCAGTAAGACTGTCCTAACCATTCAGAGCCATTGAGAGTCATCCACTAACCAGAGAGCCATCGAGTCAGCCAACACAATTTACCGGTAAAAAAAGGAAGATTTTGTAAGGACGGTTGTTGTTTTCTTTCTTTCTTTCTTTTTTTTTTTAAATCGTGAAACTAGGCGGAACCTGTTGGTCAAAGCACGGGTCATCTTGACCTCATCAAATTGGCGCTTTACAACGAATCAATACACCCAGCATTGATCCACTAGACCAACTGAATTGAGAAAGCAAAATTGCTTGACCACTAGCACGGTAGAAGTAGGGCTTAGGTTCTTTTTTTTGGTTAAAATCTTGTTGTCATGCATTGGCGTTAGCTTTATTCAGTTTGTTTCTTTCCGTACCGGAAGTTGATTAGACATTTCTTTTTCTGCTGGCGTTAGTTCCGGTTGCGGCGCTGTTGTTTGAAGAACTCTTATTTAGTTAAAAATAAGTACAGTCAGTGACGGAAGCTTTCAATCAACCAATCAGATTACAGTCTTTGCTGTTCATTTTTTATAGGGGGTAAGAACGATGGAAGTGGGAGGGTAGTGTGTGGGTTGGAATACATTTATTTGACTATATGTAGGACGTTACTCTCTGAGCCAATATTTGTAGGACGTTACTCTCTGAGCCAATATATGTAGGACGTTACTCTCTGAGCCAGTATATGTAGGACGTTACTCTCTGAGCCAATATATGTAGGACGTTACTCTCTGAGCCAGTATATGTAGGACGTTACTCTCTGAGCCAATATATGTAGGAGACGTTACTCTCTGAGCCAATATATATAGGACGTTACTCTCTGAGCCAATATTTGTAGGACGTTACTCTCTGAGCCAATATATGTAGGACGTTACTCTCTGAGCCAGTATATGTAGGACGTTACTCTCTGAGCCAATATATATAGGACGTTACTCTCTGAGCCAGTATATGTAGGACGTTACTCTCTGAGAAAGTATATGTAGGACATTACTCTCTGAGCCAATATATATAGGACGTTACTCTCTGAGCCAGTATATGTAGGACGTTACTCTCTGAGCCAGTATATGTAGGACGTTACTCTCTGAGCCAATATATGTAGGAGACGTTACTCTCTGAGCCAATATATGTAGGACGTTACTCTCTGAGCCAGTATATGTAGGACGTTACTCTCTGAGCCAATATATATAGGACGTTACTCTCTGAGCCAGTATATATAGGACGTTACTCTCTGAGCCAGTATATGTAGGACATTACTCTCTGAGCCAATATATATAGGACGTTACTCTCTGAGCCAGTATATGTAGGACGTTACTCTCTGAGCCAGTATATGTAGGACGTTACTCTCTGAGCCAATATATGTAGGAGACGTTACTCTCTGAGCCAATATATATAGGACGTTACTCTCTGAGCCAGTATATGTATGACGTTACTCTCTGAGCCAGTATATGTAGGGCATTACTCTCTGAGCCAATATATGTAGGACGTTACTCTCTGAGCCAGTATATGTAGGACGTTACTCTCTGAGCCAGTATATGTAGGACGTTACTCTCTGAGCCAACATATGTTGGACGTTATTCTCTGAGCTAGTATATGTAGGATGTTACTTTCTGAGCCAATACTTCTTGACATCCTAACCAAAATAACAGACTGTTAGTTTTTTTTTAAGTTACCCGAATTCGTCACTATATTGAAACGCGTATCACAGACTTAAACTCTAATAATGGTAGTTATATCGACAGGTTTGTTTAGGCAACAGGGAAGAACAATATTTAAATGAATGTTCAACAGAAAAGATCTGTTGTCCTAACTATACAAAGTTAATGCTATGTTTCCATGATCAAAGCACGATACTTCACTTCTGAACATAGGCTAGCAGACTTCAAGCTTCCTCTAGGAAGACAGATAGATAGATAGATAGATAGATAGATAGATAGATAGATAGATAGATAGATAGATAGATAGATAGATAGATAGAAAAATAGATAGATAGATGGATAGATAGATAAATAGATAGATAGGTAGAGGTGGTACGTAGGTAGGTAGAGAGAGTGAGATATAAAATAATTCGGCTTAAAAAATAATTCGTAAGATTAATAAAGAATCTAAACACTTCTATCTTTAAAATCTTGTGAACAAATCCACACAAAAAATGATATGTCTAATCCAAGTCACAAAATAGAAAGACTTATGTCGAAATAGAAAGATTTAAGATTTCTATCCAAAAAAAAAAAAAAAGAGATAATTCAAACGAACGAAACTGCAAGAAGATATCACTCCGCGACTCTAAAAATAGCTTGGCTCTCTAAAAATGAAGTTTAAATTTGCGCTTAGAGCAAAATGTCAATAACAAGAATATCCCAGAAGCCTTAGCGGCTAACTTAGTGTATCCTTAGTTAGCCGGGGACAGAGAGAGAGAGAGAGAGAGAGAGGGAGTGGGAGAGACGGCTAGTCGGAACTGGAGAGACAGCCAAGAGAAAGACTTCTGGGAAGATTCGAGCCGCAATGTACATAGCAATTACTAGAAGATTAACCCGTTCAAGGAATGATACGATCTTCATCACAGCCCTGATAACTAGCTGATATTCGTACTTGTCTTCAAAATGTCGGTTACATGCTCAAAAAACTGAACTGGGAAGAGCTACTCTATAATTTATACAACACAAAAGAAAATATAAATGAATATGAAACCAATAATTACGTACCCAGGATATAGGAGAGATTCATACTATCGTGGTCAAATCATTTGTTGCATTGGAAAATCCAGTAAACAAAATGTATACAAATAATGAATGGCGAATTATTTTAATGACATTTTGGATCAGTTTCCCGCACTGTAGAGTCAAAGTTTGAAGCGCTTTCGCGTGTGTTACAAAATAATGACAATAATTCAAGTCAGAACTTCATGGACGGGGAGGGGACAGAACCTGAACGCTAATCTCATAAACGACTCTATCCAATTTTCTGGAAAAGAATCTCCAGCTTATTGGCCACACGGGGAAACTCTAATTAGACCGTTTACCGTTGTAAAGTATAAAAAAAGAAAGACTCTTTTAAATTTGGAAAGAAATAGGAGTAAGAGCAAGCATGGTGTTGTGGTGTGTGCAGTTCACTGAGTTGTTTATTAAATTTTAAATTTGCTTAAAGTTTATTGATAGATTGTCTAGGTTTTGCTTATATCTTTATGTAAATATAATATATATTGCATCTAGATTCTAGATCTAGAAGTAGAAGTAGATCTAGACTAGATCTTAGGAGTTCGTAATCAGAAGTCTATTTCTAGTTCTTTATAGATTGTCTATAATGAAAATACCAATCAATAATTAGTCCTGTAAGCAATGCCCGCTGGCCTACTGGGTAGCGGTGTTTGTACAAGGAGCTGACGGTGTCAAAATCATGAGTTCGATTCTTGGTTCAAGATAAAATTTCTTTATTAATAAATCCATTTATTAGGCTTGAAGTTGTATAACGGAAGTAATGTTTTTCTTGTGTTTATCATTTCGTTGACAACAATGATGTTGATATTGTAATGTACTAGTTTAGAGAGTAGTTTAGTTTTGTTAGTTAAATATATTGTGTATAGTTTTAGCGACGGTAAAAGTAGTGACGTAGTCAGACAGACTAATGACGTAGTAGACTTAGGCGAACAAGACGCCAACATGGCGTTATGTTAGAAGTAGGTTGTGTTTTGATTAGTAGTTGAATAGTAATTAGATATAGCGACGTTTTAGGAAGACTGGACGGATTTCCCAGTGGTTAATAAAGTATCATTTTATAGAACTGAATGTTGTTATCAACTAAATTCAACTTGTAATGTTCTGTGGCTAATGTTAAGTAATAATTGATACATAGTCGAAGTTAGATTAAATTAGAACATAACATTATACATACATACTTGTACAACATTGGTAACATGCACAACAAACAAAGCAACGATATCACATATAAACATTGCTTAACATTCTATTCAATTCAAACAGACATGTTTTAATACGTCCCACTTATATCTTAGACACAAACACATATACACAAGGGGACATAACTACTGCCTACATATAATTACCGTGGTATGTTGCCCTTTTAATCATGTTTAAATTGGATTAACTCTCGCAACATTGCCGCCAAACATCGGAAACACGCTGTGACCTTTCCGAAAATAATTGTTCTGTTTGTTGTCGAAAGTTTGTTCCCTTGTACAATAAGTTGGGAACAGACTCTGTCAAGTTCTCTTGGACCTACTTTTGATGGTAAACAAAGTCTGAAGTCTAGCAGTAGTCTCTTCCAGTCATTCGCCTCCATGCAGTCTTACATAAATACTCACCAACAGACATATATATTATATATATTGAAACGAGTAGCATGCTTCGGATGTGAGTTTGATAAAGATTGAAATGCAAATAAAATATATCTTTGGGTCCCTCTAGTTTTGACCAAACTTATATTAACTCTGTCTGGCGGCTCATACGTTTGAACAAAACAAAACATGAATCAATGAACAAATTACCAATTAGTTAAGTAATTATTGGTAATTGATTATTTTGTTCTATATCGAATAAGGGAAATACATTCTACATCATTAAGAGATATAATTGTAAGTGTGGAGTTCTTCCCCTTAAATAAGCCTTTTTTTTTTTTTTTTTTTTAAGAGGATTTTTTAAATAGATATTTTACTTGTTATTTTTTTCTTATTTATATATATTTCTTATATTTCTTTGATTCCTTTTCCTTCATATTTGTTAATTTCATCGTTCATGATTATGTCAGTGATAGTTATATAAATGTTTTATTTGACATACTGAGTTACGTGTTACAGTAAACTTGAGACTATACTGTTAAGGCTAACTTATAAAGGAGTCTATAAATTAAGGATTATTCAGAGGAAAGACATGCTTCTCTTGAAGTTCATTTAAAGTTCTAAAAATTACATGACAACTAATATAAAGCTCAACCGTTAAGGAAGTAATCGTACAGTGATCATTTGAAAAATCGACTATCATGTTCAGGGTCATAATGTTTAGATGCGTCTCTATCTATATTCGATACTTTTTCCTATTCCCTCACTAAGGAGTAAGTGCTTACGTATGTATAAAGGACATCGTTGAGGCGGAAGTGTTTAGCTTAGGATCAAGGACATTGTTACGGCGGAAGTGTTTAGCTTAGGATCAAGGACATTGTGACGGCGGAAGTGTTTAGCTTAGGATCAAGGACATCGTTGAGGCGGAAGTGTTTAGCTTAGGATCAAGGACATCGTTACGGCGGAAGTGTTTAGCTTAGGATCAAGGACATCGTTACGGCGGAAGTGTTGAAAGTACTCGGGTCTTCCCTTGCAAGCCTATATCTATAAATATACTGACTAAAAACTGGATTTATGCTAATTAATAAAAGCTTAAAAATTGCGGCTTCATTTTGTTTTAGCTTATTTGTATAGGTAGGAGCTACGTAACTGTACTCCAGATTAACCGGTACCCTCTCAATCCTCCATACTCTATAGTGGTGTAAAGAAGAAACTAGAATGGAATACAATGGACCGACTGAACGACATAAAACAGGTACAGATCATTGAACATTTCTAGACTTCAAGTCTCTACATTCTTGGATCAAAATTCCTATCTACGTTAATACAACTCCAAATATAATGGCCACGTGACGTCGATGCTGGTGGAGGGTTTTACAATCAGGCATCAAATTCCTACAAGACTGGAATTTAATGACGAGCGAGTGACGTCAGTTAGCCGTCACCTGTTTAGAAAGTCTCCGAGGTGGAGAGCGCAAGTCTCAGACCTGACATGGGTTGTCCCGGTACACTTAGATCACTATCGCGCACACATTTTGAGGGATACTAACGTTGGGTGAGAATGGAAGTAATGGAAGGTCTTGTAGAGTTAAGGAGATTGCAGACGTCAAAATTTCGCCTGTTCCTTATCATTTTTCGTTTAAGGTTAGGGTGGGAGATATATTTACAGTTAACAGCGATAAAGGTCTATCTATATTTTGTGAAAGTGTCTCATTTCCTAACTTTGAACAACAAATGCAGACGTTTTTTTAACGTAAGTTATTATGACCCACATTTCGAGTTACTTGTATTGTACAGTTTAAATTATTGCAACTTAGACTAAGCCAAAAATGCAACAGTATATCATAACAGACGCGTGTCAATAAGTCAATGATACAGCTTGGTCAACCCATTTCTGTACTTTAAAAACTTCTTTGTTTTTTTAATAAACACAAATATTGAACTGTTGGTTCACGTGACAAGACAGTTGCTGATACAAACCAGATAACAAGACAGCTTAATTAAGAGAAAGGTACAGCACGTAGGAATGACCTTCCAAGCTGAATTCGATACATAAGATTATCAAAAATATATAGACTCATATAGTCTATCTGAGTCTATCAGAATTTAACTCTTACTCTCCTAATTTACGTTAGTGCATTTGTTGTGTAGAATTTGATTAAATAATGTTTGATTGTATAGACTTTACTTTGTGTTCTAGAAAAGGTGAATACGTTCCTCTTTAATTCTAGACCAAAAGAAACATTTTCTGGTAACAAACGAAAACGTTATTGAAGCGTCATCATAACAGGGTAAAAAAACAACAACTAACGAGCAAAATCAAGAATTCCGTCGGAACGTGAACAGTTATTACGGAGATGAAGAGTTATGAATACTTTTCACTTTATATGTGTTTCTAGACAGTTATTGATGCAATGAAATATTCATAATTTATACCACTTACATATCTGAACAAGAACAAATAGGACTAAGATTGATTACTATAGTTTCAAGTCAAATTAATTAAAAGTTCCGCATTTCCCATAAAACAATGTTACATGACTTCATCCATAATGAAACCTGGCATTGAACGCAGTATGGAGGATAAAATAATCGAACACGAGTTTAAATTGCTAGAATGTTGGATGATACATTTAGACTTGGGAAAACGCTCCTCGTCCATTCAGCTCACCTTGACCCATGGGATGAGACCAATGACCGAATGCTGCGTAGATAATGCTCTAATGCATTATAAGAACCTGTGTTGACAAGTTGACAGTACTATTTTACCATTAAAACATAGAGTAACATTTTGCTTTAAAATTCATCTCACCAAGCGAACTCTTTGCGTGATTACTAGTTGACTCTCACTGACTTCAAACTGAATTCCTTCACTCCCTGAGATGAATCAATTGAGCTGTAGACCGAGTGCGTCATAAAGAGTGATTCAGTGAGTCTTTCTTCCTCGTTTATTTTTTTTCTTTTACTAATCTATTAATTCAGCTTATTAATTTATCCACAGAGATCGATCACCTATGGGATGACAGTTAATTGATGATAAATCCAACTTGGTAAGTCTTAATCGCACCACTTCATTTCATTTCATAGTCTAACCCTGCACGGACGTAAGTCTAGAGAGCGGGTCACGGAAATAATCTCTAAAACAAGGAACGAATTTGTAAGAAAAAACTGAGTGTTAAATTAACATATTAACAGTCTAAGACAGATATTTACGATTGTTTCTATTCGTGAGACAAAAAGTGTCTTAACCCATGAAACTGCACTAGAAGTGGTTAATAATGTTGGTCTCAGCCTTTGATTAGAGCGGTGAAAGCTACAGGACGTCTTGAATATTGGACTGAAAGACAAGATTAACTTTCAATGTGCACTTTTTTAAAACACATTTTGGGGGGGGGGGGGGGGGATAATTTACATCAGTCGAATATTTGCATGTTCTAAGACAGCTAATAATGAATTACAATGATTGTTTCCCTATATTTGTTTGAAGGTTCGCATTTTAACTCTTTCTATATGTCACATTTTATTAAAATTTCAGAAAAATCATAAGATTAATTGAGTATTGCATATGATAATATCTTATTATTTATCCTTATAGCTAGACGTTTAACCTAAGGGATTCAGGAAAACTAACAATGATATTGCATTTATCTTATTACTGATTATCGGTTCTATCCTTTTTGCCTTTGGCCAGCCCCGTATAATAAAAATATGAATGTTTAGTCTACTACATTTTTTAAACATAAATTAGGAATTTATTATAAGAACAGCAGGGAAAATAAACCAATTGAGCTATATATCGAATCAATTATCATAAATCATACGTATCTTTAAATATCATTTAATAAAATGTGAAATTGTATCCCTATTTTAGGTATGTTATTAAAATTATTTAAATGTATTGAATTGAATAGCTACACAAAAACAGAGAAACAGATTCTTTTAATAATGTTTACTCATTGCACGTTTTAAGACGGTCCATTATCTTTCCAGTCGGTTGTTTAAAAGAATTATCTTTTGTGCATTATGGATATCGACGTATTGTCCACAATGCGACAGTGTTTTATTTTATCATGTTGTTACAGAGTTTTGTCTGCATTAGGTGTAACAATATATGCAGGTTGCAGCTGGGTTTGCGTGGTCATGGGAAATAGGCATTCATCGTTAATCTTCGGAATCGAATACAATGTTTTATTATTTATAGTCGGGTCATTGTTATTCTTGTTTTCAAATAAACAATAGCACATAATGATATTATTTCGGGAGGTTTATTATGACCGCTTCTCGTCTCTATGCCTTCATTATATGTCTCGTTCGATCACTATTTTATATGTCACAGTAACTTGTGCATGGACTAATAGGTATTAAGTGGTGACATGTCAACTGTATAGTGCTCGAGATGACATAGACTCTGAGTGACATATAGTTTAAAACTAACCAAGGTCATCTTCACCTTACAACAGAAGTATGTCCAAATACATAATCCTTACCGCCCGCCCACCAAACCATTACCGTTGACGTCACTTGATGGAGGCCAGTCTAATGCCGTGTCTGAAGTCAACGAGTCTATGATGAACTCCTCTTCAAGGCTTCCATCTCCCAACCCTAGAGTCCTCGCACACTAAATGGTCGAGATGGAAAGTCAAAAACTATTTACTGGATAAAATAAATGAGTAAAAAAAAGGAACGAAACGAGAAAAGAAAATTTGTTCCAAAGTCAGAGCATAAATCAGACTGAGAACAATCTTAGCTTGGATTTCGCAGACTCGTTGATAAAAGTTCAGACAAAATGTTAATGAGTTTAAAAGGTTGAGTCCTTTGACATTTCATCCCAGAGCAGTATTCGTGAGTTAATTGTGAGGAACAGAAGCTAAATGAAGTGTCTCTTTATAACCGCATCTAAAGCTGAAGCTCTTCTCTGATGGAAGTTTACTAAAAAATTTACTTATTCAGTACCACGCTATATACATTTTATGTAGCTTTCGAAACCAGAGACTCTCAAACTATGGATGTCAAAGTTCCCCTTTCAGACATTGTGGTCTATTGGGCAGTTGATGTAAAGGTCATATGTTTCTTTGGCCTTCGGTTTACGAGGGTATCATGTGGCCAGCACATCGACCAACAACCTTTACTTTTCCCCAACTAATGTCAGGTACCCATTAGAGCTGGGTGGACTCAGAGGCGCCCATAGGTCCCAGTCTTCAACAGGATTCGATCTCGGGAACTCCGGTACGGAAGCCAAGCACTTTACCGATCAGCCACCGATGTCAAATAAGCCCAACGTTCGTCCATTTTAATTTCGAATTTCTACATTCTCGCGGAAAACTGGATCGAGATTTCAAAAACCATTTTATTTTAGAACGTTTTCCTTCACTACAATACATGAACAGCGTTGTCCTCCTCAGGAGTAACACATGAACAGCGTTGTCCTCCTCAGGAGTAACACATGAACAGCGTTGTCCTCCTCAGGAGTAACACATGAACAGCGTTGTCCTCCTCAGGAGTAACACATGAACAGCGTTGTCCTCCTCAGGAGTAACACATGAACAGCGTTGTCCTCCTCAGGAGTAACACATGAACAGCGTTGTCCTCCTCAGGAGTAACACATGAACAGCGTTGTCCTCCTCAGGAGTAACACATGAACAGCGTTGTCCTCCTCAGGAGTAACACATTCCAAAACTTTCTTCACTACAATACATGAACAGCGTTGTCCTCCTCAGGAGTAACACATTCCAAAACTTTCTTCACTACAATACATGAACAGCGTTGTCCTCCTCAGGAGTAACACATTCCAAAACTTTCTTCACAACAATACATGAACAGCGTTGTCCTCCTCAGGAGTAACACATTCCAAAACTTTCTTCACTACAATACATGAACAGCGTTGTCCTCCTCAGAAGTAACACATTCCAAAACTTTCTTCACTACAATACATGAACAGCGTTGTCCTCCTCAGAAGTAACACATTCTAAAACTTTCTTCACTACAATACATGAACAGCGTTGTCCTCCTCAGGAGTAACACATCCCAAAACTTTACAATAGATAAACATCTCTAAAACAAACATGATCCGTCCGCTCTCAAAGAGCTTTTGTTTGCTTCGACTCATAATATATTAACATAAAGAATGTATCGTCCGACACCAATGCTACATTTTATCTATAAATAAATTATATATTAAGATTTTTTACATTTACATTGTAAACACATTTTATATACGTCATAAAAATATTTTCCATTTATATATATATATATATATTTAAATATAATTTTTAAAAATCTAGTGTTATCGGGAAAATGAGCGAGTCACGCAGTTGGTGGTCAGTGCATCCTAGATACTGCCTGATACCAAGAGTGATGATGATGAATTAAAAAGAAGAAAAGATTTATTTTTCAAGATGAAAAAAAACAGTAAATAGTCAAAGTTAAACCGTTTTTGCCAAGATTTGATTCTGTTTCTTTGTTTTTGCTTTCAAATACTTTATAATAAGACTGTTGGAAACATGGGAAATATACCATAATACAGGGAGTAGGGACGAATAGAGAGATAAAGTGAAATATATATATATATATATACTAGCCTGACATTACCCGCGGCCTGCGGGTCTAAGTTTGTGTTTACTCATCTTGTGGATTGGATTTAGATGTATGTTAAACTTAACTAATAATCCTTTCAAGTTTTTTCTCTTTCGCTACGAAAATAAAATTAGGTTTGCGAAAATGGGATTACCCGAAGCCGATACATTCATATCTATTTAAAACGAAAAGAGCGATAGCTTTGTTAAATGAATGGGATTATAAAGTGAATAATTAAACGAAATAATTTTTAGTAAGCAATTCATAAATGAATATAGATCTAGGCCTATATCAACTCGGCTTCGCAGCTTTCGTAAACGAATGTAGTCTCTTAAAAATGCTTTAGAAAACCAAATTTGAATGTTTATTTGATCAAAATATGAAATGAATGAACTATAATTAGTATGTTCATGTGTTAAAGTATAAAACTATCTGTGCGAAGAAAAGTTTTATCATCTTAGAGTTGAATTAGAGTTTTAGATCTAGGGATGGGATTATAAAGTAAACAATTAAACGAATTAAATTTTAGTACGCAATTCATTACGGTATTGTCGAAAGAATGTTCGCCTGGAAATCTGTAGTCACAGATATCAGGAACTAATTTATGTAAAAAATGCTTTTGAAACACAAAATTGAAGGTTAATTTTATTATATAATGAAATCAATGGATCTTCTTTTGTATTTTCATGTGTCAAAGTAAAAAACTATGTGCGCAAAGTGTATTTCTTAAAATTAGATCTAGGTCTAAATCCTTTCGATCTTTTCTCATGTCAACATTGTTAACCATGGCCTAGATCCATAAATACTATAGCTGTAATAGAGTCGGACAACTTTTTTTTTTGAGGGTCTTAAGTTTGTTTTAAGGCTACAATACATACACTACGGTCTAAGTTGGTACCCAAGGAACATTCCTAGTTTTATCAAGATTGGTCAAGCGGTTTTGATGTCTATAAGTCACATACATACATACGCCTTACTTTCTACTTTTATAACATAGATAATGTGACACATACACTACACAAGTCGTCTTGTTACTTATCACAGTGAGGTCACTTGCCTGTATGCTCGGGTAGACTGCAGACGAGTTCATATTTTATCTTTAACCTACAGTTATATATATATAAAAAAAATCTTGCTATCTATTCCTGGCAGAGATTTATATTTTAAAAAAAGGTCTGTCTGTATGCTCCCCAATTTCTTGAAGATATTTTTTTCTGAAGTGTTCTAATCCATCTCTCCTCCTCTCAGACTAATGCAACAGAAGCGTTTCTCCCTCCCCTCCCTCTCTCTCTCTCTTAAAAGAAAAAAAAGCAACGAAAAATCTGTCTGTACACCTGCAGCAATTGAACATTTCAACAGTTGATGCCACCCCTTCATGGAACTTGGTGACCCCCCCCCTCCCAGGGATGCGCCACTTCACCGTCTCGTTTTTTCTCCTTCCGTCTCTCTCCACTATCCTCACTATCCCGTGTCAATATCCTCGCTATCCCGTGTCACTATCCTCGCTATCTCGAGTCACTATCCTCGCTATCCCGGGTCACAATCCTCACTATCCCGTGTTACTATCCTCGCTATCCCGGGTCACTATCCCGTGTCACTATCCTCACTATTCCGTGTCACTATTCTCACTATCCCGTGTCACTATCCTCGCTATCCCGGGTCACTATCCTCACTATCTCGTGTCACTATCCTCGCTATCCCGGGTCACTATCCTCACTATCCAGGGCCACTATCCTCACTATTCCGTGTCACTATTCTCGCTATCCTGTGTCACAATCCTCACTATACAGGGCCACTATTCTCGCTATCCTGTGTCACTATCCTCACTACCCCGGGTCACTATCCTCACTATCCCGTGCCACTATCCTCACTATCCCGTGTCACCATCCTCACTATTCCGTGTAACTATTCTCACTATCCCGTGTCACTATCCTTACTGTCCCGGGTCACTATCCTCACTATCTCGTGTCACTATCCTTGCTATCCCGGGTCACTATCCTCACTACCCCGTGTCACTATCCTCGCTATTCCGGGTCACTATCCTCACTATCCCGTGTCACTGTCCTCACTATCCCGTGTCACAATCCTCTCTATCCCGGGCCACTATCCTCACTATCCCGTGTCACTATTCTCGCTATCCTGGGTCACTATTCCCGCTATCCTGGGTCACTATCCTCACTATCCCGTGTCACTATCCTCACTATCCCGTGTCAATATCCGCACTATCCCGTGTCACCATACTCACTATCTGTGTCACCATCATCACTATCCCGGGCCACTATCCTCACTATCCCGTGTCACTATCCTCACTGTCCCGTGCCACTATCCTCACTATCCCGTGTCACTGGTGCTTAGAGATTTGTTAATGGAAGGGTGGGGGGAACCGAGGTATGGATGACCGATCACTGGGAGCAGCTTAACTAATTGTAGGGCACGATTTTATGCACAGAATCGAATCCGTCTTGTGTAGATCGATAACTTTTAAGGTACGGGGAATCGATCTTGATTATTTTAGGTATATCTTAAAGATTCAATGTCAGAGAAGATAAGAACTTCATCACGGAGTTGGTGGAAGCTTGTTGTCTATAAGAAATGCCGTTGTAGTTTGTAGTTTGACAATGGCAAGTGAACTTATCTCGCATTGTTGTGTTTTACTCAAGAGTTATGGAGTCGAACTTGAGAGACTGCTCGATATGTTCCTGCTTGCATTGTTGGCCTTGTTTATCGTCTACCAAGACTTTCAATTGAAAGTTTGACGTTTGACCACATCGACATTTCGTGGGCATAGTGTAGAGACTATAAACACTTTATTAGCTAGATAAATATTGGACATTATTGATTATATTCTGATGATATAATGTAAAAGAGACGGTGACCCAGAAAACTATGGAAAACGTAAAAACATGGGCCTATGATCTGGAAGAAAAGCGTGTCATACAAAAAAATATGTCTGACTCCTCTACCCGAAAACAGTCACATAAAAAAGTGTTTGAGATGAACCATAGTCGTTCTACGACTGAAGGAGGCCAACTAGTATTGCCTAGAGCGATCTGGTTCTGGTTGGTCCGGGTAGTCTATTAGGGCTCCTTACCCGAATCTATCGGGGTCCCTCAACACCTACCCATCGGTGTAGCAGAAAATGGCATCTGATGGGTAGGGTTTTAAAGTAGCTGATGCCAAGTTATAAAGTATGGCAGGTGTTAAGTGCCTCTTAGTGGCTCCCTCCTGCTCTATTAGGGACAGGTTGATTTGTGGGTTTGCCATCTCCTCCACGGAGGGCAAGTACCTATCCTTTAATGGGGACCCGATCAGTGTTGAGCCAAGCTGTTTTTGACAAATTAGCCACAATATGAAGGAATGATCGCGCGGCTCCTTTCTCTCCACGGACAGGTCACCAGAGTCTTCCAAGGAATATTTAGGGCGTTGGAGATATTGTCACGACTCACTAAGGTGATTTCACAGTAAGAGTATAGAGAGTATAGAGAGTATAGAGAGTATATAGAATGTGGAGTATAGAAGTATAGAGATAATAGAGAGTATAGAGTATAGAGAGTATATAGAGAATAGAGAGTATAGAGTAAAGAGAGTATAGAGAATATAAGGAGTATAGAGAGTATAGATTATAGAGTATAGAGAGTATAGAGTATAGAGAGTATAGAGTATAGAGAGTATAGAGTATAGAGAGTATAGAGAGTATAGAGTATAGAGAGTATAGAGTATAGAGAGTATAGAGTATAGATTAGAGAGTATAGAGAGTATAGAGAGTATAGAGAGTATAGACAATAGAGAGTATAGAGTATAGAGAGTTTAGATTATAGAGTATAGAGTACAGAGAGTATAGACAGTATAGAGTAGAGAGAGTAGAGAGTAGAGAGAGTATAGAGTAGAGAGAGTAGAGAGTATAGAGAGTATAGAAAGAGTATAAAGAGTGTAGAGTATATAGAGTATAGAGTATATAGAGTATAGAGAGTATAGATTATAGAGTATAGAGAGTATATGGAGTAAAAAGTATAGAGAGTATAGAGTATAGAGAGTATTGAGTATAGAGAATAGAGAGTAGAGAGAGTATAGAGAGTATAGAGAGTATAGAGAGTATAGAGTATAGAGAGTATTGAGTATAGAGAGTATTGAGTATAGAGAATAGAGAGTAGAGAGAGTATAGAGAGTATAGAGAGTATAGAGAGTATAGAGAATATAGAGAATATAGAGAGTATAGAGAATATAGAGAGTATAGAGAGTATAGAGAGTATAGAGAGTATAGAGAATATAGAGAGTATGGAGATTATAGAGAGTATAGAGAATATAGAGAGTATGGAGATTATAGAGAGTATAGAGAATATAGAGAATATAGAGAGTATAGAGAATATAGAGAGTATAGAGAGTATAGAGAGTATAGAGAGTATAGAGAATATAGAGAGTATGGAGATTATAGAGAGTATAGAGAATATAGAGAGTATAGAGAATATAGAGAGTATAGAGAATATAGAGAGTATAGAGAGTATAGAGAGTATAGAGAGTATAGAGAGTATAGAGAGTATAGAGTATAGAGAGTATAGGGAGTATAGAGTATAGAGAGTATAGGGAGTATAGAGTATAGAGAGTATAGAGAGTATATTGCTATATGAGGTTACTTCTTTCTTTATTGACTGAGAACAGGAAAAGACAACTCACTGACACTCCCCCACTTGTAGATACGTCCTTGTTCCCTCTGTACGTTTGGTCTTTAGACGAACACAAACATTCGAGTATTTAGTAACTGTTAAATCATACTGTAGTAGGTCATCACAAACTTTGACTGATTTAGGAAAGTAATGTCTAAATGTAATACAGATATACCCGAGAACTTCCTAGACCTCAATGAATAACAATCAAAATATAAAAATCCTTCTGTTTTTTTTTTTTTAAGTTTTTCCGATATCAAACAAAATAATTAATTACCAACTTGATCATGGTTGTGGGAAAAATAACGTGTTCAAACTTTTTACTAGACAGACAGACATACAGAGTCAATATAAGCTTAGTAGAAACATTTATCTTCAAGTTTTACATAGCAACGTAGCAGACGATAAATTTATTGAAATCTTTCCCTCTCTTCATCCCCCCCTCAACTCCCCCGCCCCGAAAAAAAAAACTTTTCTAAATAAATGCAATTACTTTTTTTTCAAGGAAAAAAAATTACCAAGTGTTGCAAACTTGAAAACAAAATTCTCGTCTTGTGCAAGGGCCTTAACTGCTGCAGGGGAGGCAACGAAAATAAATCACCGGGCTTGATTAACGAAATCTAGAACTATTTTGGTTTGAATCTTTCATCAGTGTTATGTGAAACAGTGGAGTCTTAGTTATATGAGCGTCTTGAGCTACTTTGTGTTTTTATAACTAGTCCTGGGTTTTACAAGTGGAGTTAGAAATGTTTTCTTTAGTTAAAAGTGATCATCGCTTTTCCTTATTTTTTTCTCTCTATAATGTAAGCCTTTAATATCTGTCTGTACAGGTATAATCTTGAATATCTCTCTGGACAGGTAAAATCTTGAATATCTCTCTGTACAGGTATAATCTTGAATATCTCTCTGTAAAGGTATAATCTTGAATATATCTCCGTACAGGTAAAATCTTGAATATCTCTCTGTAAATGTATAATCTTGAATATATCTCCGTACAGGTAAAATCTTGAATATCTCTCTGTAGAGGTATAATCTTGAATATATCTCTGTACAGGTATAATCTTGAATATCTCTCTGTACAGGTATAATCTTCTATATTTCTCTGTACAGGTATAATCTTGAATATCTCTCTGTAAAGGTATAATCTTGAATATCTCTCTGTACAGGTATAATCTTCTATATTTCTCTGTACAGGTATAATCTTGAATATCTCTCTGTAAAGGTATAATCTTGAATATCTCTCTATACAGGTAAAATCTTGAATATCTCTCTATACAGGTATAATCTTGAATATCTCTCTGTACAGGTATAATCTTGAATATCTCTCTGTACAGGTATAATCTTGAATATATCTCTTTACAGATATAATCTTGAATATATCTCTGTACAGGTATAATCTTAAATATATCTCTGTACAGGTAAAATCTTGAATATCTCTCTGTACAGGTATAATCTTAAATGTATCTTTGTGCAGGTATAATCTTGAATATCTCTCTGTACAGGTATAATCATGAATATCTCTCTATACAGGTATAATCTTGAATATCTCTCTGTACAGGTATAATCTTGAATATATCTCTGTACAGGTATAATCTTAAATATATCTCTGTACAGGTAAAATCTTGAATATCTCTCTGTACAGGTATAATCTTAAATGTATCTTTGTGCAGGTATAATCTTGAATATCTCTCTGTACAGGTATAATCATGAATATCTCTCTATACAGGTATAATCTTGAATATCTCTCTGTACAGGTATAATCTTGAATATCTCTCGGGACAGGTATAATCTTGAATATCTCCCTGGACAGGTATAATCTTGAATATCTCTCTGTAAAGGTATAATCTTGAATATCTCTCTGTAAAGGTATAATCTTGAATATCTCTCTGGACAGGTATAATCTTGAATATCTCTCTGTACAGGTATAATCTTGAATATCTCTCTGGACAGGTAAAATCTTGAATATCTCTCTGTACAGGTATAATCTTGAATATCTCTCTGTACAGGTATAATCTTGAATATCTCTCTGTACAGTTATAATCTTGAATATATCTCCGTACAGGTATAATCTTGAATGTATCACTGTGCAGGTATAATCTTTAATATATCTCTGTACAGGTATATCTCTCTGTACAGGTATAATCTTCTATATCTCTCTGTACAGGTATAATCTTGAATATCTCTCTGTACAGGTATAATCTTGAATATCTCTCTGTACAGGTATAATTTTGAATATCTCTCAGTACGGGTATAATCTTGAATGTATCTCTTCATAACACAATTATTGCAATCTAACCTTTTAAAATGCCAGTATTCAGAGTAGTTCTAGTAATCTCTAGTACGTCATTATCCCGCACTGTACTTTAAACACTCTCTTTTATCAAGAGCTAGCAATGGAAAACACACTTTGACATCAAACGCAAGCAATATTTAATTAACAATCCCCGTCATACAAATCTCATTTAGCAATACCTCCACGCTATCACAATAGAGCGCAGCCCAGACTGAAACTTCATTAGCTTGAGCCAAATATTTGCAAGCATATTAACAATTTATATCATGCAGTGCAAGTTTCATTTCATAATAACAATGTTACAAGATAACAAATGTTACATAATGTTACATAGAAACTCATGAGAAACATATACAAATAGACACAAAGAAACAGATAGAAAGATAGATAGATAGATAGATAGATAGATAGATAGATAGATAGATAGATGGGAGGAGTGATATATGTATATATATATATATATATATATATATATATATTTATATATATATATATATATATATATATATATATATATATATATATATATATATATTTATATATATATATATATATATATATATATATAGAGAGAGAGAGAGAGAGAGATACAAATAGATATATATTTATAGATAGATAGATAGATAGATAGATAGATAGATAGATAGATAGATAGATAGATAGATAGATAGATAGATAGATAGATTAGATAGATAATCTTGTTCTATAAATAGCCTATGTGTAAAAAAAAATTGAATTGCATATTTCATTGTATACATATAAGTGTTCTCTCTCAATTGACCTGAACGGACCGACAAGTGTTATATTCACAAGGCTACAGGCGATGGTCATAAACAAAGAAACAGACAAATAACACAAATACAATAGCGTGTCTTTCTTTAAGGAAGGGCAAAAAACATTTTTGAAATGCATCTAGTGAGAATACTCAAATTCTGGAAGATCTGCCGATATTCAGTCTTACAGTCTATTTCTCCACTTTTTCGGTAGTCTGCTTTGTACTGCAAAGAGAATGGCCCGCGAGTAAGGCCACAACAAAGCTAATAAAAGCTATTGTGGTTACCATGGAGACACTATCAGCTCGTGAAGAGGGATGTTGATTGCCATTTGTGGACTCAACGAGTGCTGGAAATTTGATTTACATTTTTTTCCCTTTTTTTTTCTTTACAGTTTTTTTTTTCTTCACTTTACCATCTTCATTATGAGAACGACCGGTAACTCACGCAGTTAGAAATAGAGTTCTGTCCTCTGGAAAGTAGTGTTCTTAATAGGAATTTAGTGGTGGACAGACTAGATAGTGTCTAAGAATGTAGCCTAGTGGAACATAATTTTCTTTTGTAACATTAGGAAACATACGGAGAACACTTCGCAAAGTATTTCAATTTTAATTTCGCCTTATTTTATTATAACTTTAGCTCACAGTTATTTCCAAGTGAAAAGACATAAACCATAAATAAAACCGTAAAATTTGAATGATTATTTTGGGATTATTTTTTGTCTAATATCACATAATGAGATACTAATGTGGCTTAGCAATTCATTCCTGTACGTTGTCTTCTCTGTCTTCCCTTTCTTCTTACCTGGCACTTATCTCTGCTGGAAGTTCCTTGGCTGCCCTTTGTGATATGTCCATAAAGTGTAAGTATGCGTTTAATAAACACTGGTCAGTGGAGCCCAAGAGTCATTGTGACTCTACTTTGAATCTCTTTGTTAGTCATACTTTCTTTGAAGGTAAAAACCTAGTATCCCTCTATATCATCTCAATCTCATTGCTTGTTATACTTATGGATCTAGATATATCAATTTATGTTTGAGCGATTGTAGTTAAGAAGTTAGAGCGTCGTGCTCATGTCGTGGGTTCGATCCCCGTACTGAAAATTTTGTTGTCTTTATTCCCCAACTAATGTCAGGCACCCATTAGAGCTGGGTGAAGTCAGAGGTGCCCAAAGATCCCGAAATTAAAAATCCTAGTCTTTACCAGGATTCGAACCCCGGTTTGGAAGCCAAGCGCTTTATCGCATAACCACCGAGCCCTTCTTTTACAGTATTATGTAAGCATAAAGTATGAATAGATTTATATTATCTCTACACTATACTGCATGTGTTAGGATTACTTTTCATGTCAAGTACTAAAGCCTTTGTTACTTCTTTATAGTTATGTTCTTTTCAATTAAAGAAGTTCTTAATAAAGTTTTTTTTCTTTTATTTTTGTCTTATTTTATTGTACATGAATATTACCATATGTTGTATAAGTTTAGGGTTTTGTTTTGTAAAATTATCAGTGGTTCTACTGCTTTCGATCTGAAGTGTACCAAGTGAGTCAGGGCAAAACAAAGAATACACAGAGATTTGTTCAGCTTACTCCACCAGCTGTTTATTTGCCCAAACACTAGTTCCACACAATGAAGTTTTTCAGTCCCTCAAGTCTCAAGAGATGGCGTTTTTTTAAAATATAGTATTGGAATCTAGCACTTCTAACCAGTGGCGTAGCTAGGGATTTGGGGCCCCGGGGGTATGACCTCTTTTGGGGGCCCCTGCATTTTGACATTTGTCATCATGACATGAGATAATGGCGTAATATTTAATGTAAAAACCAATTTCGAACACTCATTTGGGATTCCCCTTCAAGTGGGAGCCAAGGGGATTTTCACATTTGGACTACCACCCCCCACCTCCTCCTCCTACCCTAGCTACCCCACTGCTTATAACTTCTGACTTTATTTCATTCAAAATTTTTTTTTTCATTTTTTTAGTTTTCACTACCTTGTTCATGAAAGATAAATCAGTAGCTTTAAAACTTATCTGAAATAATAGACATGTACTCAACAACTTATCTGAAATAATAGACATGTACTCAAGAACTTATCTGAAATAATAGACATGTACTCAAGAACTTATCTGAAATAATAGACATGTACTCAAGAACGTTTTGCCTGATGTACGACATACTACAGATCTCCATGGCATTTTCTCTTTGTGTATTTGTTGTTTGTCCATCACGACTTGGTGTTGAAATAGAAGAGCAACGGAAACAAAGATACAAAGATACTAAGATAGTCTAATTTGTCTTCCTTTCATGGCAAAGGAACTATTTATTGGCTAACAAAGTCAATTGTCACCGACTGAGTTATTTGTTATTTCGAAAACAAAAAAGGTTGAACTTGTCATCAAATCCCTAAGTGCAACATTGTCCTAAAATAAAGCTTTAACCCTCTATTGTTAAGGAATATTCATTTTAACATTTTATAAAATAACACCATTTTTAAGGTATAGTTTAAACCTAAATTATACAAGGGGGCCTAATTTTAGAAGTACCATTTAATGGCATTGGAAGAAAGAGAGAGAGAGAGAGAGAGAGAAGGAGGTAGAGGGCAAGGGAGAGTGAGAGAGGGAAATGTGCATCTGCATAGTTTGATATATGCGTGACCTTTGCCCTTTGCCCACTACAACACGACATTCTGTTGGGTAATCACTGGACCACAGGAGAGTTATAAATAATGAATTGACTTCTTAGATTACATCGCAAGCGTTTTTAAAACCGGTTTGCTTCATCAGTTGCTGCATCCCTTTTGTTAAACATGCGCAGCTCCAGACTCCGCCCTCCACCCTCTTCCTATGCGTATCTACGACCTACACATATGCATAGCTCCACCCTAGCCATGCATAGAACCACCCTCTGTCGAAGCGTAGTTCTACCCATAACTCATGCAAAGCTCAACCTACCATCAATGGATTGCTCCGCCCTCTACAATGCATAGCTCTACTTTCTACCTAAACGTATACATAGCTCCTCCTTCACTTACACTACATACACTTAAGTATAGCTCCACCTACATTTACACTACATACACTTAAGCATAGCTCCACTCCCAACCATACACTTTATATCATGCAAAAATCAACATTCCATCAAAGGATTGCTCCGCCTTCTCTCGATGCAAAGCTACACCCTCCATTTATGCATAGCTCCACCCTCTGTCGAAGCTTAGCTCTACCTTTCACCCATGCAAAGCTTTAACTTTCATCCATCGCTTCGCCCTCAAACGACACATAGTTCCATCTCTAAGCGGTACATAGCTCCACCTTTAAACCATGCATAAATACAACATCCTCACATGCACAGCTCCACCTTCTACGCCTCTACGGATGAGTAGCTCCACCCTCTTTGGATGAGTAGCTCCACACTCTTTGGATGAGTGGCTCCACCCTCCACTTATGAGTTTTCTCTCGTGAGAAATCGCGGAAGCAGAACCAAGTTAATTCAAGTGGTTAGAAAAAAAACAACTCAGCCATCTTGAGTCACCCTAACATTCTAGACTACCGGAATCGCCACTCCTGCACCAGATCAGCATATCCACATGTCTACAAGTAAGCACCTGATAGAGATCCACAGACGCACAGATTATGTAAGCCAGCCTATTTCATTACCCTGCTCTGACGTCATCATTTTTTTATGTAGGACAGTGACAACCAATAAGTTCTATTCATGACAACACCGTTGAAATCATTTGAATTGCAGAGTTATACTTCCTAATCCAAGCGTCCCGAATTACAGGCATTAGCCTCGAGGCTGAAGACAAGGCTAACTAGCCGACTAATTGGCTGCCTTTTATACATTATTTTAGTCTAGCTGATGGATCGATAATCAGCCAGCCAATAGTAATCGATAAATTGTGTAGCATCTACCAGGGCATGTTTGGCTTTTTTTTCCTTACTGAGTTTTCTCTAAGTTGTTTATTGAATGTGTTCTCGTTCGTGGAACAGCGAAACAATAAAGATTGTTAAAGGTAAATTAAACTGTCCCTAAAAGAGACATAAATAGATGCCACTCGGATTTAGTACAAATGTAATACTGAGAGATACGGAACAAATAATAAGTACTTCATAACAAGATAAGGAGATATTCTAAACTCTATTGGATGTCATCTTGCTTCATTATTTTATGAAGTCGTTTTTAGATTGACAGAGTGACTGAATGATTGATTTGTTAATTTATCAATATTAGAAACACGAAACATAGGATGTTTCTATCTATCTATCTATCTATATATTTATCTATCTATCTATCTATTGGTTCTTCAAGTCTCTGCAACAAATTTAAATAAATGTATTTAGTTTGATTTAGCTATTAAAATTGATTGGTCGATTTGATTGATTGACTAATGTTAGGCGATTCTTTAATTGTATGATTGCTTGATTCGCTAATATAGTAATTTATTTCAGTAGTACTAAATATCTATAAATTCAATTTGATTCAACCCTTAAGATGGATTGGTTGATCAATTTCATGATTTATCGTATGATTGATTGATTGACTGATGAGGGGTTGATATTAAAAACTCAAGTCGATGCACTTAGAATTTTGTTAAACTGATCGACTGAACGTTTGATTGATTGATTGGTTGATTTTTTTAACAGGCAAAAAGTGTGTTTTATGATGATTCAACATTATTTCTAATATTGATCGGCCTCTAAAACATGAATATACCACAGTTTCCCTTTATGTTTACGTTGTATGAGATATCATAATTCTTTATTCTCTGATCTTTAAAGGAAGAATTGAAATGTCTATAGTAGTAATTACCAAATGTTTTGGTTTGAAGGTCCAAAGATTAACTGGACGAATAGCCGTTAGTCGTGGACAAACTGTTAGTTAAGGACGCTAACCAATCGATGTCCACTATTAACCCGCAAACAGCAACTCCTCTGGGCTGGCCAGGAGCCGCGGTGGTGGGAGTCACTGATCAGGCGGATGTGTTAGTCCCCGAGTACTTACCCTCAAGACTCGCCATCTAATACTGTAAGCGTTTGCTGTGAGTGTGTTTCAAAGGGGAGGAGAGGGTCAGGGAGCAAGTGGGAGAAAGGAGGAAGAGTTGGAAGTATGTGTATAACACAATAACCCTCTCCCCCCTAAGAAAACAAAAATGTCGAAGAAAACACAACAATGACAAACTGGTTCAATCAATATTCAGAGGAGTTGTTCCTAGCCTGCAGTTGGTAGGTTAAACATAGGGTCTGTGGACTTGTTAGATAGATAGATGGATAGACAGATAGATAGATAGATAGATAGATAGATAGATAGATAGATAGATAGATAGATAGATAGATTAGATAGATAGATGGATAGATAGATAGATAGATTAGGTAGATAGATAGATAGATAGATAGAGACTTCTCTCTAGACTATAATTGGCCAACATGTTGCTCAATCTCTTTCCTTCCTTAGGCTCCTCCTTCACAGTCCGTCCTATTCATCCCGATGTGCTTCCTCCCATGTGTGACTAAAAGGTCTGTAATACCATTGCTCAACTACAATGGATCTAACGCTTCACTAGACTCACGTATCGGACAATAGATTGGAAAGAAGAATGGAGCAGGACAGACACAATAGCTTAGAACTACACTACATCGGGCTCATTGGGCTAGACGGGAAGCCTGTTACGTAGCCTAATAGTGGGGTTGACGTGTGTTGATGTAACGATGGGCATGTGTGGTTGGCGCGAGCTAATGCGTGCTGGAATTAATTAAAACAATGGTGTTTTGAATTGAGAAATGGTGCGACTCTTATTTCTAGTTGTTTCTGACAATCAATCAACCCGTGGATTTATAAAGCACTCTTAGACAAAGTATTGTGACTTTGACCATTCTTTCTCTCTCTATGTCTGTCTAGGCATTTGTCAATGTCTCTCTCTATCTCTCTGTCTGTCTATGTCTCTGTCTATGTCTTAGTCTCTGTCTCTGTCTATGTCTCTGTCTATGTCTCTGTCTATGTCTATGTCTATGTCTCTGTCTATGTCTCTGTCTATGTCTCTGTCTATGTCTCTGTCTATGTCTCTGTCTATGTCTATGTGTTTCATTCTCTCTCTCTCTCTCTATATATATATATATATTCCCTTGTTGAAATGCTGATTGACTACAAAGACATCAAGTGATTCAATAATTATTCATCTCATTTTGTAACGTGTAGGAGACACATGTAGAGAGACACCTCACATCCAGCTGGAGACACATGTAGAGAGACACCTCACATCCAGCTGGAGACACATGTAGAGAGACACCTCACATCCAGCTGGAGACACATGTAGAGAGACACCTCACATCCAGCTGGAGACACATGTAGAGAGACACCTCACATCCAGCTGGAGACACATGTAGAGAGACACCTCACATCCAGCTGGAGACAAATGTAGAGAGACACCTCACATCCAGCTGGAGACAAATGTAGAGAGACACCTCACATCCAGCTGGAGACAAATGTAGAGAGACACCTCACATCCAACTGGAGACACATGTAGAGAGACACCTCACATCCAGCTGGAGACAAATGTAGAGAGACACCTCACATCCAGCTGGAGACAAATGTAGAGAGACACCTCACATCCAGCTGGAGACAAATGTAGAGAGACACCTCACATCCAGCTGGAGTCCCTTCATTGCTCTCGTTCGTAGTTAGTAGCGCTCTGAAGAATTCCCGCATAAAAGCAATTTATTTGAGCAAGTTTTGTAGATAATTGATATATCCAACCACTCAAGGTATTTAGATATCACTTCATTGTAGAAGAATATGTTGGACTTTTGGACATCGCTGGCATCCACACGACTGGTTAGGTCTACTTGAGTCATGTGGCAACCGGTTTCATTCTTTCTTTTGGTAGATGTTCCAATCCACAGACGTATCCATCTAGTAACCACTTCTAACCATCTAAATCATGGCACCACTGATAGCTCTGTCCATCAAGGAACCACTATTAACCATCTAAATTATGACACCACTGAAAATTCTACCCATCAGGGAACCACTCCTAACCTCTCTCCATTAGGGAACCACTCATAAAGCTCTAACTAAACTTTGACCTAATCCTATCCTAAATATTTGAACTCAACTCATCCCATAGACATTTTACTTTAAACCACACATCTCGGTATCATCTTAGTTTTGATATTACTTACCATTTTATAACGTTCAGACTTTTATAAATACATTTCTAGAGTTATAGACATAATAAATAACTGGAAACATGCCATCAGTATCATACTGTTCCATACTTTGAATTAACACAAGATACATCTCTCACATGTTGTAAACACATTCTCACCGACACGTAACAAACACATGAGAACAGCAACAGATACCATCAATCATATTCATCATATCAATCCCATTCATCACCCATCAATTCCATTCATCAGATCAATCCCAATCATCACATCAATCCCATGCATCACCCATCAATTCCATTCATCAGATCAATCCCATTCATCAGCTCAATCCCAATAATCACATCAATCCCATTTATCACCCATCTAATCCATTCATCATATCAATCCCATTCATGAGATCAATCCCAATCATCACATCAATCCCATTTATCACCCATCCAATCCATTCATCATATCAATCCCATTCATGAGATCAATCCCAATTATCACATCAATCCCATTCATCACCCATCAATCCCATTCATCAGATCAATCCCAATCATCACATCAATCCCCTGCATCACCCATCAATTCCATTCATCACATCAACCCCATTCATCACATCAACCCCATTCATCAGATCAATCCCAATCATCACATCAATCCCATTCATCACCCATCAATCCCATTCATCAGACCAATCCCAATCATCACATCAATCCCATTCATCACATCAATCCCAATCATCACATCAATCCCATTCATCCCCCATCAATTCCATTCATCACATCAATCCCATTCATCACATCAATCCCATTCATCGCATCAATCCCAATCATCACATCAATCCCATGCATCACATCAATCCCATTCATCACATCAACCCAATTGATCACATCTCCATGTTTAGATACTTGAGAACCCAATGCCTTAGCCTCTTTAACTTGTTTACTTCCAGTGATTCACATGAATAGGATTCGTCAAAGTTCATTTTATTTCTAATAGCTTTAACCCAAACTCTGCTAAAAACAATGCTCTTTTATAAGGCTTATTTATGTACTCTGTCTGTCTGTCTGTTTAGTATGTGACAGAGATTGTGCGTTGCTTTCCCTTATCTTAGCAAAGTTTTTTTTTAAGAAAGTACTTTTTTTTTATTTTGCTTTTTTCCCTCTCCACTGCGCATGTCCCACTTTGAGTTAAATGAATAAAACAGAATTGTTGTTTATGAAATACCAGCGTTGCATTTCTTCTCCAAATGTAAATATGGCGGCCCCAAAGTGTTTTACAGAGGAATCAGTTACGAGCCAGCAACATGCCTGCAACGTACTGATGTAGGTTTAATGCAAGTATGGGGGATCACTCATGAGTGAATTGTGGTTCGTACCAGGGATTGTCTGCCCCTTCCCGTGTCGCACCTATTACCGCATTTAAAAGACATTATTGTCTCTGACGTCACGGATGTTTATAATTTGACTGTTTCGTCATTGTAGCAGCTGACGTCATCCCCCCTTGTGCATTTAAGAAATGTATCATTGTCTGAGTTACGGATAAATGAGGTCACCAGACCCTTACCTGTCCTTTAAGTCTGTTGGGCCGCTAGGGCCACCACACATGATCTGACAACCCTCTCTTTCCATTCCTGTTTTCTGCCAGCATCAAGAGTATATTTATTTTTCATTGATAATCCCGCCCCTGTCTTGAGGCTATCTATTCATAGCTTGTGCTATTCGTACATACTGTTGAATGCAGAAAGGTGTTTCACGTACCTTTATATATCTACTATTATCTACCTACTGAACAATACTCCTTCTTCCCTAGTGCTATTAGAGCATGGAATGGGTTGCCTGAGCTAGCCAGAAAAACCAGTGACTTGGCAGAATTTAAGTCATTGGTTAATATGCATGACTAAATGCATGACGCGTAGGACGTAATCATCTTCTTTTTTGAAGTAACGTCTGTATTATATAAGATAAGATAATAAATTATAATACATAAAGAAAATGAAAATATACAAATGCATTAGTTTATAGACAAGGTCAAAGGGGAGCGTGAACAGAGCAAAATTACGTAGGCGAGGTTTGATTCTTAAAGGCGACTTTCCTCGAATCGTCCTTGACGCTATAATATATAAGTGCAATGTGGGAGGCGTGGTCGAGAGGCTAAGTGCGCTTGAACTTGGATTGGCTTGCTACCTATGAAGGCGGCTCGATTCTCAACACCCGACTCGAGTAGAGTTGTGTTTACTGAGCGCCTAAAGGCAGCACGGAAAACCTTCTCCCAGATAACACTGGTCCACAATGAGATTTGACAATAACGCTCTGAGCATGCTATAAGCATGAAAGTAGCACTATATATATATATATCTTATATTATAAAGTAGAATGTGAGGCGTATATATGTATGTTACTTATAGACATCAAAACCGCTTGACCAATCTTGATAAAACTTGGCAGGAATGTTCCTTGGGTACTAACTTAGACCGTAGTGTATGTATTGTAGCCCTAAAACAAACTTAAGACCCTCAAAAAAAATTAAAGTTGTCCGACTCTATTGCAGCTATAGTATTTATGGATCTAGGCCATGGTTAACAATGTTGACATGAGAAAAGATCGAAAGGATTTAGACCTAGATCTAATTTTAAGAAATACACTTTGCGCAGATAGTTTTTACTTTGACACATGAAAATACAAAAGAAGATCCATTGATTTCATTATATAATAAAATTAACCTTCAATTTTGTATTTCAAAAGCATTTTTTACATGAATTAGTTCCTGATATCTGTGACTACAGATTTCCTGGCGAACATCCTTTCATTAGACATTACCAAATCTTTACACATTAACATTCATTAACACATCTCTCTACTGAGTCTATTCCTAGGCCTAGGTCTAAAACTCTTATTGAACCCTAAGATGATAAAACTTCTTTTCGCAAAGATAGTTTTATGCTTTAACACATAAACATACTAATTATTGTCCATTTATTTCATATTTTAATCAAATTAACATTCAAATTTGTTTTTCTAAAGCATTTTTAATACATTCGTTCGCTGTTCGCTAAATAAATCTGCGTAGCCGTGTTGAGATAACTAAAACAAATTAATTCCAGTTATCTTATTCATGGCAAACCAGTAGCACAGACTAAAAACGCAAAATACCTAGGTGTTATAATAAATGAAAAACTGTCATGGAATCCACATATTGATGAAACTATAAAAAAAAATCCAACAAAGCATTAGGATTTATTAAAAGAAATTGCTATAAATCAAATAAGAACATAAAACTAAAATGCTATTTAACCTTGGTAAAGCCAATAATAGAATATGCATCCTCCGTTTGGGACCCCTCAACTCAAGAAAACATTAAGAAACTGGAACAGACACAAAATAGAGCAGTGAGATTCATAACAAATGAATATTCACATTTGACTACAGTAACACCTATAGTAAAATCACTAAATTTTTGAAAGCCTTCAGGACAGAAGACTCAAAAGTAAAGTAGCAATTATACATAAAACACTGAACCATAATCTTCAAATACAAAAACAAAATTTAATAAAATACTCTGAAAGACACAAAGATAAAGGAACACTCCTCGTCCCATATGCTAGGACAAATTTGTACAAATACTCCTTCTTCCCTAGTGCTATTAGAGCATGGAATGGGTTGCCTGAGCTAGCTAGGAAAACCAGTGACTTGACAGAATTTAAGTCATTGGTTAATAAGCATGACTAAATGCATGACGCGTAGGACGAAATCATCTTCTTTTTTGAAGTAACGTCTGTATTATATAAGAAAATAAGAATAAGATAGGCCTATATTCATTCATGAAAAAAGGTCACGCATGCGCAACACAGAATGAACTCTATAAAAGCCAATTTTTAACTCTAGATTAGTGTAGATTTAGATCTATGTCTACTTCAAGATCTACTTTATACTTTAACACATGAACATACAAAATTAAGTCTATTCATCTCAAATTTTAATCAAATATAGGTAGGCCTACAAGCCAATGTTTTAATTTGAAAAAATGGATTTAAGCCTATTAGCTATTTTGATTTGATAGCTTCATTCACACTATTTTTACATTGACACGTTCGCTTTACTTATTACATTATTATTTCGTTTAATTGTTTACAGAACACTCTCAGTGACTATATCGAAAGTAATGCGCAAATAAAGACCCGCGGGTAACATATGTCCAGTATATATATATATATATAATGTATTATAGTTACTAGTAGAGCAGCGTCACGTTGCTTAGCAACTCCTACGTTACAAGTGTGACGTTGCTAGGTAACCTCTACATAAATGTGACATTGTTATAAGCCAACTCCAACAACAAAAACGAGAAAGTGACTTTGTTTCTTGTGACTCGACCAAGCGGCACAGCCCTCATCAAATAGAACCGCCCTAGACACAAGGAAAGCGGAACTGATCTCCCCCAAAGAAAATCAGTCTGTGAGAAGAATACGTTTATCGACTGGAAAAAGAAAAAAACAGCTTGTTTAAGCAGCCATGACCTGGCCGAGACAGCTAACATTTGTTTGTGCTACCTGAACCACGAGAATGCCATCAAAGCAACTCAGAGACAGAAGCCTAAGTATTAACAAGTACATTTATTCTGAGTGCATCAATAGAGAACAGCAGCTGTTGAATCCATTTATGAAATGAACTTTTAAAAAATTAATGGTTTGAGAATATCCTCTGCCTGGTCTTGTGGCATGCGCTCTGGACTGTTGTCTCGACCCCCCCCCCCCCCATCTCCTCCACCATAGCTATGCCACTGTACTGAAGGGTAATCTAAAACATGTAAAACAAACCGAAATTCTCATTTAATTATAAGATATCATGGGTACGTCATATATCACACAGGCAAAGAAACTCAATTTACAACAATATGACAGTTTATTACATCATACATATACAAGCATCATTTCAACATACGTTTGCTATAACGTCATGCAAACAAAAGCATGATACAAACATGCTGGATATGACGTCATTCAGACACAACACGATACCAAGATGATGACTATGACGTCATTCAGACAAAAACATGATACCAATATGCGTGGCTATGACGTCAAACAGACAAAAGCGTGATTCAGCCATTCACTACTTTCACGTCATGCAAATAAGAGATTACAAAACAGTATGGTCAACCATGTCTCGGGTAAAGGCATTATCTAGACATCTTTGTCTCTGTCATTAAATAAAAATTATCACCATTATACGAAATATCTTTTGTCCTTGCGTTTAATGGATTCATTAGATTCAATTAAAAAAAATAGAGCTACTTGAAGCTTTGAGAACTAGCACACAACAATCTCATAATGACATCCACCTACTGTTTCCGGTGTCTCTGCCGTATTTCTATTATTTTATCCACTTAAGGATTGAACACCATTCATTTCCGCAGACTAAATTATAATTAGTATCAGAAATCAAAATGACATCCAGCATTTTTAGTTTCAACACTAGTCATCACAGCAATAGGCAATAGTTTCAAGACCAGTCATCACAGCAATAGGCAATAGCTTCAAACCAGTCATCACAGCAATAGGCAATAGTTTCAAGACCAGTCATCACAGCAATAGGCAATAGCTTCAAACCAGTCATCACAGCAATAGGCAATAGTTTCAAGACCAGTCATCACAGCAATAGGCAATAGCTTCAAACCAGTCATCACAGCAATAGGCAATAGTTTCAAGACCAGTCATCACAGCCATAGGCAATAGTTTCTAGACCAGTCATCACAGCAATAGGCAATAGTTTCAAGATCAGTCATCACAGCAATAGGCAATAGTTTCAAGACCAGTCATCACAGCAATAGGCAATAGTTTCTAGACCAGTCATCACAGCAATAGGCAAAATAACAATTTCTACACCAGAAGTTAAAGATTTTCACACATGGCGGAAACTAGAAATATCTAGCTTTTTTTTCTTTAATGTATACGGTGTACACACTAAAGAAGGTGTTGATAAACTTTTATTTTTAAAACGGTGTAGGATCATGTTTTGCACTTTTAGCCGAACAGAATCACATTTTTAAATATCTTCAGTTTGTAGCTGAAAATAATTTCAGTAACTTGGAAGTATGAAACTAAAACTCTGTGACTACAACGTAGTTCTATACAACAACAACAAAAAACATTTAAAAAATACTTTTATTTTTCAAAATATATATTTAGCCTACTGGTATCAATGAGTTTAGATCAGTCATGTCATCAAATGTGTTACAGATCTAGACTCACAATAAAAAATGCATTTCTGAAAATTTAAAAAAAAAAGGAATGACCTTGAACTTGTGAGCTAAAGCCTTATCAGGATTCTAAAGCCAACGCGGTAACCACTGTACTAGCGTAGAGATTGTATATTTCATCTTTTGTTTCTTTTTCATGTTTGTATTCACTAGATATTAATTTCCAATTATTTTGTCCAGACAGACGGACAGACAGATAAACAGACAGACAAACAGACCGTGTCAGTTAATATTAGCTTTGTAAAAAGGCAACAAACTAGCGGTGATAAAGAAAGATGGATACGAAGGTCAACTGCCACACATTGAGATTTGCTTATATCAACTCACTCTGTCTGTCCGTCTGTCTGTCTGTATGGTAAAAGGTTTGTATACGTTAATTCTCCCATACCCAATCGCAGTTTAAACTAAAATTTTGCACAATGATTTCTTTTGCCTGACAACACAAAATTTAATCTTAAAAAATTAACCAATCAGTGAATGAACTATTGGTTATTAACTATTTTGTTTTGTATCTTGAACGAACATTTTGGGAACATTTTTTTTAAACATTTAATAAACGTTAATGCAAATATTTCCAAAGATACCCCTCCCCCTTTCACAAGTGATCCAGACAATTGAATGCATCATAGCGCATTTAGGAAGCTTAAAGCTAAAAAAAAAATTTTAAAATGGTAAAAATATTTTGTTGCACATATTCATGTCTAGGTTAGTCATACATGACTGATCTAAACTAATTAATACAATTATATTTTATAAGCTTTGTTGTTGTTTTTTTTTAAAGCTATTTTTTAAAACGTTTTTATGTTTTTTTAGTTGGCAACAGTTCAAGTTCAATTGAACCTCCTGGTATTGAACTTGAAAGTGTCCTAAACACAAAGGTTTGTTTCAGCGCTTAGATTCAAAGTTATCATTAGGTTTCCAGTTTCACAGCTACTTACTTCGCTACATGTCTGTCTTGTAGTTATCTACTCCTAACCTTTGGGTGAAGGTAATACAATGCAATAAAGTGATTGTCAGACAAACGGCTATTCGTGTCGGCTCTGTTGAAAAAACGGGTATTGCAAGGCTGAGTGCGGACTTGTGTGGGTCATGTGACCGGGTCTCTGGGTGGGCGAAAGTACAGCAACGGGAGAACTTAACCGATCAAAAATAAGGGAGGTGAGGGGATCTGGGTGGTCGAGTATTTCTTTTTCGCTTGGTCCTGTGTTGCTGCTAGTCGGAGTTGTTGATTCGAAAGGTTTATAGCTCGTGCCCTGGTCAAAACTTCTAATTGTTTCGCTATATTGAATTCAGTATTTTCTCTCATTGAAAATGTTGTCACTTTCTGTATGTAACATTCTTACCTCATTCTTCCATTCACATGTCTATTAATAAAGACATCAAACATTCAGAAACATTGCTTCTTGCTTCCATCAACATCTCGTACACTCAACGACAACAACCTCTTCTAACCCCCATCACAACCTTTTTTTTTATGTTTTTCTTCCAGATTTAATCCTAATAATTCTTATCTAATGCATTCTATGGTAGACGTGGCTTCTGGGAAGGAAAATCTATTTATACCTTTGCATGCGAGTGTCGCGTGCTCGGAATCGTATCCGCCATTTGATGAAGTGAAATTTGCATACTGCAAGAAGCATGTCTTTGTGCCTGCCAGAAAACTTCAGGGCTGGAAAAGGAAAAGGGGCGAGAGACAGGGTCATTTTTTGTTTCCTATTCACAACGATCCTGCCAGTTCGCATTTGCTGTGTAGGTGTATATATGTGTGTATTAGCAGTTTGCTCGAGTGAGATACTTTCCTTTTAGTTGTGATTCGAAAAATGTTGTGGCGGTACACAGTAGGAGAACATAAGAAAATTCGTATGGACTTTGAAACAATAAAAAATCTTGTCATATCCTTCAAAAAGGTGTTTCTTTCATTTATTTAAATTATTTTAGCTATTTTAGACAAATTCTTAACATTTATATTCATAATGAATGAAGGAAAACCAAAATCTTAGATAAAACATTGTTTTAACTTATATTAGCTCTTATTGAATAATTTTACTTAGTGATAGCAATGGTCACGAGTATAAATCTCAAAGTCGTGTTGTGATTCTGTTAGATGTGTAAGTTGTACAGATTCATCACTTTATTGGGTCCAAATTATCTGCTTTTATATGACCCGAAGATCTGCCTCTTTATGTTTCCAAAGATTGGCTTCTCCAATTTTCTAAAAATATACTTTCTTAAGTTTCCAAAGATCGGTCTCTTAAAGATATGGCTCTTGGAAGGTCATAAGATCGGTCTCTCTAAGTTTCCAAAAGATCTGCCTTTGAATAGTCTCCTTATGAGGTGTCGGCTTTACATCTTAAGAGGAAACCTACACCGACACGCTTATAATGCTCTGGGAATACAAGGGGAGAGGTTAACATTATTTGTCCTTAATAGGACCACCAAATCATAGGACACTAAGGAGGATATAACTCGACATATACATAGACGAATCTAAAAAAATAGCGATCCTTTACATGATAAATATGTATGTATGTATGTATATATATGTATAATAGGATACTAGCTATTTAATCCACATTTTTACTAAGATACATCAACTCTGTCTCTCTGTCCGTCTTGTATACATTGTATGCCAGTTATTATTCCCACTTCTCATTCTCGGATGAATTTAAAATTTTGCACAAATATTTATTGTCCCTAACAAAACAAGAGTCAATTTTAAAAAAATAATTATTTATCTCTGTAATTGTCATAGAAAAGGGAAATACATCTTACAGCATTGAGAGCATATGGAGCAGCATAAATTTGCAGTTCTTGCCCTTATTTATGTTGTTTTTTTAATAGTACTTTTTGTATTTTAATAGTTAATAACTATTGTATCTCATTTTGATTGAGGCAGAAAGCTCACGTAGTCACTGACCTATATTCCTAGACATGGACGCTATGCTTCTACCCCCTCCCTCTCCCCATCTTTCCGTACCCTCCTCTTCCCTCACCAACGTCACCTATTTATTCACCCTGTTATCTCGGCGTGTGAGTGTATGTGTGTCTGGGAGTGTGTTTATTTTCTTCCAAGAGGCAACATATTTTCTCTAGTTTGACCAGCTCGTGAAAGAAGTGCTACTGACCTCTACATTTTCAGTTTTTAAGTGACGTCGTTACGCTAGCTCTTGATACCATTTCCAGGTTTACGGTCGGTCAAGCGTAGCTGGCACGAGCCAAGTTTGCAGACGTCGGCCAGGAAATTGAGCTCTGTGGTCTCGTACACACTTAAATCACACACACATTCACACAGATTTAAACACGCTAGCATACGCATTCGCGAAATCTGAAGAAAGCCAGCCTAGAAATATGCTGCTAATCTATTTACAAACAAAATATTAATAAAAACAAACCTTATCTAAAGGAAAGAATAGCTAACTACTGCCATTTATCTGAATATGGCAGGGTTTAGCTCCCTTTCTGTTAGATTAAACAAAATTAATTAATTAGTACTAATTAATGAGCTAATGGGTTTTTGATAGATTCATGTTTTGTCATCGACAATGAATATTTATGCAAACTTGATCCGAGAATGGGAAGTGGGAGAAAAAAGTGTCAGAACGTAATACGGGGGATTAAATCCATATATACATCCCCATTTCTCATTAAGTAGCATTTATTCACCTTATTTCGATATAAAAACAAATTACTCAACAATAATTAATTAACCAATTGGTTAAAGTTTGTTATTGATTCATGTCTTGTCAGGTTCAATGAATAATTCTGCAAAGTTCCTACATCATCCGATAATGGGACATTTGAGAAAAAGCTTTTTACCAGACAGACAGCTTTGTAAAAAATAAATAAAAAACACAAAAAAAAGTAAATAAGGGAAAGAGCTATGTATCTCAATATTGTAAGATTTATTTCCCTTTTCTAAATGAAATAAAAGTTCTTAATAATCACTAATTAATTAATAAATTATTTTTGTATGGATTCACAACTATTCATTGTCGTTAACAGCACTTGAATCAATCACAACATACATTTTTACCAATTTGTTAATCAATTAGTCATAATTATTTTTATTTTGCTTTATATTTTTAAAATGTGATTAACTAAGTGGAGCTTAGTGTAGAGAATTAGGGCATTCATTAAAAATTAGACTATTAAAACTTTCTTATTTATACGATTTGAGCGCACTGAGCATAAAATAAGAGTGAAAGTCGCATTCAATAAAAACAAATAAATTGTTTCTAATGGCACACATTTTTTATCGTTCGATTAGATCAATTAAAAAAGTAATTACTTGATTGATTTAAAATAAATAATACGATTGCACTCAATAGAGAGTTCATTTTAAAAAGGAATTTGTATAGTTTACTTTTTTTCTTATGTTCCATTTAGTTCTTAAACTATCTTGTAATTCACCAATGTATGTTCTGTATATGTAATGCATATTTTCTGAAGTCTGTATATGTTATAAAGTCTGTATATGTTCGGAAGTCTGTATATGTTATAAAGTCTTGTTATGATCTGAAGTCTGTATATGTTATAAAGTCTGTACATATTTTCAAAAGTCTATATCTTTGCTTTTAGCATAGTTTCACTTGACTTCAATATGTCAATCATGACCACGATGCCTTTTAATTGTGTAATTGGGAACTCGGTACCAGGTCACTCCAAGCACGCTCAATTTGTAAAAGCCAGCTGTAAATTGGTTGGTTAGCTGTGGCCAGTTCCATGGTACGTTTTTTCAAGAGCCTTCCATGCCACCGTACAGCATTGAATAATAGATGAAGACTAGATTGCTACGTGTCGGTAACATTTAATCCAATCCGATTTAAAAACAGGTTCACACTGGTTGAACACATACAAAAAGTGCAGTGGAAATAAGGAAAGGGTTAAACTAACCACTAAACATAATGTTTGCTTGAAGTGCTCGAGACTTTTTAGAGGAAGAGCGTTATGTGGTCTGTCTGTCTGTCTGTCCGTCTGTCACGTTTGGAGCTTAAGAATTAGAAAAGACATTGAAAATAAGATTTCATGCATATTGTGCCGCAAGATCTGCATTTTTTTTTTCAGAAAGAGATTTTTTTTTTTAAATACAACATTTTTAAAACTATTTACTACTATTTGTAAATAAATAAAATAGTAATATTATATTATGTAAGTAAAGTAATCTATTGTATATTTATAATTAGTGTTGTAAATACCCGTTCCACTATGCACCTCCGACACATTCACGCGCTCAATTCAATCTATACCTTTTGGTTTAGTGTTACTTTTTTTTATAACCTTTAATCTTAATGCCAGAAATGTCAAGTATTAGATACTGAATACATTTCGTCATACTATCAGTGTTAGGCCAGGTGAACGATAGAATGATACCCATTTATGAAGGCTCCAATTGAATGTTACATTCCTGTTCTCCTTTCAACATTTATGTTGGTATTTTGTTCTCTAAATAAAAAGAAATATCCTTTTGGTTTTATTAGCTGTAATCGTTTATCTCACTCTTTTTGAATGTAGCCAAATGACACTAGAGATTAGGATTTAGTTGTTTGTTTGTTTTTTTTTGTTTTTTTTTAGTTTTTTTTAAATAAAGTTTATCATTACTTGCTCTCTTTCTCTCCCCTTCCTCTCTCTCTCTCCCGAAATAAAAAAAAGAAAAAAAGACTCTAGTTCCATCGTTAGGATTGGTTTTGGTTTGTATTTACACTGCGTCTAAAAGTGACATTGATAAAATGCCTATTATAAATAAGTTGATTTAGGGGAAAAGAAAATAAATTCGTTAAAAAACACGAAATTTTTGAGATATTTCTATTTATGCTTTCAATATAGACTGTGGTCTTTTTGGGGGAAATACCGGAAATAAAATACGAAATACAAAATAATTTCATTTATTTCCGAGTAATAGCTCGCTGGTCAAAGTCCTGCAACGACCATTCAACTTTTTAGATAAGCCATTTTTGTACGCGTTCTATTTATCTCATCTTCAATTCTCACAAAGTTCCTATTAATATCCACCGCAGGCTAACGTCGGTGAATCCAGCCAATCAACTAATTGCATGGAGCTTTGTCCCAGCCCTGAGAAATCCTTTAGACTAAGACTCTATTTTGTTATTATCTTAAGTAGATTAAGAAGACTTAAGTCTAACAACTATTGACCAAGAATGAATCAACTTAAATGCCAACGCAGATGCGTAGCACGGTGTTTACTAGAACGGGCGTTCCGCCCCAACCAGGAGGCAATATTCTGAATTTGTGGTCAAAATATATGTTCGAAACATTTTATGTAGTACTTGTGGAAATATGATAAATATTGCTTATTATGACATTTTAGTATTTTAGCATTTTACCATTGTACATAAAAGTTAAAAGTCTTAATGTTAAAATCTTAAATATTGTTTTTGGAATTACTACTTACACCTAGAGACTCTCGCTTGGCGCATAAAGCGGCAAGGGGTCCAAAGTTATTTGTACCCTGTATGGTGTTCACTGCTGTGACATATACCTATCTTATGAAGGTAGAAAGCCATGTTCTACAAGGAAGTCCCTAGTGGGGTTAACTCGCTGAAGATCGTAAACAATTGGATAAGTATATGATAAATTTTGGACACATTTTAGTGCTGCAGTATGAAGCTTTCAAAGCTCTTCCATTTCTAGCCTTAATTAATTCGCCTTAATTCGCCCTAATTAAATTTCTTTTGAGTTAATAATGGGTTTAGTTTTGATGCCGACTCTCCAATATAGAGAGACAATGTTAATGTCCTCTAATCCACCTTCGTTGGAGATGTTCACAATGTACAAAGCAATGTGAAGGACGCTTAACTCTCTAGCCAACGAAATTTCAAAGAATTGAGCAATAAATGTAACAAATATCTCAAAGCACAGCATCTGATCCCCCCCCCCCCCCCCCCACCTGTAACAACTCTTCTTGGTTGCCATATGTTTGGAATAAGTTTTAAGTCATAGAGTGACTTTGTTACAAATATTTTGTGCTAGAAATGGAAGAGCTTTAAAAACTTCATCCTGTAGCACTAAAATGTGTCCAAAATTTATCATGTACTTTTTTAAACGCAAAGCTTCCTAACACTTTCTTTATTTTATACACCGGATACACTAAAACTGAGCTAGTTATAGTTTGTCCGCCATACATGAAAATCTCCAGTATCTCTATATTTTATTTACAGAATGATCAAAACAGCGGTACACGCATCTCTTATATTTATATTTATAAGAGAGAGAGAGAGAGAAAACAAAATAAAACCAATTCCGTTAGAGATTTAAGTGCCTAATTCTAGATCATTCACCGTGTGATTTTTCTGAAAGAGAGCTGTCTCAATGCAGAATTTGTTTATTTTTTTATTTAGATTTGTATATGATTGTCTTATACACACATCACATCGTATCTCAATCCATTTCTGTAATAGTTTGTGTCGGTGTCATAAATGTTTGTATAGGTCTGTAGCTAAAGTTTGAGAAAAGACTTAACAAATGTAGGACACCTTCTGCTCTTCATTGGCAAGGGATTGTCCACATATATTACTGGTTGGCCTTTTATAAAAATAGACTCTGCTTTGACTAAACAAGTCTGTCTTGGAGCAGCTAACACAGTTCATGAATATGCTAATTAGAAGAAATATGAAAACAAGACGATATTTTTTAAACATACTTTTAAAAAAAAACAAAGCTTCTACTAATCTTCAATTAGTTTGAACCAATCATGTTATTAATTTTGTAATAGATCTAGACTAACAATAAAAAAGCATTTATAAAAATGTAATAAAATGGAGAAAGACCTGAATTTAAACTCATGGCTCAATCCTTCTCAATCTTCCTAACTCTGAACGGTAACAAATCAGCTAGTGGAGAACCTATGAGCATGGCGGAGAGTATAGTTATCTATTGTTTCTATAGTTTCGACCTACTTTTAAGATTTGTGTGACTCAAATGGCGACCTATAAAGGGGACTAATTCAGCTTGTGCCACCACTTCAGTCAATTACAATTTCTTTCCCTTGTTCGAGATACCAAACACAATAATTTATTACCAATATTTAATGAACTAATTGTTGTTGTTTTTTTTTATAAATTCTTCTGTTTCCGGGTAAAAGAAATAATTGTGCAAATTTCAGCTTGATCTGAGATTGGGTGTGGGGAAATCACGTGTACCAACTTTTGACCTGACCGATTGAGTTGATATACACTTTGTAACAACAAAACAAAACAAAATCTAAAGATTATGTCAATTTGAAGTGATTTTTTTTCTAGCAACCTGCAGACTAAAGATTACTGGCCTTTAGAAAGTTCACTTATTTTCTCAGCTTGTTTAAACAGGGGGAAAAAAAACTTTTTTAAAAAGTTGGCTTCCCCACTGACTGAGAGTATTAGGCGCATTTGTCCCCTTCAGCCACGAGGCTCTATGTCTGTCTGGAGATACTGTCTTGTTAGAGCGACATTCAACAGTTACTATCAAGAAGTAATTGTCGGCCATTGCTATTATTAATTCTGTTCAAGACATTTTTTTTCTTGTACTTTTTCTTTCCCTTTGGCATGACAACCCTTCCAGTGCATGCACACAGAATACACTTTTACACATGGAAGAAAAATAACTAGAAAAACTTAAAATGTAATTTTAGTTTTCATAATTAGCTCTTTTTATTTATTTTTTTAAAATTCTAATCATGTGTTATTTGTCATTGTCTGGCATTATTTTTTTTTATAAAACACATGAGGAAAGTCACTCTTTTGGCACAGCCAGAATCGAAAGTCGTTAATAAAGAGGAACTTTTTGACTTGAAGACTATGTTCAAAACACTTGGCTTAAAATCTAACTCACGAGTTAAATATTATATACATGATCTTCTATAACCCATGTTTATGATAAAAACGCTTGGCCTACACGCTAACCCACCAACTAGCTATTGTCTAACACAGGGCTGGTGTTAGGCTACAGCAACCTATGCGGTCGCCTTGGGCCACGCGCTTTCATAGGCCCCGCGATAATTCTATGTGTAATTATTAAATTGTAAAATATATACGAAAATATTCTGGAAATGTCCTGCACTTATTAAAATCTCCTGAAAACTCATAAAAATCTCCTCAAAAATAGACAAAATTAACATTTGTGGGTGTCATTCATTACTGAAAACGCAATTCCTACGCGCGATAAAAAAAAAAGCAGTCAGCTTTCATGTAATAAATGTAATAGTCCGACGAATTTAAAGTCCCCATACCTTATTTACTTTTATAGTCACTGGCATATAAATATGCCATAGGTTGCAAGGTTCGTAAGGTAAATTTAATTTCATCGCAATTTTGTACGTAGTAAAGAATGAATAAAATGTAAAGACGAATTTATTTTCTAATACAAAATCTTTTTTTTCACTTATTATCTTTATTCCCACCCAGACTAGACCCCCGCGCAATCAGTTCTGCATAGGGACCCGCAATTGTTAGGACCGGCCCTGGTCTAACTTGACTTTCCTAAAGCACATCCAGGATAAACAGAAAATATTAGAGCGCCGTGGGAGCCATCTTTTATTAAATAACTGATCCATTCATCCAACCGTCGCGCCCATCACCACTCCTGTCCTTCCCTTCTCTATTCCCGCCCTCTCACCTTTATCCTCTCTGGAGTCAAGATCTCCCCCCCCCCCCATAGCGTCACAGATTCCAATTAACCCTCTGACATCATGGCCTTAAGCCAACTAAAGAACCAGCACAATGGGTCTATTGTCATTGGATAGAGGAGAGGGTAGCATGACTGAGCTGTAGAGGAGATTCAGTGAGTGAGTGAGTAAGTGTATGTGTGTGTGCTTGGATCTATGTTAGTGTGTGTGTGTGCTTGGATCAATGTTATTTTGTGTGCGTTTTGTGTCAGTGTGAGTGTGTGTTCAGAATTCTGAGTTTTAAACCGAACTAGTCTAATACACATGATGTAAACTGCTGGCGTTACCATGAGGTATGGTTTGGGCTGCTTATGTTACCATGAGGTATTGTTTGGACTGATGATGTTACCATGAGGTATGGTTTGGACTGCTGATGTTACCATGAGGTATTGTTTAGACTGCTTATGTTACCATGAGGTATTGTTTGGACTGCTGATGTTACCATGAGGTATTGTTTGGACTGATGATGTTACCATGAGGTATGGTTTGGACTGCTTATGTTACCATGAGGTATAGTTTGGACTGATGAAGTTACCATGAGGTATGGTTTGGACTGATGATGTTACCATGAGGTATGGTTTGGACTGATGATGTTACCATGAGGTATGGTTTGAACTGATGATGTTACCATGAGGTATGGTTTGGACTGCTTATTACCATGAGGTATGGTTTGGACTGCTGGTGTTTAATCCCACCTAATACTTTAGTATTGATTTGATAAGTGAACATTTTTGGACACATTGAAGCCCCCCTGTAATGAGTTTGTCAAATTTGATCGAAGCTGTGTCAAATACCAAAAGTTTTTGAATTTTTTTTTCTTCCAAAAACCGGAAGTACTCTTGTCGTCTGCTTAGTTTTCTTTATAAGAGATTTTTATTGATGACGTAGTGACTGGGCTCTATGACTCTATGATGAGTCAGGCGTAGACAAGAAAGTGTTGATAGGAAATGTGTTCGTTAAAAAAAGTATAAAACCAAAACAAAATGGCCGCCCCTCTATGCTAAGCAGAATGACATCTTCTAGTCTCGTCCGTTTTGTAATAACTTCTTTATATTAAGTTCAGTGATGCTCAATATGATACACTTTAGCGACCTTGACATTGTTTAGTTTATCCAAAAAAAAACAACCCATAAAACGTTGAAATGTTTAAGAATATATCAAATAAAGTATTTTATTTATTGACATGTAATGATGTTTCTAAAGCTGTAGCTCTTCTCTTTATGGAAATCTCTTTCGAAAAGAAAGTATCGCTGTCTCCTGCACATAAAAACCTGTCCACACATAAACACTAATTAAATTATCTTCAACAAAGGAATCATATTTCCTTGTTATGATTTACAATATCTGTAAACTATGACAATGGTTAATTATCTCGGTAAATCATTACCAAAGAGTTCACTCGGTAAATGATCGCCATAGCGACATGGTCTCGTTGTGAGCTGAGATTATCATGTCAGGGACAATTAGTATCAGTATATTTTATGTGAACTATTTAATGACTGTAACGCAAAGAGAGGTAACTCGCCATAAAGCGTGGCTTTGTCTCGGGTTATCGATATTGGGATACCCGATAGTTAATTTTTGTGCTAGTTTTTCATTACAAGACGTGCAACTTACAGATTTCCTGTTTAATTATGTAAAATAGAAGCCTTTGTAAAAAAAAAAAATAATATCTAGAACTGTGGATTTAGCAAAAGCTGAGAAGCTTGATTATAAGAGTATATAGCGAGAGAACAAGCTGTACGACTCGCTATACAGTGAATGGAGTGTACATCTATGTGTATAATGTTAATAAAGAAATATATATTGCCTTACTGATAGAGACCACTGGTGACATGCGTAATGTTTGACAGATCTAAGTTGAATTAGCAGTTTTAGAACACATCCATATTTTACTTGCAATATTAATTACTCTATGATTTTCTGAATATTTTCAGACATTCGTTTTCAAAAATAAATCTCTTTTCTACTAGACGTAATTATTCGAAACTAATGTCTTCCTGTGTAGGTAACATAAGGTGAACATTTCTAGTTCCAGTTCCGGTCTCTGTAGTTGTGGATGTTGTCATTTCATCTTCTGTTTCTTTGGTGTCTGATCAGGGTCAAGAATACGTGTAAGTTGGGCTGAAGGTGACAAAGGATTCTCCATTCGTATCTAACAACTTGCCGATATTATTGTAGCTGACCAGATATGCGTTACAATAATAATAATAATAAGCCTTGTGTTGACTCCGAAGACCAAACAACAATTTAAAATTTCCCGTGGCTGCGCAGCCCCAGCTGTGACCTACATATTTTCTCACCCAGGACAATCATAACTGTTGTCCGCAGATGGTCGATTTATATTTTCTTTTCGCCGTCTAAGTCTGTCCTCGGCAGCGGATTTTCTTTTGGTCACAAATTTGTATCCCGTGGTCTTCGTGAGTGACCTCCAGCTGTCTCGTTCTGAGGCCGCATGCAACCAGGTGCTCTCTTCTATATCAGCTAAGGCAAGTTGGCGCCTATGCTGGTCTTTGAAGCGTTTCCGTGGGGCACCTCTGTTACGTCGACCTTTCTTTTAGCTCTCCAAAAAAAAGACCGCCTTTGGTATACGTTCGTCCCCCATAAGGGATACGTGCCCTGCCCAGAGTAACTGTCTGACCATGACACTACAGAGAAGAATGTCACTAGCGCAGCATGGTATGTTTACCGTTCTAATTAGTGCATGTAATGTCTGGTTTAACAGAGCGATTGATGTGTTCAAATGTTCTTTTTGGTGCGAGGGTGAAATTTAATTGAACTCCCCCCTCGTCCCCTCCTCTGCTCGTACATAGTTGTTCTCTCACAACTCAATAGAATTAAATAGATAAGCAAAAGTTGAAAGGCAATTAGGGAATAAATCGAGTCAAATATTTTCTTGGTCAAACAAAACGTAGGACGTAGAGACCCACATCAATTGTTGAAGATTACAGAGTAAATGGATTATTCGGTAAAATGATTTTTAAACAATCCAGTAAATATTCGCCATACCGCTTGGCGAGAATAACAGATCTTTAAAACTGAATGAAAATAGGATTACAAGTTACATTACACACACCCTCCTTTTCTCTCTCTCTCTCTCTCTCTCTCTCTCTCTCTCTCTCTCTCTCTCTCTCTCTCTCTCTCTCTCTCTCTCTCTCTCTCTCTCTCTCTCTCTCTCTCTCTCTCTCTCTCTCTCTCTCTCTCTCTCTCTCTCTCTCTCTCTCTCTCTCTCTCTCTCTCTCTCTCTCTCTCTCTTTTCTTATCACTCGCGCTAGTAAAATATAACGGAGTGACGTAATTTTTTCAGAAGAAAAAAGATGAAAATGAAAGTATGCTCTACTCTCTAAAACAAAAATGCTTTCTGTGCGGAAGTTGTCATCGCATCTTTTAGAAATCTAGAACTAATGGGTACTTACATGATCACAGTTATCTGTTCCTTGTTTCTTTTTTGATTATTAAGACAGTCTACATTCTATAAGCAACAAAAGACAGTCATAGAAAAAGAACAAAAAGCAACTTGGAAAATGTAAGGGCGATAAAAGGAATATGAGAAAAAGTAGGGAAAATGATGAGATTAGGAAAGATTTATAGATACAAAATTAAAATAAATAGATAAAATAAGAAATGTCAAGTACACTAAATTTAAAGATCGCCAAGGAAATATCTCCAGAGTAGCAGCAAATGTTCGTATCAGCTATGCTCTGTTACACTTATGGTCTGTTACAGAGTAGCAGCAAATGTTCGTATCAGCTATGCTCTGTTACAGCTATGCTCTGTTACAGAGTAGCAGCTAATGTTCGTATCAGTTATGCTCTGTTACCGAGTAGCAGCAAATGTTCATATCAGCTTTGCTCTGTTACCGTTAGATAAATGCTCTGTTGTTTCATGGAATGCCTTACCAGAGCTCGGGGTCCTGGAGAGAGTCATATCAGGGCCACGAATAGGTCCATAAGGCGCGGAGCTTGATTAGGTTGCCCCTCTCGCCCACCCCCCCCACCCCCCCCACCCCCCACCCCCAAGGCCGCCTGTGTGTCATATGAGATTCGTGTAACATTTCTTATAGCAAGATGAAACACGTTTACTATGGGCAGACGTAACTGGAAGTCGAACAGAGAAAGATGAAAACAGGTAAGTTCCACTTCAACACGGCGAAGCACCTTCTTACAAGAATCGTAGGCTTCAGCTTATGAGCAAACTCTGTAGGGAGACTTTGCCGCCTTATGCATAAAAACGCTTGCTAATTCGTCTAGTTTGGGGACATTTACTAACCAGTGTAATGGAAGACCATAATGGCGTGAAGCCAAAGTAAGTTTTCAAAATTGCATAAGTCACATGATTCCACTAAGGACATAATGCCACATAATGCCAGTGTTGTTGTTTTTTTGAGCACACCCACACACATACAAACACACACACATAGTTTTACGTTCTGTGTAGGAGAGGAAATAATTGAAGATGGGGGGGGGGGGATGATTTTTGCAGATAGTTGTCTCCCTTTTTCTTTCCCTATGTTACCCTTATCTGGTCTAGCTAGTTGGCTTCTTGTGTATTTCACTTCGTCGTTTGTTATTAATAGAATTTGAAATGGCAACTAGCCAATGTCATTGTCTTATAGCGTCAGCAAATGTTACACGCTCGCCTCACCCACACCTTGCAACGCGCCACTACAGACCATTTCCCTTCATTTATTATTTATCTTTGGGGCGCTGCTTTTTTCAGTTTGTGCGTATGCGCGTCGGGTTCTCCCACACAACAGCGCCCTTAGTATCTTGGACTTTTCTGAGATTGGAAAGAACGCTGTCAAGTGGAGATAATTCGGAGCTCTGGAATGGTTCTCCTGTATGCCAGAAGAGTTGTCCTCGTTAGTTAGCCGGCACATAAGTCACATTAACCGGAACAAATAAAAACAATAAACAGCCCAAAAAACCACGGAAACGCAGTTTAAAGTAAGCACATTGAAACCTGTAGACTGTCAAAACTGTGCTAGATTACGAAAATAGACGACACTGTTTGCTTCGAGTTGTGCATACATCTACAGTGAACGCACTACAGATGGCATTCGTGTAATTTGACAAGAAGAAAATTCTACTAATTTCTTTTGCAATCAGCGCTGAGTTGTTTGTTTTTCAGTTCATTGGTTGTATTTCAGTGTATGACGTCTACTTGAGTTTTTAATTGACGTTGGTTCTTATTACAATAATATATTTGCTCTCTTTCCATTTTATCATCCTATTTCCTATTTCAAAAGACTACACTATGGACTCTCAAGCCTTCTTCAGTCGTGGAACGACTATGGTTCATCTCGAAAACTTTTTCACGTGACTGTGGTGCCCTATTTTGGAGAGACACTCTCGTCCACATAAATTGCAGCTTAAGGTGGCTTTCGCTTTTGCGGTAGAGGGGCCGGCCATTTTTTAAAGGCACACTTTTTTTCAAGAGTTGAGGCCCATGTTTTTTTCACTGTCCATTGCTTTTGGTTACTGTCTCTCTCAATCTAGTGCTGTCTAGGACTATGTCTTCCCAGTGGTCAGTATCAATGTTCACTGTTTGAGGACTGTGGACTACCCTGTGGACACAGTTGGAAAGAATAATTTATTGAAATAGAATTCTATTTTTAGAGTTACTTAGAATTTTAGTTTAAAACGATCTTCTAGAAAACAATCTTTATGGAAAGCTCGGCATTGTAAGACCAACAGTATTGTCATGGGCAGTAGACTTAGACGTTAGGGGGTTGTTCACTGTGGTGACGTTTTTCTTACGGCTTAGTGAGCTGCATTGTGGGAATACAAAGACCACTATATGGGGCAGGGATAGGAAACCTTCAGATAATCCTGATCGTTAGGGGAAAACCTGTTCCACAGCGTCTAACGGCCTCGACCCGACTCTTGGCTTTTGTATAAATTTAAAAATGGGTTGATATCAAGTATCACATTAGCCCTTGGAGCTATGTTGCAAACTGAAGCGCTTCACTTCTTGAAAGCTGTGACATAATGGGGAACTAACTATTTTTGATTACTTGTAAAGTTAGGAGTGATTCCCCTTATGTAGTTTATAAAAGGCCTTGCAAACTGTGCTTAGTTGCCACTTGCTCCTGAGTTATCAGCTTGACCACTTGACCTGTGTTGTGAATAGTATTTTTTCTGTTTGTGGTCGTGTGTCATGGGGTACTCGGAGAACTGTGCCCTGCTCTGGAGATCTTCGGGCTGAGTATAGCTTTAGTATTATTGTATTTTATATAATGTATTTATTGGTAGATATAGCCTCAAATGATTTCCAGGCAGTATATCTTTACCCTGATGTTCTGCATCCTGGGGTACTCCCAAACGTGACATATTTTTGTAACCTTTCTCTGAGGGATTCAACCTGTATTGAAACATCAGATGGGCTTTACATATTTTTATAGCCTTGTCTCTGAGGGATTAAACCTGTATTGAATCATCAGATGGGCTTTACCAAACGGATGTCTATAGGTGGGATTCTATGGAGCTTGTAGGCTCATAGGTTTCCCTGAAGCCTATAGTTCATCATGACCCTTTTGTTTTGTTTTTTTGGCTAAAAGTGGCTAGTGTCAGCCTGAAGCCTGTAACCCCAGAATGGTAAAAAGTGGTCATGTGTTGACCTGAGGCCTGTGACATTTATTTTACTCATGTAAATGTGTGATCTCCAGAATATGATGATAATGTAACATATGACTAGGGCTGTGTGCCATATTATTTTTGAGTATCTTTTGTTTACTTTTTGTTGTGTCGGCCTGTGAGTTGATGGCCATGTATTTACACATTTATTTTACTCATGTAAATAAACTTTGTACATATGTTTACCTGCGACTTTGTAAAGTCTTTTGTTGCATACATTAGTTGAATTGTATACCTGGAGGGTATACCTAATAACCTAGGCAGTACAAGAAGGGACCAGCACACCTCTGGACGAACGTGCCAGCATACTTAACATTGACCTTTTGATTTAAATACCTAAATCTAGCTATGATTCTAATTGAATATTTTTAGCTATACCCGCTAATAGGTAAATTAATTGATCAAAATTTTGTTATATTGAGTGGGGTGCTCTTTTAGAATCAATCCCCATTACTATGCAATATGGGATACTCTTACAAGCAACCTCATTTCATTTGTAACAAAAGCCTAAGTAGTCACTTATTAAACAAACATTTTTGTCTCAATACTATCTTCAATACTTATCGCATCTTGTCCGGGGTTAAACAATTGTATGAAAGATAAGTCAAACTTGGGAGTTAATGTTAAAATTGCAGTCGATGATTGAAGCTATGAATCTGTTTCCTGTCAATAACAGTCAAGTGCCCCAGCCCTCTTTATGAGATAACTAGAATAGTATAAATCACTCCCTCACCGGCACTTCCATACACAACCACACTCACTGACATACAATAACTCTACTCACACACACACACACACAAACCAAGCACACCTTCCCCCAACTACCCGCCCTTCTTAGCTTTCCATTCTATGATATTCTGCGAGGTTTGTCTATCCTCAGTCGATGTCCACGCATTTCTGAACTATTGATCTATGTGTTCCTATTCGCCCCCAAGACCTTTCATTTCAGCAATAGCCTGACGAAATAATTGAATGTTCTCACATAATGACTTTGTAAATCAATTTCAATTTTTTGTCTTCCTCAAGACACCAAACTTTCCCTACAAAAAAAAAAATGTCACTGTGTATAAAAAGTCAGTGAATAACATTACTGTCATAAGCCATTTTTAGCTCATGTAATTTTGTAAGCATCTGTAAAGATGAGTCGAATGAAAGATGGCGCATATATTTAGTCTAGATTTGTAGTACCCAGACTTGTGCCTACATAGCTCTGAATATCTTGTACAAGTGCTCCTTCTTCCCTAGTTCTATTAGAGAATGGAAAGGGTTGCCTACGTCAGCCAGGAAAACCCACGACTTAGCAGATTTTAAGTGACTGATTAACATGCATGACTAAATGGACACAGGGAATAGCGTAGAATGTAATTATCTTCTCTTTTGAAGTAGTGTCTGTAATAGTATGTGTTCGAGTCTCATTTAATGTTGTCATTTGCGTAAATGTACAATGTACACAGTTGTAGAGGACTCCAGGTGCACGTTTGTACACTGTTGTAGAGGATTACATGTGGCCGTTAGTACACAATAATACAAAGTTGTAGAGGACTACAGTTGGCAGTTTATACAAATTGTACACAATAGTAAAGAATTACATGTGGTATTTTGTACAAAAATGTACACAGTGTAGAAGACTACAGGTGGCGGTTTAAATAAAAACGCTCCCAATTGTAGAGGACTACCGGTGGTAAATTGTACAAAAATGTACACAGTTGTAAGGCCTACAGGTGCAAGTTTTTACACAAAGGTACATAGTTGTAGAGTTTACAAAAAAAATGTACACAGTTGTACAGGACTTACCGGTGGCATATTGTACACAAAGTACGGTAATATACCAAAATAGTTCATTCTTGCCTTTTGTTAAATGCATCGCGAGCATGAGTCCGAAATTCTATAATGGTTTTGACATTCGCAATAGCTCATCAGAAATCACAACCCCCTTAAAGGCCAAAGGTTTTCTGCACGTGAAATCGAGATATTACAAAAGGACTAATAGTTTTTTTTTTTATAATTAGCTATTTTATGGTGCTTTTTTATAACACGTCACGTGAGTTGCTTTTCCTTTGGACTACACCGAATCTGTTCTGTTGTTTCTATTGAGACTTGCCGCCGTGGCTGACGAATCTGTTCTGTTGTTTCTATTGAGACTTGCCTCCATGGCTGATGAGGGTCTACTATCCGTGATGACATTCCTCAGTTGCCCTCCGTGTAGCACTAGCTCAAATTCCCTCCATGTAGCACTAGCTCAAATTTAAAATATGAAGTCAGTCGCAATAGAAATATGACAATTTTTACACATTTTAGTTTTTAATTTTTAATTTTAGCCTATTAGATTTGTGTTAAGTTCTCCTTTTAGGCCTTACCGCTCTATAGGTCAGATGATGTTAAGGTCATCCTGTTTCTTGGCTATTGGTTAACGAGCAGGGTGTCACATGGCCATTACAAACCACCGACCGAGGGTCCCGGGTTCGAATCCCTGGTGAAGACTGAAATTTTTATTGTGGGATCTTTAGGACGCGTTGAGTCCACCCAGCTCTAATGGGTACCTGGCATTCGCTGGGGAAAAGTAAAGGTCATTGTGCTGGTCACATGACACACCATCTTTTACCGTGGGCCACAGAAAACAGATGACCTTTACATCATCTTTACACCTTCTACTCTATAGATCTCCAGGTCTGAAAAATGGTACTTTACTTTTTGTAAGATTTGCGTGAATAGTATTGGCTTCTATATTAATTATATTAATAATACAATTTAAATCTGAACCACTCTGCGTCGATCAAAATGTAAACGCATAAGGTTCGAATCCTAATGGACATCGATCTTTGTTTAACCCATGATCGGGAGATGTTTAATCAACGTTAAAATATATTGATTGAGTTTAACCTTAATCAGGGGCGTAGCAGTGCTCTGTGACATGTAAGCGTGGACAGGATGCCGCCATTTCTCCCCCTTGCTGCAGTCTTTCAACGCTGATGGATGGATAGTCCAATACTGTTCTCGTTCACCGGACATTCTGAAAGGACATCACATTACTGACTGGACATGATCTCATCACCGGTGGAGTTATGATTGGTATCGTTCTACACTTACTCATCCTCACACACACACACACACACAGAGGCTCCACCCTACACGGACTCGTCCTAAAATCCAATTACTCCAGACCAGGCGTCTCTTCACTCATTTGTGTTTAATTCACTGAGTTGCAATATGAGGCCAAACTTAGCAGTCGGTTGAGCTTAAAGATGCGTAAGTGCTGTGTTTTGGTATCATGGAACAAATGATACAGCTGAACATTCAAATTCCTGACAAGGAAAGATAATAGACTGTATAGCTAGATCTTGACCAGACATTCAAATCAATTATCAACAAACAGATCAGTTGCTTTCATCTATCTATTGATAAGCTAGTTATTTATTAGCTAGCTATATATCGCTAACTATAGATTAGCTGGTTAGAGATCAGATAGCTAGAGCCACACCTCACCTCACCTTACACCTATCCTCTAGTCTGTTAGACTGTTAAGGCACTACACAAGATCGTGTTTTTCCATTCTTTTCTTTCTTTAGCCTTGGATAGAATTTCCTTCAATGGCAGGCCAATCCAATCTTTTAGGTTGTCTTCCCATTTTTTTCTCTGTCAGCCTCTTTTTATCCTGGTACTGTTCCTGTAGGAAGATCTTTGCGAGCCCCGAAGGAACTTGTGATATAGTGCTTTAGTTTGCATTGCAGTTTCACGCATCCGGTGTTTATTGGACACTTTAACAATGAATGAAATAAGGTCAAGGACGCTTCACTGTTGCCAACTAAATTAAACATAATTGAGCTGCAGTTCTCACAATATCTTAAAGCCTTGCAGTGTTCTTCGTATCAAATTTCATTTGTTGTGCTAGTTAGTTGCCCATTTACTCTCTTAATAAGTTCTATGTCATAGAATGGAATTTTACTTCTTTGTCTGTATTACAACTAGTTTATTCTACAAACGAAAGATTCTACACTTCTAAAAAGTACACACAATTTTATCACTCACATTTTTCAAAAACCTTATCAGCATGTCCTTTT